>JAJJWW010002721.1:0-174846 GCA_023531295.1 Papaver armeniacum | reverse complement strand
AAACTATCCCATTGCGTGAAAGTTTCCGGATGAGCAACTATTCTCAATTGCCTTTGGAGAACCATGTGATAAGCACGAAAGTGCGACACATTTTCACCCATAAATACATTAGTCGACTCATTTTATCACTAATAAACTTGTTTGTAGGTGTTTTCGTGAAATAAGCTCTTATGGAGAAAGTTGCTCGAAAAGTGGTTTTTGTACCCCGGAGGACACATGTTATTCGGACTCTCAATTTTGGATAAGGGGCACCCAATTACTAAGGAGCAACCTAATTGGTATTCGCACCCCAGTTCTGGATAGGGGCATCTCATCTTCAACCTTTTGAATTTCCGGTTTGGCGGGAAATTGGTTTTAATGAAAACAGAATTAGGGTTTGGAAATTGGGCGTGATTTAAGGAGACTAAAGGGCTGAAATTAAATGGGTTTGTTCTAATTGATCTAACAGGACTGGTAATGGGTTCCGTTTCGACCAGAATTGGCTAGAATCGTGAATTTGAAGAAAATGGTATTCTCGGGTTTACTCTTCTCCGGAAAATTTTATCCTCACCTGTGAAGAATTTGGGTGAGATTCAAGCATGGATTTGGAGTAGTACCATCCTGTTTCGATGAATCATGGTCCAGTAAGTGACTTGGATTCGATTGATGAGGATCGTTACGTGTTTTGAAACAAAACAGGAAGTTCTCAGAAAACAGAGTTTGGGAGTATGCTCGGGGAGGATTGGCTTGTGTTATGAGCACTATGGGACGTGTACACGACCATAAGACGTGTGAAAGAGATAAAATGGGAAGCAAATCCCGTAACTTGGTAGGAAAACAAAGAAAATATCTCAGGAAATATTCTCTCTTTACGGTAAAGATTATCAGCAGTTAACACGAAATATTTGAGGTCTGTCGAGTATATAAAGGGAGCTTGGATCATAGAGAGGGATAGCGAGAGTTTGGGAGAAGAATAGAGAGTGGCAGAGCAACTTCTCTGCTGCTGCAGAGAAGAAGAAGACGAAGAACACAGACGACACTTCTGGTCTGTCGTTTATGAACGGTCGCATGTTCACATCTTAGCGACCGTTTATCTGCGACAGTTTCCAAATATAGTTCTTCTATAACAAAAGCTTAAGCTGTAACGGTAGTTTGTAGCGGCCATTAACCGTTGCAAATTCCCGGTTTATTGTATTTTCTCTTCTTTTCTTCATTGTAAGCACCATTTGAGCAATAAAAAAATATTTTGAGAGTGTCTACAATATGAGTAGCTAAACCCCTACATTGGGTCGACGGAGGAAGCCGAATTTCATACGTGGGTAATTTTAATTAATTCTTTATATGACTTTTGCATTTATTTTAAATTGTTTTATGATTTGAAAAAATTAATTATCTTTTATTAGATGGGTCATGCTTGCTTAGATGTTTGATGGCCCATGCTTACGATTTATAACTAATGTTTGGAGAATCTACATTGGCAAAAATAAGAGTCCTTGTTGTTTTATTGAGCTATAATTTTTGAAGAATAATAATTGAACCTATTGATATAAATTCGGTGGAATCCTAGACCCAGTAACTCTCTCTTTTATTATTTTCGTTAAACCTTTAAAGTTAATCTCAACAACGTCCGAGTGAACGACAACCCTTTTACTACTACAACGACAAATTAAAAACATTATTACCATGGTATGCCGATATTGTCAATTACTTGGTGTCTAAACAAATCCCAAAGAACTTGTCTCGTGCTGAGAGGGACAAACTTAAGAAGTTGGGGAACCAATACATATGGGATGATCCATACTTGTGGAAACATGGTAGTGACCAAGTAATACGAAGGTGCGTTCCCAATCTGAATTTAATTATATCTTGTCTTTTTGTCACTCCTATGCTTGCGAGGACATTTTGGGAGTAATGAGAACCGCTCACAAGGTACTTGAAAGCGGTTTCTATTGGCCGACCTTGTTTAAGGATGCACATATATTTTGTACAACTTGTGATAGGTGCCAAAGAACAGGTAATCTAGGTGCCCGAAATCAAATGCCACAAACTTTTATTCAATTTATTGAAGTTTTTGATGTATGGGTATTGATTTTATGGGTCTTTTTGTCAACTCCCATGGAAATTTTTATATCTTACTTGCTGTTGATTATGTCTCTAAATGGGTGGAAGCTAAGGCCACCCCAACTAATGATTCTAAAGTGGTTTGATTTTGTGCAAGCTAATATCTTTGCAAGGTTTGGAATTCCAAGAGCCATAATTAGCGATGGGGTTCTCACTTCAAAAACAGTGGATTTTACAAAACTTGTTGAAGAAGTACAATGTGTCGCACAAGATTGCAACACCTTATCATCCCCAAACAAATGGACAAGCCGAGGTTTCTAACCGGGAGGTGAAATCCATAGTAGAGAAGACGGTGAACCCAACAAGGAAAGATTGGAGCATGCGACTTAATGATGCTTTGTGGGCGTATAGAACCGCATACAAGACACCTATCGGGATGTCTCCTTTTAGGCTTGTGTATGGTAAACCTTGTCATTTACCCGTTGAAATTGTGCATAATGCGTTTTGGGCTATTAAGCAATGCAATATGGAGATGGATGGGGCTGGAAAGCAAAGAAAGTTACAACTCCAAGAGCTAGAGGAGCTTCGCAATGATGCATTTGAAAGCTCACGCATTTATAAGGAAAAGACGAAGGAGTTTCATGATAACATAATTTCTAGGAAACAATTTTTCATTGGGCAGAAAGTGCTTTTGTTTAATTCTCGCTTACATTTATTTCCGGGTAAATTAAGGTCACGATGGATCGGACCTTTTATTGTTACTAATGTGTTTTCTCATGGTGCAGTGGAAATTCGTAGCATAGCTACAGGAAAAGAATTTAAAGTTAATGGGCACCGGTTGAAACCATATTATGAGAATTTCACTTCCGAAGTGGTGGAAGGAGTTAACTTTGTGGATGTACTCCCTCTGGAGGAGTCATAGAAAGCAAGGAGATAGTCAGGCTGACGACTTTAAACCAAGCGCTAAATGGGAGGCAACCCATCGGATGAGTATTTCTTGTCTTGTATTTATTTCTTGTCTTGTTTTTAATTTTTCTTGTCTTGTTTTTATTTATTTTTTTCTGATTTCTTGTCACATTCATGTTAGAATTTCCCACCTTGACTTACTTTGGACGATTCAATTTACATTGAGGACAATGTAAAGTTTAAGTGTGGGGGAGTGGTTAAGCATTTGCATTGTAAAATTTTCATGAAATTTTCAACTTTTTTGTAAACTAGTGAATAAAAACTCCAACTTGTGGTTAGTTTAGAGTCACATAGTATACATGTCGCTAAGATTACATCGAGATTCTCATAAGAGTGACTGAACTTAGACATGACATAGAACATGACCGGGTTTCTTAAGTGTATGAGAGTTAAAGTTGGATTTAACCATGCTAGTGGCAAATAAGGTGCAGACTGAATTCGGTATTTGAGTAGTGGTCCCCTATAGTGGAGACTACCTATGTTACATCATGCGAGGCACCGACCTTCAATTCTTTGTACCTGTCTAAATATGTGCTTTTAGAGTGTGTGTCACCGTACGTAAATTCCGGGCAGAATGATGAGCTGCCCAACCTCCCACCATAGAAGCACTATTTTGATCTCTTGAGTGATATTTTTATCAATCATGATAGTGACATCGAATTGCTAACTTACATACCACTTGTAATCTTGTTCGTAGTTAGCACCATCCACTTTATCTCTCTCTACACCAACAGTCCATAGAAAAACTATCATCATCAACAAGAGGAGCATCACAAATTTGAAGGAAAGTTGAAGATGTTCAAGGTTTACAAGCAACGAAGACTGAAATGAGCATTTGATTCGAGTAAAGCAACAAGACAAGGAGCAGAATTTTTCCAAGTTGAAGACTATTGTACAAGAGTGAAATTATCAAGGATGAGAATTCGAGAAGTTTATGATATCAAGACATACAAGTTGTGAAGAATCAAGCGGTAAAGTACTTACACCATGGCATTTGTACTTACATTTTTATTTTTATTTGTATTTTACTTTCTCTTTTCTCAAAAAAAAAAAAAAAAAAGACAAGAGAATTTTTTTTTTTTAGGTTCATTACTAGTTTTATTATTTTATTTTCATTTTGTATTTGTTTTATTTTTCTTGTCTCATATTAAAAAAAAAAAAGAGAGACAAGAAAAATTTATTTTGGGTTTGTATAGTTCGTTTTTAGTTTTGTATTCTTTCAATAAAGCCAATGGAAGAAGGAATATCTACAATGAAGTTTCAAGCAACAAGGAATTAGAGGAAAGAATCACATTATCAAGATTCTATGAAGTTCAAGAGTTATCATGAAGAGTTGAAGACCGAAGACGAAGATGAAGACACCGATTGAAGACCGAAGACGTTTCTATGGATGCTGTGAGAGTGGTGCTCGCTGCACGTCGAACGGATAACGAGGTAACTAAGCATATTCCCACCTTCGTTAAGTGGTTGATTTCCTTTCTTAGAGATCGTCAGAAAAAGGGTTTTCAAAAATGGATAAAAGATGTGGGTTTTCAAAACATTTCGGAGGGTTTTACCTTCCTACTATTCAACGTGTCGCAGGATTCTTTCTTCATTCCTACCTGGACACATGTGTGACCCATAAAAAGTTGTTTATTATTGAGAAAACTTTCATAAAACCCTTTCTTGTGAGGCAGAGTCGAGACTTTTGATCACTCCGAACCCGAATTTCTTTCGAGAAGGGATAGTTATTTCTCTCTCAACTTTTAAGGATGAGATTGTGTTCATATATGTGTCTAACTTCTTATGACTAGTGTGCAGAATTTCTATGTCTTCTTAGCGCGTTGGATGCTATCATTTCGGAGAACTAGTAAGTTGGAAAAATAGGTTTTGTGGGTATATCTCTAGTAAACCCTCACGAGACTATAACTCGTCCACTAGGGGCACCTAGGGGTTTAAAGGCTTGTTATATGTGCTAAATGTGACCGTAGCCTCGACGACACGGAGTTGTATGTATGATTTATAATTGTTTTGTTTGATTTGCTCGAGGACTAGCAAAGTCTAAGTGTGAGGGAATTTGATAGGTGTCATAAACACCTTCATTAATATCTATTGGTTATGCTTTCTTTGTTACTTTTCGCGTGAATTATGTATTTTATGAGTGTTTTTGAGTTATTAGGTACTCTGGAGTCGCACGGAGGAAAAGAAGAAGAAATCACTCAATTTGAGCAAAAAGGGGCGAATACTATCTGGAGCTGACCAAAGGTTAAGGGGCTGCCAACAAGGATGGCCCTTATCTGGGACTAGGGGTTGGCTGAATCCAATTATTACAACCCTAAATTGAGAGAAAATCATTTCTCTTATCATTAATTCCTCTTTCTCTGTTTGTGTGTGTGGCGGATCCATTAGAGAAAAAAAAAAGGAGGTACAGTCTTGCTCCAGTAGAGAGGGGAAGAGAGACTCAGAAATTGTGAGAAGAAATCAGAGATTGGGGGATTCTGCCGGTGATCGATTGTTTCTGTGATTGTGTGTTAACAATCTAGGGTTTTAACTGGATTGAGCACTGGGAAAGAACATGAATCCGATGCTGACTGAGATCGAGAAGCTGATGCTGCTGGAAGATAGCTTTGATGAGAAATTGAGAAGGAATAGAAGATGGGTTAAACTCGATTCGAGTTTGGTTTGATTTTGGTTAAAGAACGAGAAGAATTCAGGCATAGTTGAGAGTCTGTTGTGAAATTGTAGATGGGTTCGATGTGAATCTGTTAATTGTCATGGGTTTGTGGTCGAAGTCAAGAATTCAAGGTTTGGCAGTAACTGATTCAAGGAAGCAGACATGGATTACTAGTCGAACTACAGAATGAGAGAGAGAGATTGAAATAGATTTGAATCACAAATTGATGAAGAGCAGATGGGTTGTAGCTGTTGATTTCGAAAGAATTGGAGGTGATGTTGATGGATACTGTGAAGTCGAGAAGATGGGTTTGTAGAGATGATGATACTGGTGGTTGAGAAGGAACTGATATAGGGGTTTCATGCTGGTGTTGCTTGAGCTACAGACCCTTGAATTCAGAGAAGAATTTAGTTCTCAACTGCAGAGAAGAATGTTGCCATGAGTTGTAGGCTGAGTAACTGGTGCAAGATGGTTTGGATGGTGTTGCATCTAAAGAAGCTGGGTTAATGTTGAACTTGTGTCATGGAAGGTTTGAGTATGAGGCATGAGCTGAGTTGCAGCTATTGCAGGTACAGTTCTGGTGGAGGCTGACCACAGATGGGGAATTGCAGGTGTCCTGGGTTGTTGCTGCTGGGGCATTAGAATGATGAAGGTGGTGCTACTGCCGCTGAAATTAAAGAGAATATGGAATCAATTATGAATGTGAGAATGGGGAGTTGTGTTGGTGATTTGGTTTGATGCAATGGTGGTACTAAGATGAAGTGTTGCGGCTGCAGGTGGAGATAAAACTGAGCTTGCCATGGAATCTTGGTTGTGATGTGCTTGGAGTTCAAATTACAGGGAAAGATAGCAGAATATTGATATATTAGGTTGCAGGTCTTAACGCTGTCGCAGACATGGAAAAATGGGTGAACTACAAAGGATGAAAGGAATTGGATGGGTCTGAGCTGAACAGGTGCAAGCTGGTGTTGATGGCATAACTGTGCTCATGAAGGTTGCATATATGTTGAGGACTTTCATTAGAGCAGGTGGAGTTGAAGCTTAATTGTGTTATGCAGGAAGGAATTATTTACAAGGCTGTAGAAGGTAGTGTGCTGTGGGTTTAGCCTTGGTGGTTTGCTTGTGAACTGAAATTTCAGGGAGAAACGGAGTCGGTATATGGTGTCTGTGAGAAGCTGAGAAGAATGGGAAGAGGAATTCCAAGGGTCAGTGATGAGCTGAGGGATTACAGGACATGGAACTGAATTTGGAGCTGATTGTCTTTGGTTGCAGCTGTCTCAAACTTGAGAAGGAATAATGAGCCACTATGGCTGGAAGTGAAGCAGTGTTGCACCATCCTAGTGCAACACAACTTTGGCCTTTGCAAAATGGCTTTGGCCAAGAACCCAACTCAGCCTAGTCACTCAGTTAAGACAGACTCACCTGACTCACTGATCTGGACTGAGTTGACCGATTTGACCCGACCGAGATGACTCGTTGACCGGTGAGCGGGTGGACTTTGCCTGGCCACCGAGTTTATTTTCCGGCCGGATTCCGGCCATAATACCAGTTTTCCGACGACAGTTTTTGGGGCATATTTTCTACATGGGTTTTTCTCACATATGGGCTTGGTGGACTTCTATCTATTGGACCTTTGAGACTTGACCTAATTTTGGAAAGCAAAGCTATTTAAAGGAAACATTTCTACAACTTTGGATCACGTTACTTGGAGAGAGCCGCTTTTGTTTACGCTTCTAGGGTTTTCTTTTGTTCATCTTCTTCTATTTAATTAATATCTTTATGATGAACTCCATAGCTATGAGTAGCTAAACACATATTATTGGTTATGGGATAAAGTTGATTTCTCAACATGTTATTTGAATCTATGAATTAGTTTTGTCTCAATACTTTATTGTTTATGATTCATTATTAATATTATCATATGATTTGATTGTTTGTTTGGTTGAGTCCGGAATCAATCCGATTTACATTCATCTCTATTGCTAGATTAGGGTTTTCAATACGAAATAGTTGTTTATCCCTGATTCTAAGTAGCATAATGTGGTTATTACATGTAGTGATACATCTTTATAACTGCATATGAATCATAACCTTGGTTAAATTGAATTAGTGCTTTTACACGTTTGATTGCCTTGATTAGTCTTATTCCATATAACTCTGGTGCTTTGAGGGAGTTAAACTTAATTGTGCTTTTACACTTTAGGTTGCTTTCTAGGAAGAATTCACATATGCATCTTTTAATGTGGTTGTGATGAAATCAGGGATTAGCGGGATATACTTGCGATCAAGGTATCCTAGGACTTTTAGTAAATGAGATTAAATTATCAATTCTAATCATTGATAAAAATACATGTTTGTGAATGATACTATCCCATGACCAATATCTTCTACTTATTGATTTCAATTATTTACTTTGCTTTCAATTATTTTTTATTACTTAGATAAAACAAAAATCCCCCTGGGTTACTTTAGAAACTGAAATTCTATAACAACAATTGCCTTTCTGTGGATACGAACTCTTTCTTATCACGTACTTCATTTATATTTAGTAGAGTGAGAAAGTGAAATTATTTTTGCTCGGCTGACAACCGGTCAAGAAGGTGTTGAGACAAAAATGGTTAATTTTGAAGGTGTGGCTGTTTTATGACTTGTATCAGAAAGTGGATCTGGCTTGCAGAATGAAAGCTATCAGTTCTTTGGTGATTTCTGGATACTATGTTGTTCTCTGACCAAAACTTGTTCTTTGGTGAAAATAGGTAAATCCTATTTATACAAGTCATATTGAAACGTACCCTGGTCTCGTAGGAACTGGAAACGATTGAGTGGTGGAAGAATAGAGTAATGTGTAACCGTCAGACGTTATGCTTCCATGATAAGGGAAGTGAATTCGTGTAACCATCAGTCATTACGCTTCCATGATGAAGGAAATGAATTGTTTACACCGTTAATTTTCACCACCACTGATTGTCCTACTTCATGACACTTTCTTGTAACGGGCGCATTGCACGCCGCATGCTGTAAACCGCCAGACCAATACCCTGATGAGCATCCCCCAGTTTGTGACATGTTTGATGTCTCGAGTGTTTTCGAGGAAAACGTGTAGTAGGTTGCTATGTGTGGCAAGTCAAAGTCAAGAGACTTTGCCATAGGAAAATAACATGTGATGCTATTAGGCTTGCCTTGGTAGGCCGCCTAAAACTTTCCACAAGTCCGTCAGTTTGGTGGTGAACTTGAATGACTTAGATTACATATCATGAGGAAGGGTAGCCGTTGATTATGACCACATCTTTGTTGTGTAACAATGTGGCGCCATTAGCATAGTGGCGCTTGGCGTAGCCGTGGCATAGCGGGTTGCCCGGGACTTGCCGCAAGTCCGTCAATTCAGTGGCAAACTTGGATGGCTGAGATTGCGTCTCTTGAGGAAGAGTGGCCATTGATTATGGCCGCATCTTGTTGTATAGCGAAGTGGCTCCATTGGCATTGTAGCGCATGGCATAGCGGCATGCTAATGGCGTAGCTGCGGCATAGCGGCATGTTAGTAGCTGTGGCATAGTGGCATGCCAGTGGCGTGGCATAGCGACATCCTAGTAGCCGTGGAATGACGGCATGCCAGTGGCGTTGTGGCATGGCCACGCCTGTGGCGTTGTTGTAGCATGTCCAAAGCTAAGGTTTGGCTCCGTGGCCAAATTAGGGCTTGGCGGCGTGGCCAAGGCTAGGATTTGGCGCCGTGGTAAGAATTAGGGCTTGGCGGCGTGGCCAAGGCTAAGATTTGGCGTCGTGGTAAGAATTAGGGCTTGACGGCGTGGCCAAGGCTAGGATTTCGTGTCGTGATAAGAATTAGGGCTTGGCGGCGTGGCCAAGGCTAGGATTTGGCGGCGTGGTAAGAATTAGGGCTTGGTGGCGTGGCCAAGGTTAAAGTGGCATGCTACCGCGGCAGAGTGGCATGTTGGCATGCCGATCAATATGTTGTTGTGGTAAGACGCGTTTGGCTTGCCAGTTAGTATGGTGTCACGACAGGGTGCGTTTGGCCTTTAATGTATGGTGGCAAGTTTAGAGCGACTTGATTGGCCAAGAAAAGAGGGTGGCCAAACATAAGGCGCGGCTACACTTCTGGTGAGAGTGTGGCGGCTTTAGAGCGACCTGATTGGTCGATGGAAAGTGGGGCCGGCAAGTATGGGCCCAGCCACAACTTATGTGCGCGTGGCTAGTTTGAGGCGACACGATTGGTCGAGAGAAAGTGGCGCCAGTTGGCCTAAGGCATGGCCACGCCTCCCTTTGCTGCAGCGGCTCCCTGTTTTCTGACTCTGAGCAAGGTCTTGCACCTGCTAATCCATGGCGGATTAATTACCTAGTTTGCCTAGGTTTAATTTCGACAAGCAATGTCTGATATACTGCGCGAGGTGCAAAACCCTAACTTCTGCAAGCTAGTCAGGTCAATTGATTGAATTCTATGTGTTGACATAGAGTTCTTTTAAGTTCATTGCCAGAGAGCAGCATGCTTTTTCTGATTGAATACCTTATGCAAAGACCTTATCCTTGATACTTGGAAATTCGTGCTACTCTGCTGCGAGTGAACACAAATCGTCATGTCATATCAACATTAAGGGTTTAGCCGGAGAACATAGCATAAAAGGCATTCAAAGGAACTTATATTAAGTGAATATAGGCGAGGCGCCAAAATTTACAGAACATCTGGGATGGTTGCTACATTCGCCAGTCTGGATAAATTTCATGTAAGTATATTGAACGACTCAATAAATATGCCGGTGGAGAGGTTAGCACTCACGGCACCGTTTCCTTACAAAGTGACGTCACATCAGATGTAAGGTTTTATGATTTCAACCCTAAGATAAAAACCACCATCAACATTAAGTCCCCTGCTTAGCACGCAACAACGGCGTTGTTGCGGGGTAAGCATGAGATGGTGACAGACAAGAGTAAAATCGAAAGGACAAGACATGAACAGATTGCCGAGGAAATTCAACTAACCTTTAGCGAAAGGCATGAGGAATCCGTGATCCCTGTATTGGTGGTTTTGCATAAATTCGGTTTGGCCATGGGGTATTGGCATCAGCGCTGCAGCTTTGTCTATTGATCAGCAGAGGTGACATTGCAACTTGGCACACGGAACGGGCGCTGGTTGGGTAAGAAAGGTAGATGGCGTGGCTACCTTGGAATGGTGGATGGCGAGGCTACCTTGAAATGGTGGATGGCGCGGCTACCTTGGGATGGTGGATGGGCTCGGCTACCTTGGAGTGGCGGATGAGCGCGGATAGCTTGGCGTGGCGGATGGCGCTGATGGCTTTGGTCGTGGAGATTAGCGCCGCGGAACGTCAATACCGCGGGCCCAGCTGCTTTATTTTGTGCGTGTCCCAAAAGGGAAACCCTTCCCTAGTTGAACTCCAAAACACCATGCCTATAAAAGGCGTTACCCATCTTCCTTACTTTCATATCGTTGGCTTTGTTTCCTTACCTTGGTGCTAGCGGCAAAGACTTGGACCCGCGGAGAGAACATCAACAAAAGTAGGCGAGCGTATTTTTGGTATGTTTCTTAACGTTTCTTCTTTTGTTTGCTCTTCTGTGTTGGTGTAAACCCTAGCCATAGGCATGACCTCCATGAATTTGTAACAGCACTTCAATATGAATAATTCTTCTTTGCTAATATTATTGTAGTAGCGTTAATCACAACGAAAACAATCATCATGTTACGCAAGCATGTACGTGTGGAAAACGCCATATGTTCCTTTTTCCATGAAAACTAGCTGTAGGGTTTCCTTTTGTTCGTGAGCATAACTCCCGCGGCAAAATGTGATATGACTGAGAGCATACTTCCCGCGGCCTTGTACAATTTCGGCCAAAAACATATTCCTCACGATGTTCTCGGGTTTTGGCTAAGAGCATATTTTCCCGCGACATCACATATATATCTCGTTGAGCAAGCACCAGTCCCTATTCTTTTTTTTGTTTTTGATGTGAGTGCTATAAAATGCGGCCAATGAGGAAATTTCCGTAGAAAATGTGTCGTTGACTTTATGCTTTCCTTCAAAGTAGTAATTATTCTGTTTTGCTTCGTTGTAGTTACTTCAAAAGCATAAGGAATTTTTTTAAGATGTCACCTGAAAGAAGTTTTGCCGCCGCATCGAGAAATGTTAACAACTCCAAGCCAAACACAGATGATTAGTTCTTTACGAAATCCACTACAATTACAAGGACCCATCCCAAATTCGTGGCAACTCTTCTGACTGATTCAGAGAATGAATGAGAAGTCCAATCAGTCTGCCCAGGGCGTATAATGAGGTTTTGTCTTCAGAAGAAAGAGTACTCAGCTTCTCCAATTGACTTCAAAATCTGTCATAGTCCATTGCGCTCTTATGATAAGTAGGTGAAATTTATGATGAGCCGCGACCACGTAAAGGCTAACTTAATTGAGGCACAAATCATGCATGCCGTCATGGCGTCTGCGACACATCAAATCAGAAAAGACATTGCAGGCTTGATTACTTTCATCTCCAGATGGTGTCCGGAAACTCACACGCTATATGTAGATGGGGTGAGATGACTATTTCTTTGGAAAGCGTAGCCGTTCTGTTGAATCTTCCAATAATTGGGAAACTTGATGTTGTCTTGTCTGAGGAAGAAGAAGAAATACACGCCACTTTGGTCACAAAAGCAGCGAGATATGTTCGAAAGAATTATGAGGAAAAATGCTTCTATAACTGGTGGGTGTCTAAGTGGTTCCCTGATGAGCCGGAGTCGGATCAAGTGCTGGATGATACACTCCATGTTGCTGCATTTTTAATTCTGTGGCTATCTAGAGATGTTTTTGATGATGGCTCTGTCAAGAAGGAGATTAGACAGAAGCTCATCAATTTTGCTATCAAACTAGCGAAAGGCGTTGCTCTTCCCATCGGCAGCCTATTTCTTGGCACTTTTACACTCATCTGGATCACTTAGTAGCATGTACGACATGTACGCCTCTCTAATGGGATATGAAAGTAGACTTGTATATCCACGTCGCCTTTCTTCAAGCATGGTTGTGGGAGCATTTCAAGAATTACGCTCCTAACCCGAGAACCTCATTTCGATGCATATGGCGGTTACATCTAGGATACTTCGTTGGTTGGAGAGGCGTCCAAGACACATCAATTATAGGTTCAAAGCTCATTGATTTTCTAGACAACGTACATGCATTAACTTTTATTATAAAAATGAAATTAATTGGAAAACGTCCTTGGGCTCCATTCCACGCCTCCATAGTTCAACCGGCTATTGTGGTGATGATGGTGACTTTTGTTTCCGTGGGAGGAGGGAGGAGCTGGTTTGCGAGAAGGTGATATTGCGGGTATGGTGGCTTCGACCAGAGGCACGAACGGCGGGATGATAAGAACGCTTCGGGGAATATGATCATTGGGAGAAACCGTGTTCTTTTGCGGGCTCGGATCCGGGTCATGGGTAGCTCTAGCCCAAGTCTTCGCATACCCATAGGGCTACGTGCCATCTCTTTTCTCGCGCAAAAGAGGATCTTGTGGAGTAGTCCCTTACAACATTGAAAGCTCATTGATTTTCTAGACAACGTACTGCCTTGGGCTCGACATATGGGTTTTGATCGATCATTGAATCCCATTCCGTCGCCTTTACAACATTGACCGATCGACATATGCTCCCATTCAAGATGAATCGTTACCCGATATTCTTGATTACAACGTCTTTGCACCGAATAAAAGTCTTCCGTTTTTGCTCTCAGAACGAAAACCTGTGACAACTCCCAAATATAACATCTTCTGGCAAGATGAGTTCCTCGCCATTCATCAGTTCGTGTGGTTCTGGCAAAATATAAATTGTTGAAACAGCTTCCTTCGGGCAAGCGAAAATCCTCTAGCTCGGATGTGGACAGTCCCCGGAAAAAGGAGCAAAGGTCCAAAAATCGTGCAGGTGGCTTCCAAACGGATTCGACGGCTCTTGTGACTTTCAGTTCTTCCAACATGCAAGTACGTATGGTTTTCTTACTGCTTTGGTTGATTGCATAAATATTTTGAATTGTCGTCACTGAAGATTTCTTCCCTTTTTTGACCCAGTGTCTTAACATAGTAAACGCCTTCACCAGGCTCGCACATGGCCAGAAAAAGGGGCCTCCTGAAGAGAAATCTGGCGATACTGAGCCCCTTAACAGCGAAGAGGAAGATGAAGAAGAAGAAAGTTCAGGATCCGGCGATGATGGGAAAAGTACTTCAGAGCGTAGCGGCGAGTCTTCTTCCAGTCCCAGTGGGCCCACAGATGAGTCGGTGAGTTTTCCACACTTTTCTCTTGGATTATTTATTTATACTGAATAACTAATTAATTGGTGATATTTACAGGAATAGGTTATTTCTTAAAATAACTCTGAGATGGAGATCCACGGCAATGAAGGTGTAACAGTGTCTCCAGTCATGGAAACCATACCCGCTGGTGATCTTGAGATGGAGGTTGATCATCATGAAGATGTTGCTGTATCTTCCATGGCGGAAAATGTTGTCGTGACGATGGGTGTGATTGTTCCCAAAGAGTCTTTGCTAGTCGCACATCCAGCCGCAGGTGTCGTCTTTGATCCTCCATTCGAGGCTCCTTCTGAAGGTCACGTGTTGATTGGAGGATTCAGTGTGCCCGTGAAGTATGCGGAGCTATATACCAATATATGGAAGAGTTATGGGCGCACATTTCCACGACCAGGAAGGTTGATAGTCGCTTTGCATTGGTTAAGCGCGTGGAGGAAACCTTATCTTCAATTCATGACATGTGTGGCGTGACTGGGCACACTGTTTCTGGAGACGTTGTCAAGAGTTGGGAATTCCATGGGGATATGTGTGTAAACTTTGAGTTTAACGCCTCCTGGTTCTGTGAGGGATTTTCCGAGATCAAAGGCTGCAGGCTGAAGCGGTTAATGGCCCTTCCGCGGATTTGATTAATCAACAGGAGGCAGAAGTCTAGAAGTTTTCCCAGGAGTTGAAGCTAAAACAGGCGTCTCTTCAAAGCATGAAGGATATTTTCTCCAAGAAGAACGAGCCGTTGTTAGGCAATTTTCCTTGAATACCTTTATTTTCTGAACTTCTTTCTTAGGTTTTTTTTTTTTGAAAGGCAAAAGAAATGCCTAGTTTATGGTTTGGTTTTCTGGTTTTTGGATTGATAGATGATTGCTTCTTACAAGAGTTTTTGGATTATTTTGGAATAATTTCCTTTTGATCAATCAATATGTCAAAGTCTGACTTGCGAATGTAAGTAGCAAAATCATTCGGGAAAATTGTGGAACCGTGAATGTTGTGTGAGAAAGGGAAAAATATGAAATCTTGGGATGATTGGGTTATATTAGCTTCCATTGTAGATGTGAAAACCCAAACAATAGATCGTGTAAACATTGTCTGGAAAAACTTACTCACTTTAGAGCCTTTCACCAAAACTGAATCTTCAGGGAGTAAATCCGAGTTTTTATGTGACGCCCTCCTTGCCGCGAAAAGTCCCCAGTCATTCTTTATTGTCCGTGAAACATCTTCATGTCGATCTGCGGTAAGTCAGAGAGTCTCTAGTCCCCAGACGTAATTCTCCTGAATCCATCTTTTCTTGGACGATGCGCTTCGAAGCATTGCATTTACTGGTAGGGTGATGGAATTGAGATTTGAAGTTGCAACCGAGAGATTAATCTCCCACTGTGGTCGCCAATTATTTGTGGGTGAAAACTGTTTCTGCTAGTTTTGGTAATTTTGGGTGTGTGGATGAGAAACAAGTCTAAACCCTAAACAATACACTTCACGGGAGTACTTTTGATTCGAGAGATCAATCTGTACAATCCTGGCCTAAACCAAGAAATGGCCATTCCAGGCTTGCTTCGGTCACAAAGTAAAGGAGAAAGGTTTGGTCTTAGGGAGGGAAGCGAAGAAGGTGTTGAGACCAGAATGGTTAATTCTAAAGGTGTGGCTGTTTTATGACTTGTATCAGAAAGTGGAACTGGCTTGCAGAATGAAAAGCTATCAGTTCTTTGGTGATTTCTGGATATTGTGTTGTTCTCTGACCAAAACTTGTTTTTTGGTGAAAATAGGTGAAGCCTATTTATACAAGTCATATTGAAACGTACCCTGGTCTCGTAGGAAGTGGAAATGATTGAGTGGTGGAAGAATAGAGTAACGTGTAACCGTCAGACGTTATGCTTCCATGATAAGGGAAGTGAATTCGTGTAACCGTCAGTCATTACGCTTCCATGCTGAAGGAAATGAATTGTTTACACCGTTACTTTTCACCACCACTAATTGTCCTACTTCATGACACTTTCTTGTAACGGGCGCACTGCACGCCGTACGCTGTAAACCGCTAGACTAATACCCTGATGAGCATCCCTAGTTTGTGACATGTTTGATGTATCGAGTTCTTTCATGGAAAACGTGTAGCAGGTTGCTATGTGTGGCAAGTCAAAGTCAAGAGACTTTGCCATAGGAAAATAGCATGTGATGCTATTAGGCTTGCCTTGGTCGGCCGCAAGTCCGTCAGTTCAGTGGCGAACTTGGATGGCTGAGATTGCATTTCATGAGGAAGAATGGTCATTGATTATGGCCGCATCTTGTTGTATAGCGAAGTGGCGCCATTGGCATAGTAGCGCCTGCTGGAGCCATGGCATAGCGGCATGCCAGTGGCGTAGCCATGGAATAGCGACATGCTAAAGCCGTAGCCACGACATAGCGGCATGTTGGTAACCTTGGAATAGTGGCATGCCAGTGGCGTGGCATAGCGGTATACTAGTAGTCATGGCATGGCGGCATGGCAGTGGCGTTGTGGCATGGACACGCCTGTGGCGTTGTAGCATGGCCAAAGCTAAGGTTTGGCTCCGTGGCCAAAATTAGGGCTTTGCGGAGTGGCCAAGGCTAGGATTTGGCGCCGTGGTAAGGATTAAGGCTTGGAGGCGTGGCCAAGGCTAGGATTTGGCATTGTGGTAAGAATTAGGGCTTGGCGGCGTGGCCAAGGATAGGATTTGGCGTCGTGGTAAGAATTAGGGCTTGGCGGCGTGGCCAAGGCTAGGATTTGGCGTCGTGGTAAGAATTAGGGCTTGGCGGCATGGCCAAGGCTAAAGTGGCATGCTACCGCGACAGAGTGGCATGTTGGCATGCCGATCAATATGTTGTTGTGGTAAGACGCGTTTGGCTTGCTAGTTAGTATGGTGGCGCGGCAGGGTGCGTTTGGCCTTTAATGTATGGTGGCAAGTTTAGAGCGACTTGATTGGCCAAGAAAAGGGGGCGGCCAAACATAAGGCGCGACTACACTTCTGGTGAGAGTGTGGCGGCTTTAGAGCGACCTGATTGGTCGATGGCAAGTGGGGCTGGCAAGTATGGGACCATCCACAACTTATGTGTGCATGTCTAGTTTGAGGTGACACGATTGGTTGAGAGAAATAGGGTCGGTTTAGGAAGGGGTGTGGCCAATGGCAAGTGGCGCCAGTTGGCCCAAGGTATGGCCACGCCTCCCTTTGCTGCTGCGGCTCCATGTTTTCTGATTCTGAGCAAGGTTTTGCACCTGCTAATCCATTGAGGATTAATTACCTAGTTTGCCTAGGTTTAATTTCGACAAGCAAGGTCTGATATACTGCGCGAGGTGCAAAACCCTAACTTCTGCAAGCTAGTCAGGTCAATTGATTTAATTCTTGTTAAGTGCATATTTTGCATATATTTAGTGTCGAATCCATGCTAGTAATTGCTTAGTTTCGTGCAAAATTATTGTATATTACGTTTGTTTTTCTTTATTTGTGTTTTGCTAGGTGAATCATCCAAAAGAAGCGAATTGACACTTAAAAGTGCAATAAAAGAAGTTAGCCGAAAGCGGAGAAGGGCCAAAGACCAAGTGTAACTCATTCAAATCAAAGAGTTCTTGACATCATCGTGAAGAGGACGAAAAGACAAAGCCAACGCCGGAAGAATGAACTCATTCCGACATCGTATGAGGAAACTAGGAGCAAAAGAAGAGTAAACTAAGAATTGCACTGTCAGTCTTGCAAGACTGACAATTGAAAGGGTAAACTGTTAAAGGCACCAGCCATGCAGATCAGGGGCACCACCTTTCTTCTTCATGCACATGCGATCAAAAACCAGGGTTCGTTGCATGAATAGCAGAAACTGGTTCAGCTGTCGTTTCCATTAATGGAAGTGTTGGAGCTCGCAGGAAGTCGATGGTTAACTTATGGGTCATTGAATGAACTCGACTTGGAGTATGCGAGATGAATAGAAGCCGTGTTCATTGACAGAGAAGAACTCGAGTTCGACTGGTAGGAAGTTGATCGCTGTAGATGAATGATGAGACTCGAGGGAGACATCAGGGATGTTTGTGGTGTTGCTCTTGAAGCTGGTAATGGAGAACGATGCTGGAAGTGATAGAGAAGAAGGGCAGAGATGAGCTAGGTGTTGCTATTGAGTTCTGCCATTAATGGCTGGAGTTGAATTAAGACACGGAATGGAAGAGAGTTCTGGTAGTTAATGGCTGCCATGACCATTTATGATGTTAAACTTTGCCGAGATGATGAGTCATGATCAATGGATGTTTGCTGATATTGAATGGAGAGCTGGCTCTAGCTTGGTGATGAGTTTGCTGGCAGAAAAAAAATATGAAAAAGAAGCTGGTGATGAAGATAGAGAACATGGCAGTGAACTGGTGGGGCTGTAGTTTATATTGGCAGTGAGAATTGAGCTCGAAAGTTCAAGAAAGGAACAGCTCGATAGTTTCAGCTGTGATGTGATAAGCTCGAGAGAAGGATGAACATAGTCTGCTGTTATGGATGGATCGATAGAAGATGAAACAGAGTTGTTCTCTCGTCGATGGAGCTCGAGAATGGCGGGGAAGGAGTTTGAGTTCGGTTTGGAATATGATAACGAACTTAATGGTGAAGCTTCTATCGTTGGGTTGCAGCTAACGAAAGTGAATTCTCGCTGCAGAAACAAGACGAGAATGAAAGATGAAGATGATGTTAATGGGTGGAATGAAGGAATGATGATGATTGTTGGCAGAGAGTTATCGAGTTGATTCTCACTTTGGTTAATGGTGACTGATGGTTGATCGAGTAACGGAAGTTGGAAACAAGCTCGACTGTATGGAAGTGTTAATGACCTGTGACGAGGGTTTGTTGGTTCGCAGCTGTTCAAAGGAAAAGCTGAGTTTCTGCTCAGTTTTATTGCTATACTGAAACTCAGGTAAATCTTAGGAGGAGTTACGGAGTGGTTTCTCACCGTATGCAAACACATGGCAGCTTACGGTGGAGTTTTACCACCGTAGTGAAAGTCAGGTGAAGGTACGGTAGAGTTTCCCAGCCGTAGTGAAACTCAGGAGAGCTTACGATGAGGTTTTCCCCACCGTACTTAATCACAGGGGAATTCCGTGAAAGCTAGGAGAATTTACCCTGTCAGTTCCATGGAACTGACAGGCCATGTAGCAGCTGGGAGAAAGGAGTTTGGGCTGGACTTCTACCATTTCCGTGAGCCCATAAGATGTGTGTACATGTTTGTCACGGCTACACTTTGGCAGTGACCTATTTTAGGATATGTTGTGAGTTTTGGCAATCTAGTTCGACCGGGATTTGGTGCACGGGCACAACTACAACTTGGCCACTATATAAGAGGCTCATCTAATATTTTTGGAGATCTCATAATCTTTTATCAAGTTTTGGAGAGGAGAACTCAAGAGAAGAAAAACTAGGGTTTTGGAGCGATTCATCACCGTAACTATTTCTTTACCATTTTATCATATGAAACTCATGGGTTTTGTTAGTACCATGAGTAGCTAAACTTCTTAGTGATTGGGGATGAATTCTAAGTTCTAGACATGATTTGAGTTATTATATAAATCTATTTTGAAGTTCTTCACATGATTATTGATTGTTTATACTAATTAAAATATTTATGATTGATTGATAGATTATTTAGGTGGCCAACTGAACTAATTTGTTGATTAAATCAAATGCTAGTATTGAGTTAGGAGATAAGTAATAGTCGAATAATTCATACAAAAGTAGAGAACACAAGACCTTGCAGAGGGATTCTATATAGCGATTGTGTGTATAAATAGCACTAGAAAGTGGACCTTGAGCTAAGAGTCTAACTACTAGGATCAATCTATAATTCACAAAAGATAAAGCATTCGGACAAATTACACCTTGAGTGAGCTACTACTAGGTGGTTTCGAAGAATAGAATCTGGTATTGGAGAGCTTCCATACCCAGTGATTTAAGGAATTTAGGGGATAACACTGAGCTAGATGTTATTCCACGGTTGGTAATAATTTGTGATTAATTGTATTAATGGATGAATATAATAACTTGATGACGGTTTAGTAACGAAGAAGGATTCCCTGATCATATTTCTCTCCATTGCTTGCAAATTTTATTACTTTCAATTGCTTTGTTATTTACTTTAAATCAAAAACAAACCCCCATTGTGACACTTTTTGACAACTAAATCTCCCTGCTCTTCGTGGGAACGAACTTGACTTCCATTATATTATTTTTAATTGAGTGGAAATAAGATATTAATTTGATTGCACCTACGACACGCACCAAATTTTGGCGCCGTTGCTTCGGGAGCGCGTCGGTAGCTTTAGTTGTTATTTACTTTTGTTTTATTTTTGTTTTTAGTCTTATTTTTAGTTTTTTATTTAGCTTTTTGAGAATTTTGTTTCAGGTACTTAATCCCTGGCACCGAAAGATTGGAATTATCTGAGGTGTGAAATTCAAACTCGCAAGGGAACAATACTACAAGCGCGTCCACGGTTGCAAACTTAACCTTCTACGAATAGATGGTTAATACGAGACGACGAGAGAGACCCTCCACCTCCGGAGAGGAATTTAAGAGAGTTGACGTCTCCATGCTTAGATTCGCAACCACCGTGAATTGCAATCACTAACCCAAAGGAGTCTGAAGTCGAATCTACTTCATCATCTACCAAAGTTCAAGGGACATCCAGGTGAAAATCCAAATCGACACCTTCAACAGTTCCAGAACACAATGACAAGTCTGAGGCATGTAACCGCAGGCAGAGATATGGCTATGCTACAAGCCTTCCCGTTCTCATTGATAGACTTAGCAGAAGAATGGTTGTATTGTCTTCCTCCAGGGAGTGTTACAACATGGACTCAGATGAAAAAGCTATTTCTAGAGAAATATTTTCCTGCTTCCAAAGCGGCATCCGTTCGGAAGGAGATTAGCGGCATTCTACAGATGTCTGGGGAGTCTCTATATGAATATTGGGAGAGGTATAAGAAGTTGTTGGCAAGCTGCCCACACCATAATATATCCTCAATACTTATCATTCAATACTTCTACGAAGGATTACTTCCAGAACAGAGGAATTTGATTGATGCGGCTGCCGGTGGTTCACTTACTGAGAAGACAATCTCGCAGGCAACCAGTTTGATTGAGAGTATGGCTTCTAATGCTCAACAATTCTACACCGAAACAACTCTAATGTCGAAGTGTTAGCGAGATGGGAGAGTCTCGCACGTCGAGCAACGGATGAACAACATAGAAAAGGTAGTACAACGAATGGCAGTAGTGATTATTCCTTCTTATGAAGAAGAGTCTGAACAGGTGAATGTTGTGTTCCCTAATCATAGGCCAAGGTATGATCCCTACTCTAATACTTATAATCCAGGTTGGAAAGATCACCCAAATTTCAGTTATGCAAATCAGCAAGCTGCAGCTCCTAATCCTTATGGGCGACATAATGGTTTTCAACAACCACAGTTCCGACCACAACCTCCACCTCAGCCTCAACAACAGACTCAAAATTCCAGTTTAGAGGAGATAATGAAAATGATGATGCAAAAGCAAGATACCAATGCTCAGCGTCAAGATACAATCCTGCAGAAACAAGACATGGCTATAAAGTACTTGCAACTTCAAATGGGACAATTGGCTACAGACATGAATGAAATAAAAGCACGAGATTCAAAGAAAGTTGCCATCACAACCTTTTGTGAATCCAAGAGCGAACGTCAATGCTGTAACTCTAAGAAGTGGGAAGCAAACTGAAGAGCCAAAACAACAAGAAAAGGTTAGTCACGACTTGGAAGAGGAAGTAGAGATGGAAACTGTTCCAAAGGAAAAGCCAACCTCAACTGGCCAACCTAAGGACACAGTTCCTACTTTTACCACACCACCTCCTTTTCCTAGTCGTTTTGCCAAGTCAAAGAAGCAAGCTCTAGACAAGGACATTATGGATATTTTCAGCAAGGTGCATATCAACATTCCATTTATTGAGGCCATCAGAACGGTACCCAGGTATGCCAAAGTTTTGAAGGATTTGTGTACAAGGAAGGAGAGGTTGATTGCTAACGAGATCACTCAGGTGGGAGAAAGTGCTTCAGCTATGTTGCTAAAGAAGATGCCTGCAAAGTGTAAAGATCCTGGTGGTTTTACAGTGCCAGTTACTATTGGTGAAAAACGGTTCGAGCGTGCTTTACTCGATTTGGGAGCTTCCATAAGCGTGATGTCATCCGATGTTTATGATTCATTGAATCTCGGACCTTTAAAGGAGACAGGGATTATCATTCAATTAGCTAATAAGTCTAACATATATCCTAAGGGACTCGTGGAAGACGTGTTGGTGCAAGTGAATGAACTAATCTTTCCGGTTGATTTCTTTGTTGTGGATATGCAGAATGGGGACAATTGTTCGTCTACTTCATTACTTCTTGGGAGACCATTTATGAAGACTGCTAAGACGAAGATTGATTGTGATACTTTGGAACACTCACTATGGAGTTTGACAAAGAGGTTATACGCTTCAATATTTTTGAAGCCATGCGTTATCCAAGTGATATCCATTCCGCATTTTCTTGATGTTATTAGTTCGTTAGCACAACGGATGTTTGATTTGAATAGAGAAGATGAACTTGAATCATGCTACAAAATAACATTGGTTTGGACGTCCATGGCATGCTTAACTTGGACGTTGATATTCCCAAGGAGTTTGTTGAGACATGTGGTGCTTTAACGGCATCACAAGGAGTTAGAAAAGGTAATATTTCATATATCTCTTTACCTGTGAATCGATGAAGTTCCTTTACCTTCATTGTGCGGGCACCTAAATTAGAGCTTAAACCTCTACCTGATCACTTAAAGTACGCTTACTTGGGTGATGGGGAAGAGCTTCCAGTCATTATTGCAAAGAATCTCACAGAATACGGGAAGAACGCCTCCTTAGGGTTACGAAAGAGCACAAAACGGCTATTGGTTGGACAATTGTGACATCAAAGGCATTAGTCCAGCCATGTGCATGCATAGAATCCTTATGGAAGATGATATCAAGCCGATGCGTGATGCTCAGCGTAGGCTTCACCCCCCCCAATGATGGAGGTCGTGAAGAAAGAGATCCTCAAATTACTAAGTGTGGGGGATTTACCCAATTTCGACAACAAATGGGTTAGTCCAAGTGCAAGTGGTGCCTAAGAAATCAGGTGTCACTTGTTGTTAGAAATCAAGATGATGAACTTGTTCCTACAAGAGTTCAAACAGGATGGCGAGTGTGCATAGACTACGGAAAGCTCAATTCGGCAACCCGCAAGGATCACTTTCCTTTGCCTTTCATTGATCATATGTTAGAGAGGTTAGCGGGACATTCATACTATTGCTTTTTGGATGGTTATTCGGGCTACAATCAAATTGTTATTGCACCTGAGGATCAAGAGAAGACTACTTTCACTTGTCCTTTCGGTACATTCGCATATAGAAGAATGCCATTTGGTCTTTGCAATGCGCCTGCCACTTTTCAGAGATGTATGGTTAGTATATTTTCTGATTACGTGGAAAACATCATTGAGGTATTTATGGACGAATTTAGTGTTTATGGTGATTCATTTGATATTTATTTAAATAATCTTGAACTTGTGCTTAAAAGATGCATATACACTAATCTTGTTTTAAACTGGGAGAAATGCCACTTTATGGTAGACCATGGAATTGTACTTGGCCACATCGTGTCCTCTCAAGGGCTCGAGGTAGACAAGGCAAAGATAGACTTGATTAGGAACTTACAATACCCCACTTCGGTGAGGGAAATTCGTTCGTTTCTTGGTCATGAAGGTTTTTATAGGAGGTTTATCAAAGATTTCTCCAAAATCTCAATGCCAATGTGCAAACTGTTGCAAAAGGAGGTTGCCTTTAACTTCGACCAGAGTGCAAGGATGCCTTTAATAAATTAAAGGAATTGTTGACTACTGCTCCAATTATTAAGTCACCCGACTGGAGTTTGCCGTTCGAGTTAATGTGTGATGCAAGTGATTATGCGATCGGAGTCTGTTTTGGGTCAAAAAGTAGACAAGAGGTCACATGTGATTTATTATGCATCACGGACCCTAAATGATGCTCAAATCAACTATTCCACTACTGAGAAAGAGTTGTTGGCTATAGTATTTGCATTAGAAAAATTTAGAGCTTATTTGGTGGGTACTAATGTGATTGTATATTCGATCATGCGGCACTACGGTATCTATTGAAAAAGAAGGAGGCTAAGCCAAGACTCATACGTTGGATTCTTTTTGTTTGCAAGAATTCAATATGGAAATCGAGATATAAGAAAGGTGTTGAGAATACGATTCTTGATCATCTTAGTAGACTTGTTGTTTTAGAAGAAGAACTTCCCTTACAGGATCGTTTTCCGCACGAACAACTTTTCTCAATTGAAGATTCAACACCTTGGTACGCTGATATCGTGAACTATTTGGTTACAAGGCAAGTACCTAGTACAATGTCTACTTTTCAAAAGCTAAAGCTTAAGAAAATAGCCAAGCAGTATATGTGGGATGAGCCCTACTTGTGGAAATATGGTGCTGATCAAATTATCCGCAGGTGCGTACCAAACTCTAAATTTTAGTCAATTCTATCTTTTTGTCATTCTTATGCTTGTGGTGGTCACTTTGGAGCAAAACGTACCGCTCTCAAAGTCCTTGAGAGTGGCTTTTATTGGCCTACCCTATTTGAGGATGCATATGCTTTTTGCAAATCTTGTGATAGATGTCAACGAACGGGCAATCTAGGTGCTCGAAATCAAATGCCACTCAATCCTATTCTCACCGTCGAGATTTTTGATGTGTGGGGCATTGATTTTATGGGTCCTTTTGTTAATTCGAATGGAAAATTTTATATACTTCTTGCTGTGGATTATGTTTCTAAATGGGTGGAAGCTAAAGCCACCCCTACTAATGATTCTCAAGTTGTTTGTGAGTTTGTGAAGGAATATATTTTCTCTAGACATGGTACACCAAGAGTGGTTATCAATGATGGAGGCTCGCACTTCAAGAAATCCTTCCATGCTCTCCTCAAGAAGTACAACATTACACACAAGATTGGTACGCCGTATCACCCACAAACTAGTGGGCAAGCCGAAATTTCAAATCGTGAGATTAAGTCCATCCTTGAGAAAACCGTTAATGCTACACGGAAGGATTGGAGTTATAGACTCAATGATGCACTTTGGGCGTATAGAACAGCATATAAGACACCGATTGGTATGTCTCCATATCGGTTGGTTTATGGCAAAGCTTGTCATCTCCCAGTTGAACTTGAGCATAAGGCTTTATGGGCGGTAAAGATGTGCAACATGGAGTATGACAAAGCGGGGGAAACATAGGCAACTACAAATTAATGAGCTAGAGGAGATACGTAATGATGCTTACGAGAGTTCTCGTATATATAAGGAAAAGACTAAGCTTTTCCATGACAAGATGATTTCTCGGAAGAATTTTGTTATGGGACAGAAAGTTCTTTTATTTCATTCTCGTCTTAAGTTATTTCCTGGTAAGCTAAGGTCCAGATGGATTGTACCATATGTTGTTACTAATGTTTATTCTCATGGTGCAGTTGATATCACTAGTCTTAGAGATGGGACTACTTCTAAGGTCAACGGCCATAGATTGAAGCCATACTATGAAAACATTGCTTATGTGAATGTGGACGAGATAGAGCTTCGCGATTTGCTCCCTCTGGAGGAGTAGTAAGGAGAATGCCAAGTCGGGCTGACGACTTTAAACCAAGCGCTAAATGGGAGGCAACCCATAGGTTTTGTATCTTAAACCCTTCTATTTTTGTTTTTTATTGTTTTCATATCATATTTGCATCCCCATGTTTAATTTCATTGAGTCCGGAATCTATTTTAGAAGAAATTATGGACGAATACTTTTTCGTCAGAAAACTTCAGACTGCGCGTAGTTCAGTCCAGAGACCATAACTGTCAGACCGTTTATCGAAACACTGTGCCCTTTTGACACTTTGTAGAAAACACATAGATGAACAACTTTTGTGAAATGGAGTTTTTCCAAATTCCTTACCAATTTGCACAGTTTTTGTGTTTTATCTGCTGTTACGTCAGAATTCAGAACTTTCGGTTTTACACATTGAGGACAATGTGAAGTTTAAGTGTGGGGGAGTGTTTTGCATATAGATTTTTCAATTTCTTTGTATATATTTGAATAAAACCTCCAACTTGTAGAGATTTTAGAGTCACTAGCATACTTCTAGGTATGTTTACATAGAGATTCTGACCGACATAACTGAACTTGGAAGTATTAGGGAACTACATTCGGATTTCTTACGAATTGGAGTGTTAAATAATGGATTTAATCATGCCGGTGATGCAAATTAGGAGCAGGGAGAAATGCATTATTAGAGTTGCTGATCAATCATTAGTGGAGACTACCCATTTTCATATCAACCAAGGCATCATACCAAATTTTCTTTGTAGCTGACTAAAGAGCTTTCTTTTGAGTGTGTGTCACCGTACGTTAATTCCGGGTAGAATGGTGAGCTACCCAACCTCCCACCAATAGAAGCACTATTTTTGATCTCTTGAGTGCTAATTTTGTCAATCATAAGGGTGACGTCTATAGACGAAAACCACCTTCTTGTAGTTTGATTTGCAGTTAGCACCATTCTCTCTCTCGACAACAACAGATCCATAGAAACACCATCATCATCAACAAGTGGAGCGACATCAAAATTTACAAGGAAACTTGAAGACGTTTGAGGTTTACAAGCAACAATACAAGGAAGAGCGAAGTTTCAAATTCAAGTAAAGCAACATATACATGAGCAGATTTTTATATACATGTTGAAGACTTACACATAAAGAGCGGCATTCTATATCTAAGTATGAAGACTTATTAAAAGAGCGAAGAAAATCAAAAGATGAGAGTTATTGAAGTTTATGATACGAAGGCATTACAAGTTGTGAAGATCAAAGTGGTAACGTACTTCTTTCATGGTCGTGTTTATTTTATTTCATATTTATTGTTTTAGTTGCAATCTCTTCACAAAAAAAAAAAAAAAAAAAAAAAAAAAAAAAAAAAAAAAAAAAAAAAAAAAAAAAAAAAAAAAAAAAAAAAAAAAAAAAAAAAAAGAAAAATATATAAAAGAGATTTGCATTTAGGTTGTTATTTGTTCAATAAGGCCGTGTGGAAGAAAAATATATAAAGAAGTTTCAAGCAACAAGGAAATTGAGGAAAAGAGTACAAATTGTCGAAGTTCTACAAGTTCAAGAGTTTATCATCAACAGTTGAAGACCGAAGACGAAGACCAAGAAGATGAAGAAGACGAGCCAAAGGAAGATGTTTCTATTGGATGCTGTGAGAGTGGTGCTTTCATCATTGCAATCAGATGTGAAGGTGGTAAGTACTCTCATCCTTGGTATAATGGTTGATTTCCTTTCGTAGAGATCATCAGAAAAAAAATCTTTATTGTCCACGATTTGGTGGAGTCTCCAGAAATACTTCGGAAGGTTTCCTTCCCACCATTCAACGTGTGTAGGATTCTCTCTTCATTCCTACCTGCACACATGTGAGACCCATAAAAAAGCCGTCTTATTGAGTGCAATTATCATAAAATCCTTTTAAGTAAGGCAGAAGTCGAGGCGAAATGCTTATTGATCGCTCTCAAACACGCATTCTCTCATTATGGTGTGGTTATTTCTCACTCAAGATTTAAGAATGAATATGGTCTTTGGTATTTCTAACATCTTATTACTAGCATGCGAAACTCTATGTCCTCATAGCTCTTTGGATGCTTGGGAAGCTGGAACGCTTTGAAGTTGGAGTAGGTTTTGTGGGTATACCTCTCGTAAGCCCTCACGAGACTATAACTCGTCCACTAGGGACACCTAGGAGTTTAAAGGCCTGTTCTTCATGCTAAGAATAACCGTATCCTCGGCGACATGGAGTTGTTGTATTTTAGATAGTTTGCTCGAGGACTAGCAAAAGCCAAGTGTGGGGAAATTTGTTAAGTGCATATTTTGCATATATTTAGTGTCGAATCCATGCTAGTAATTGCTTAGTTTCGTGCAAAATTATTGTATATTACGTTTGTTTTTCTTTATTTGTGTTTTGCTAGGTGAATCATCCAAAAGAAGCGAATTGACACTTAAAAGTGCAATAAAAGAAGTTAGCCGAAAGCGGAGAAGGGCCAAAGACCAAGTGTAACTCATTCAAATCAAAGAGTTCTTGACATCATCGTGAAGAGGACGAAAAGACAAAGCCAACGCCGGAAGAATGAACTCATTCCGACATCGTATGAGGAAACTAGGAGCAAAAGAAGAGTAAACTAAGAATTGCACTGTCAGTCTTGCAAGACTGACAATTGAAAGGGTAAACTGCGTAAAAGGCACCAGCCATGCAGATCGGGGCACCACCTTTCTTCTTCATGCACAGGCGATCAAAAACCAGGGTTCGTTGCATGAATAGCAGAAACTGGTTCAGCTGTCGTTTCCATTAATGGAAGTGTTGGAGCTCGCAGGAAGTCGATGGTTAACTTATGGGTCATTGAATGAACTCGACTTGGAGTATGCGAGATGAATAGAAGCCGTGTTCATTGACAGAGAAGAACTCGAGTTCGACTGGTAGGAAGTTGATCGCTGTAGATGAATGATGAGACTCGAGGGAGACATCAGGGATGTTTGTGGTGTTGCTCTTGAAGCTGGTAATGGAGAACGATGCTGGAAGTGATAGAGAAGAAGGGCAGAGATGAGCTAGGTGTTGCTATTGAGTTCTTCCATTAATGGCTGGAGTTGAATTAAGACACGGAATGGAAGAGAGTTCTGGTAGTTAATGGCTGCCATGACCATTTCTGATGTTAAACTTTGCCAGTTGGAGATGATGAGTCTGTGATGATCAATGGATGCTGCTGATATTGAATGGAGAGCTGGCTCTAGCTTGGTGATGAGTTTGCTGGCAGAAAAAAAAAAATGAAAACGAAGCTGGTGATGAAGATAGAGAACATGGCAGTGAACTGGTGGGGCTGTAGTTTATATTGGCAGTGAGAATTGAGCTCGAAAGTTCAGGAAAGGAACAGCTAGATAGTTTCAGCTGTGATGCGATAAGCTCGAGAGAAGGATGAACATAGTCTGCTGTTATGGATGGATCGATAGAAGATGAAACAGAGTTGTTCTCTGTCGATGGAGCTCGAGAATGGCAGGAAGGAGTATGAGTTCGGTTTGGAATATGATAACGAAATTAATGGTGAAGCTTCTATCGTTGGGTTGCAGCTAACGAAAGTGAATTCTCGCTGCAGAAACAAGACGAGAATGAAAGATGAAGACGCTGTTAATGGGTGGAATGAAGGAATGATGATGATTGTTGGCAGAGAGTTATCGAGTTGAGTCTGCTGGTTAATGGTGACTGATGGTTGATCGAGTAACGGAAGTTGGAAACAAGCTCGACTGTATGGAAGTGTTAATGAGCTGTGACGAGGGTTTGTTGGTTCGCAGCTGTTCAAAGGAAAAGCTGAGTTGCTGCTCGTTTATTGCTATCTTGAAACTCGGGTAAATCTTAGGAGGAGTTACGAGTGGTTTCTCACCGTATGCAAACACGGGGCAGCTTACGGTGGAGTTTTACCACCGTAGTGAAAGTCGAGTGAAGGTACGGTAGAGTTTCCCAGCCGTAGTGAAACTCAGGAGAGCTTACGATGAGGTTTTCCCCACCGTACTTAATCACAGGGGAATTCCATGAAAGCTAAGAGAATTTACCCTGTCAGTTCCATGGAACTGACGGGCCATGTAGCAGCTGGGAGAAAGGAGTTTGGGCTGGACTTCTACCATTTCCGTGAGCCCATAAGATGTGTGTACATGTTTGTCACGGCTACACTTTGGCAGTGACCTATTTTAGGATATGTTGTGAGTTTTGGCAATCTAGTTCGACCGGGATTTGGTGCACGGGCACAACTACAACTTGGCCACTATATAAGAGGCTCATCTAACATTTTTGGAGATCTCATAATCTTTTATCAAGTTTTGGAGAGGAGAACTCAAGAGAAGAAAAGCTAGGGTTTTGGAGCGATTCATCACCGTAACTATTTCTTTACCATTTTATCATATGAAACTCATGGGTTTTGTTAGTACCATGAGTAGCTAAATTTCTTAGTGATTGGGGATGAATTCTAAGTTCTAGACATGATTTGAGTTATTATATAAATCTATTTTGAAGTTCTTCACATGATTATTGATTGTTTATACTAATTAAAATATTTATGATTGATTGATAGATTATTTAGGTGGCCAACTGAACTAATTTGTTGATTAAATCAAATGCTATTATTGAGTTAGGAGATAAGTAATAGTCGAATAATTCATACAAAAGTAGAGAACACAAGACCTTGCAGAGGGATTCTATATAGCGATTGTGTGTATAAATAGCACTAGAAAGTGGACCTTGAGCTAAGAGTCTAACTACTAGGATCAATCTATAATTCACAAAAGATAAAGCATTCGGACAAATTACACCTTGAGTGAGCTACTACTAGGTGGTTTCGAAGAATAGAATCTGGTATTGGAGAGCTTCCATACCCAGTGATTTAAGGAATTTAGGGGATAGCACTGAGCTAGCTGTTATTCCGCGGTTGATAATAATTTGTGATTAATTGTATTAATGGATGAATATAATAACTTAATGACGGTTTAGTAACGAAGAAGGATTCCCTGATCATATTTCTCTCCATTGCTTGCAAATTTTATTACTTTCAATTGCTTTGTTATTTACTTTAAATCAAAAACAAACCCCCATTGTGACACTTTTTGACAACTAAATCTCCCTGCTCTTCGTGGGAACGAACTTGACTTCCATTATATTATTTTTAATTGAGTGGAAATAAGATATTAATTTGATTGCACCTACGACACGCACCAATTCTATGTGTGGATATAGAGTTCTTTTAAGTTCATTTCCAGAGAGCAGCATGCTTTTTCTGATTGAATACTTTATGCAAAGACCTTATCCTTGATACTTGAAAATTCGTGCTACTCTGCTTCGAGCGAACACAAATCTTCATGTCATATCAACATTAAGGGTTCAACTGGAGAACATAGCATAGAAGGCATTCAAAGGAACTTATATTAAGTGAATATAGGTGAGGCGTCGAAATTTACAGAACATCTGGGATGGTTGCTACATTCGCCAGTCTGGATAAATTTCATGTAAGTATATTGAACGGCTCAATAAATATGCCGGTGGAGAGGTTAGCACTCACTGCATCGTTTCCTTACAGAGTGACGTCACATCAGATGTAAGGTTTTACGATTTCAACCCTAAGCTAAAAACCACCATCAACACCTTCTTGAATGGAATTCTTAGAACGATGTTTCACATACTATTAGACCGTATTCTTTTCTCTAGAGATCTAGACATATCTTTGGAAATTAACCGAGTACATACCTCGGTCGACTTCGAACAAATTTGAGCTTGTTTTCTAATTGATTTGCTCTCCGTTGTAGTTTATTGGCATATCTTATCTTATAATTGTACTTGAAACAATTTGAGAGTTCATGACCCTTGAGAGTACAATAAGAACATGTCAATAGAGAGGATGATTCAGATGCCATGGATGTGCAAGCTGCTAGACACACGGTAGAATCTACAACATAAGAACAAGAATTTCAGTAGACAAGGAGAGATCCATTTTATCCTCCAAAGTGGTTGAAGTCTCTCCTGGAAGAATATCGAGGTTGATGTACGTTTTGCTACAATTATCAAAATCAATATTTTTCGCAGAGGAGTGCAACACTTGATTTTTCGTCTTCATTAGAATCATAGTGATCAGGCATTTCATCAAGAGTTGCAGCAAGACCTTTGTTTTCAGTGTACTTTTACGATTTGGACACTCATTTGTAAAATGACGAAAGTATTTGCACTTGAAGCACTGTGGCATATCCCCGTCATCAATATTCATGTTTTTAGGAGGAACACGATTGTGAGGTTTAACTGATGACTTAGGTTTGTCTCTGGTGAACTGTTTACTTCTCTTCAAAAGAATATCTCTAAACTGTCTTGTGATCAAGGAGACTAACTGGTCAAGATCTTCATCTGATGAATCAGTCTCAGAAGGATCATCTTCAGAGATTCCAACACTCTTACTTTTATCAAGTAATTTAATGTTCTTTTGTGCCTTGAAAGCAATATCCTTTCCAGATTTGGATATATGCTCATGATCAAAGATCTTTAACTTCCCAACCAAGGTATTTCTGGAAAGAATGTTGAGGTTATTTCCTTCAACGATGGCATGCTTCTTAGAATCGTATTTGGCTATCAACGATATGAGAATTTTCATCACAATGTCCTTTTCAGGAATAGTCTTACCCAACGCAAAAGATGCATTAACAATTTCAGACACTTTGTGATTAAACTCATCAAATGAATCCTCATCATCCATACAAAGGTTTTCCCAATCAGAACATAGGTTTTGAAGCCTATCTTCTTTCTCGGAGGAATTTCCTTCGAATACAGTTTCTAATATATCCCATGCATCTTTAGACCGAGTGCACGTAGTCACATAGTGCTGAAGGTTTGGGGTAATGGCATGTATGATAACATTTAAACCGTCAGAATCTAGCTTTGCAACGAGAATCTCGTTAGGTTCATATCTACCAATATCCTTTGCAATATATACACCAATTACTGTAACCATTGCTGATTATAGACATTAACAACATAAACCCATGTTTGAAAATCACGCGCTTGAAGAAATGCATGCATAGAAATTTTCCACCATGAGTAATTTGAGCCATCGAAGATTGGTGGTACGTTTATAGAGATAACACCTCTGTCCATAGATTCAGATCGCTACAAACACATACTTATGAGTTCTTAAATGTGTTTGCCTGCTCTGATACCGATTGAAAAAGTGGGGGTACAACAATCACACCTAATATTTCGCTTAGCAATCTGTATGGAAGACTCCAATATAATTCCAAGAGAATCAACTAGACAGTCAGACTCAATCAATGGAAATATATCCAAGAGTTGTATCTCTGTTTCACAATGTGATCAGTAAATCAAATATATAGAAATCCGTGAGCCTGATTATTATGTGAAACAACTTGAACAGTACCAAAGACCAATGTTCAAGTGTCAATCAATTTATATCAACAACCAAAGGTTGGATTATCTAATTGATTGAACTATGCACAACCTGTGATATTTCTATTATATAACAAAATATAATGCGGAAAAGAAATAACACATACACCAGAAATTTTGTTAACGAGGAAACCGCAAATGCAGAAAAACCCCGGGGCCTAGTCCAGATTTGAATACCACACTGTATTAAGTCGTTAAAGACACTAGCCTGCTCCAAGTTAACTTCAGACTGGAATATAGTTGAGCCTTAGCCATCTCACACTGATCAAGGTACAGTTGCGCTCCTTACGTCTCTGAACCCCAGCAGGATTCTACGCACTTGATTCGCTTAGATGATCTCACCCACAATTAAGAGTTGCTACGAACCAAAGTCGAACACTTGATAAACAAATCTGTCTCACACAGAAAAGTCTATTATATAGATAAATCTGTCTCCCACAGATAAACCTATGAGTTTTGTTCCGTCTTTTGATAAATCAAGGTGAACAGGAACCAATTGATATACCGGACTTATATTCCTGAAGAACAGTCTAGAAATATCAATCACCTCACAATAATCTTAATCGTATGGTAACGAAACACGATATTGTGGAATCACAAACGACGATACGAAGATGTTTGTGACTACTTTTTATCTTGACTATCAGAGATTAAATATCGAGCCAATCTTAAAGAACATAGTACTCAATCATGATAGAAAACAACAAGATCAGATCAGGCGACTACATACAAAATAGTTGGGTCTGGCTTCACAATCCCAATGAAGTCTTTAAGTCGTTAACCTACAGGGTTTCGTGAAAAACCTAAGGCTAAAGGAGAATCGACTCTAGTCGCAACTAGTATCACACAGAAGATGTGGGGATTAGGTTTCCCAGTTGCTAGAGTTCTCCTTTATATAGTCTTCGAATCAGGGTTTGCAATCAATGTTACCTTGGTAACAAAGCATTCAATATTCACCGTTAGATGAAAACCTGATTATACTCAAGCTAATATCTTTGAACCGTTAGATAGAACTTAGCGTGTTATACACAAATGAAATGTACCTCCATTTAGGTTTGATTAACCTTACCTAAACGTGTACACCTGGTTGGCGTAACAATAGTTTACCGAAGTTAGCCATATGAACACTTTCATATCAACTATATTCATCTTAACCATAACTAGTTCAAATGACTCAAATGAAACTAGTTCTAGAGTTATTCAATTGTTTATATTCTCATAGAAGTATACAAGACACAATTAAAACAAAATCGATTTTGATTCACTCGAATCAAGTCATGAACATTATAGCCACGGTTTGTAAAAGATTGCATTCCTTATTGTATAAATGTATTAGTTCATGAACAAACCGATTTTTAGAACATCATCCATTTAGGCATTTAGGTATGCAAACATGTACGCATACCTTTAGTGGCCGGACTAAGTTTGGGTTCGCCAGTAGGCGAATGGGTACGCATACCTCCAAACTCAGCAGAAATCCCCGGACCTAAATCTTACGCCAGTACGCGTACCCTTATGTGTATTAGGATCCCGGTCTTTCACAAACCAACATGTACGCATACGGGTATGCATACTATGGTTCCCGGACATGGATTACATATATGAAATTATGCATACTATGCTTAAATACAATTGTTCTAAACTCACATTTAAACCATTGAAACATTCTTGGAAGACGGGAATAGCTGTCTCACATAAACTATTAGCCTTAAAGCAATTTTCAAGTGATCGATCAATACGAAACATTATGAGTCTACATCAAATGACTGTCTGACACAAATCATATAAGATGTTACCAGGCGATTTTTACATGATCATCTTTTGACTTTCGTTAAGATATAAGATGAACTTGGTTAACGCGAAAGCTTACCAACACATATTTTGAAAAATATGTAATCGAGTTAAACTCAGCTCTAAATATCAAATGTGCATAATTGAAGTCCATACAGTTATACGACTTTTGTCTCAAATAGGAGATAGATCTAGTAGATAGACTTTTGAGTGATAGATGATTTTAAGTCTGCACATACCTTTTGTCGATGAAGTTCCACAAGCTCCCCTTAGTAGTTCTTCGTCTTCAATAGATGGACGCCGTGAAGTCTAAGCTCAACTGCACTTTCTATCCTAATCCGAGACTTAGTTATAAGCAGACTAGAAATCAAGACTTATAGTTTTGGAAACTAAACTTAAAAAACAAGCTTGAGATAGCAACGCTTCCGGGTTCGACCGAGTAGTGCTCTAACAGTACTCCTTTAGGGAACTTAGTTAACCTCAAGCTAAGTTGATGGAAGAATCCTAATCTCGACAGGAATCCTTGTTTAGGCAGAATTCCTAGTTAGGGAAGAGTTTTGTTTTAGGCAATACTCCTAGTTTAGGAAATAGATTCCTAATAGAAGTCCTTGGTAGGATGAGTATGATGAAGACTATAAATATATGGATTTGGCTAATTACTACGCACAGATACTAGACACAGAAAACCTAGAGAAAGCTTGGAACAATAATTGTGCAAGCTTTGCAAACAATGTAAGGTTGATCCACTGTTTAGAGAGATTGCGAGCGTAATAAAGAGAGAATTGTAATCATTTTCTTGTTTATAATCTAGAGAAGATATCTTTCTTTGAATTACTACTTTGTGTTCTGTTTTCTAAGTTTCATTCTATTAATATTCTGAATTTCGCCTCTATAATAATATCTACCAAGGTACCGAGATCAATACGTATCAAGTTGGCATCACGAGCGTCGTTAGTTTTTAGGGTAAATCCCTATGGTTTATGGTTTTCAAGATCTCTTTACATAAATCTTGGTGAGGTACTCGAGAAGCTAGAATACGTTAGGAGAATAACGGGATCAAGGATGATAAAGTCAGGCGATGAACCTAAGCATAGCGAAGCACAAACTATGAAAGAAAAGGTGGCTACGCTGCAAACAGACATGAAGTCCATTCAAGTTACCCTTAAGGAACTGAGTGAATGTATTAGTTCTCATACACCCAAGCCGAAGACGAAGAAAAATATTACACCTACACCTGAAGCTTCGGAAGAAGACGAGTCCGAAGAAAACGATTCAGAAGAAGAAGATGAGGATGAAGAATAAAAAGAAAAGTGAGTTTCTTAAAAGTATTACATCAACTAAACTTCATGGTAAGAATCTGAAAATTGATTTTCGTGTTGGTATTCCACTTTACGATGGGAGTGTCGATGTAAAAAAATTAGATGATTGGATTGAACGTCTAGAGACGTATTTTTGTTTCTTTGAATATGGTTCAAAGGAGAAGATTGTTTTCGCGGCATTGAAGCTACAAAAGCATGCTCTAACCTGGTGGAAAGCTTATCATGAAAAAACCTAGGTAAGGGAGTATTGTCGTGGAAAAGATTCAAGGAAGTTGTAAGGAAACAGTTTTATCCGGTTGGCTACCTTGAGGAGAGATGGTTCAAGTGGTACAACCTGAAGCAGACCTACAACCAAATCGTGCAAGAGTATACTTCGGAATTTCAGAATCAAGCTATGGTTTTGGATTTAGACTTTAGAGATTATGTTATCTACATGAAGTATATCTCCGGGTTCCATGAGTATATACGTAAGGAGTTGAAGATGTTTTCAGTTGATATTATTGTCGAATCAAGTATAAAATCTAATGCCATTGAAGGCAGGCTCAAGAAATATGATTCAAAGGGAAATCCCAAGGAAAAATATGGAGGTACCACTGTGAAAAGAGGTGAAAGGAGCAAAGAGGAAGGGAAGTCTAGTGAAAAGGAAGGTTTGACTTGTACCCATTGCAAACAAACGGGTCATGTTATCGACAAGTGTTGGGTAAAGAACCCTCATCTAAAACCTAAAGGGTTGCAGAGAAAAGAAGGCAACACTAGTCGCTCAACCTCCAAAAGAAGTTCAAGGACTAACTGAACCCAATTCAAAGCTCTCTCTTATGTCAGGGGAGAAAGAAAGACCTACAAAAAAATGATCTTAGGGAGCGACTTTTCACAGTGAAGATGCAAGTCAAAACTTCACTAGTTTATGTTGTTATTGATCTGGGAAGTCAGAAGAATGTACTTTCAAATTCTTTGGTGCAGAAGCTAGGATTGAACTTTCAAACATCCAGAACCATACCCTTTAGGATGGCTTCAAAAGGAAGGGGGCTTACAAGTTTCACAATAGTGCATGTTCAAATTTTCTCTAAATGAGTCATATATTAACGAAGTTACATGCGATGTAGTTCCTTTGGATGTTTGTCAGGTGGTACTAGGTAGTCCTTACCTGTGGGATAGAGATGCAACTCTACACAGGAGGGAAAAAAGGTACACCTTTACCAAAGGTGGAGAAATTTTTGTGATTCGGGCTATAGATTCTTCTCTTGAGGTAGCAAGCTTTATCAAACCCACTCAGGCTAAGAGGTTGGTGAATTCTAGCACAAAGTTCATTCTCCTTGTGATTCGTTCTCTTGAGGAGAAGCATAATAGAGTTTGTTTGGCAGCCTTGACTGCACAACACGAAGGCGACCTAGAAAGGTTGAAGTTGAAGTACAAGGATTTATTTTCCGATGTCACGGGGTTACCTCCAAAGAGGAGTGTGGAGCATGAAATTATGTTGACCGGAGAGAGTTCTCTTCCTAATATAGGTATTTATAGCACGACCGTAGAGGAATCTAATGAGATCAAGAAATAAGTCCTGAAACTTCTAAATTTAGGAATGATAGTGCCAAGTGCTTCACCTTGCGGACCCGCGGTGTTGTTGGTTCCAAAGAAAGATGGAGGCTGGTGCATGTGTATTGATTATAGAGCATTGAACAAGATCACAATCAAGAATCGTTATCCTTTACCTAGGATAGACGACATGATGGATTAGTTGGAAAAAGCTCGAGTCTTTACAAAGTTAGATTTCAAATTCGGATACCACCATATGAGAGTTCGAGAAGATGATACATGGAAAACTTCTTTCAAGACCAAACAAGGCTTGTTCGAATGGTTGGTGATGCCTTTTGGTTTGTGTAATGCTCCAGTGACGTTTATGCATTTGATGAATGATTTGTTACGACCTTTTATAGAATATTTTGTGATTGTTTACTTGGATGATATCCTAATATATAGCATAACTTGGGAAGAGCATCTCGTTCACATTGAGAAGGTGTTTAAAGTTTTACATGAAGGCCAGCTGAAGTTGAGCGTAAAGAAGTGTGAGTTTGGGAAGGAGAAGTTGGTGTATCTCAGATTCATTGTTGGTGGTGGACAACGGAAGATTGATCCAAGGAAGGTTGAAGTGATCACTAAGTGGCCTACACCTAGTACTGTAACTGAAATCGGGAGTTTCTTAGGGGCTTGTACATACTTGCGTAAGTTTATCCGGCATTTTTCGACTATTGCAGGACCATTACATGGTTTGACGGGAGCTAAGGCAAAGTTTGAATGGCAACAAACCCATGAAGATGCTTTTCAATTACTAAAAGGAAAGATTTCAGAAGCACCGGCATTGGCATTGCCTAATTTACAGCGTACTTTTGAAGTTGAGACCGACGCTTCTAACTATGCAATGAGGGGAGTATTGTTACAGGATGGTAAACTAGTGGAGTACCATTCAGAATTGTTCTCAGCTGCTATTAAGAACTATGCACCTTATGACAAAGAATTTTATGCTTTATACCAATGTATCAAGCATTGGCGAGTGTATCTCTTAGGTAATGAAGTAGTGGTACATTCAGATCACAAACCATTGGAGTATCTACATGCGCATACGTAACTACAACAAGCCCGACACATGAAGTGGATGTCTTACTTAATGACTGTCAACATTCTCATTAATTACAAGAAGGGAGTAACAAACAAGTTGGAAGATATGCTAACTTGACCACCAGTCCGAGCATTAATGGTGGCCATGAGAATTTAATCGATTGTTTCTCAAGAGTATGCAGAGTCATACACATCTATCAAAGACTTCACGAAGGTGTTTGAAGGTGTAAAGAGTGGTTTGAAATGCGACTTTGAACTCCGGGATGGATTTTTATACAAGGGTCAGTTAATTTTCATTCTAGAAGATGAAGATCGTTTATAATGGTTGAGAGAGGCACACACATCCCGAGTTGCTGGACACTTTGGGATGAATAAAACTCTTCTTAACCTTCGTCGTTATGTCTTTTGGCCAAAGATGCAAGATGATGTGGCTAAGTTGGTTAGAGGGTGTAAGTTGTGCATCATATTTAAACCTTCAAACAGGAAACATGGGTTATATATATCTATCATTACCAATACCATCAAGTCCTTGGGAGAGTATTTCCATGGATTTCCTTGGTGGATTACCAAAGACCAAGTCTGGTTATGATTACTTGTTCGTTGTGGTCGACCGATTTAGCAAGATGATTGCGTTAATTCCATGTACAAAGACGGTAACGGGAGCCAGTGCAGCAAAGCTCTTCTTTGAGCATGTGTGGAAGAATTTTGGTTTACCTACTTTGATTATTTCTGATAAGGATAGTCGATTCCTTAGTCATTTTTGGGATTCTTTATGGAAGATGATGGACACTAGGTTGAAGAACAATATAGCTTTTCATCCGCAAATAGACGGACAAACAGAAGTGGTCAACAGTACTATGGTTCACATGTTAAGGGGATATAATTCTAAGCATTCTAAAAATTGGGATGAGAGTTTACCATATCTACAATTTGCTTTCAATAGAGCAGTTCACAGTTCTTCGGGAAAATCTCATTTCGAGACGTGCTATGGTTACTTACCACCTAATTCTTTCGATTTGGTATTTTCTAGTGATACCTTAATGGGGGGAAGGAAGGAAGCGAATGACAAAAGGCACAAAAGTTCTTGGAGAAGATATCTTTGATTCACGCGACTGTTGAAGCACAGTTAAAGAAGTCACAAGCCAAATACAAAGCAAAACACGAAGGCATCTTGTGCCTTGTAATTTCGGTGTTGGTGACTTGCTATGGTTAAAATTAGGTAAGGAGCGACTGAAGGGGGAAGGTAAGAAGTTGAAACCATTGAGATATGGACCATTTCTTATACTCGATCGATTGGTGACAATGCTTTTCGTCCAGGTTTACCACCTTATCTAGGAATGTTTTCGGTTATAAATGTCGAATACTTGAAGTTGTTTGAACCACCATTACTAGATGATGACGACGACGACACTATGATCTTACCACGTACGAGTAGAAGACTTATGGTTTGACATAGAGGAACCAGTCAAGGAAGACTGCATATTGGAGTGGAGAGTTACTGAAACACGACACAGAGAGAAAGAAGCTCTTCTAATTAGATGTAAAGGTCAAGTTCCTAGCAAAGCTAAGTGGTTTATCAAGGAAAAAGGGACTTTTGAGTTCCCTAACCTTCATTTTAACTTTCACATGAGTTCAAGTTCTTAAATGGGGGACCCATGATACAGGTGTATCCGTACTCCTTTAGGGAACTTAGTTAACCTCAAGCTAAGTTGAGGGAGGAATCCTAATCTAGGCATGAATCCTTGTTTAGGCAGAATTCCTAGTTAGGAAAGAGTTTTGTTTTAGGCAATACTCCTAGTTTAGGAAATAGATTCCTAATAGAAGTCCTTGGTCGGATGAGTACGATGAAGACTATAAATAGAGGGCTTTGGCTTATAGCTAAGCACAGATACTAAACATAGAAAACCTGGAGAAAGCTAGGAACAATACTTGTGCGAGAGATTGTGAGCGTAACAAAGAGAGAATTGTAATTGTTTTCTTGTTTATAATCTAGAGAAGATATATTTCTTCGAATTACTACTTTGTGTTCTGTTTTCTAAGTTTCCGTCTATTATCATTCCGAATTCCGCCTCTATAATAATAGCTACCAAGGTACATAGACCAATATGTATCAAACAATATTTAACGACAGTCATTAATCTCCTTTAATCGATTAAACGAATCCATCACAGTTATCGAGCAATTCGTGCTAATAACGCGTTATAATGATAAAGGTTACTTAGTTTTTATATAATTGTATTTGCCGCACATAGTTAAAGTTGTGGAAGTAAATACTCCCTCTGACCCTAAATAGATGGCCTAGTTCAAGTTTACACCATTCTTAAAGGAATGTGAAGTGGGGAGTATTTTTAAGTATTTGTTACAATTATACTGTTATGGATAATTTTGAAATGATTTATTTCTCAAACTATTCCACCGTATTAGTAAACTTTATATCATTAAAAAGCATTTTAAAACACTTGCATACGAATATAAACATGATTATCAAATTATACATGTTTTTATATTAACTATAATTAATATAAAGGGTTGTATTTTAGAAATACCTTGTTTAATGATATCATACTTTCTTTAAAAAAAAAAGAGTTTAAAGCTCAAAGGCTACATTAAAGTTTAAATCTTAACAACGTCCGCTACCTATAAGCCCAGATCATCATCCAACAACTTTACCATTGTACCACGGTGACGCCTGCTTAAGACAAAATTCAAAAATAGATAGGTCATCTGTTTATGGGCGGTGGGAGTAAATGATAAGAAATGTTTATGGGCGATGGGAGTTTTTTTTTTTTTTTTTTTTGATAGATTGGTACAGTGATCTCTATAGTACTCCGAAATCCCATTCATTTAGGAATTTTAGCAATTTCAAGTGTTCGAACCCTGACCTCCGCAGTGGGAGGGGTATGAGAACCATCAGACCACTTGATGGTTCTCTAAAAGGCAAATGATAAGAAATGTTTATACACGGGAATGATAAGAATCATCTATTTACACATCACCGGTCATCCATATTTACAGGATGGGTTGCATGCATCGTAGAACATTTACTTCCCACGTGGCAGGAAGTTATACACTAATCTATACTAGTTTGTCACCCATGCTACGCACAGGCATATTTTCTGCATATGAAATATAAGATCCAAGATTTAGAATTGCTTTTTCTAAAGCTAATAAAAACTCAATAAGTTCATGGACCAGAAAACTAATAAACATCCCATAAGCTAATGCAAATAATTTATCCTTTATAAAGATTGCAGGCTTGTAGTGAAAACATCTTTAGTCAGGTGTTTAAAACTAAGAAAGTTCGATAGTGTATTTTTATTATATGCACCATAAGTGTTTCTATCCTTCACCATTAATGGTGGTTCTCGCCTTCACCTTGATGGTGATTCTATTTTATTATAATAGGTTTTGGTTGTTTGTTTCCTAAAGTACGATGACAATGTTCGGTCCTCCGAAGCTCTAACTGTCGGTCAAAATGTCGAGCATTCTATATAGGTGTAGAACCCCTATAAATTAATTCGTGATAAAAATTAATAAATTTTGCGGGTCCCGAGTCGGAAAAATGTGCCACGTTAATAATTCACTACATTTATAAATTAATAAAATATTCCAGATTTTCTATAGATCTTATCCGATATATAAATTCATAAATTCCTATTTCTTATAAAATTATCTTTATATCTATATTAATTTGACAAAAAATGGTTCAATTGTGACCTTCTTTTTGTGAAACTGGTGTTACATTGAATATCATTTTGGATTTTTCTTAACATGGGAAGAGGTTTTGGTATTGCCATCCGATGATGCAATAACAAACTATCTAATGTCTTGGAAGCTTCAAAACTTCTCTACGTGAAGGTGGCTATATAACTACAATTTCATCTTCGGCTATTCCACATCATCACTTTCCTCGTTTCTCATGATACTTTCAGTTATTCCTCGTCAGTACAAAATAGTAATAGTAATTTTTTGAGGGTAGTTCAAAATGTATTCAATTTCCATTGCTTTGTGATAACTCAATCCTTTGACTAATCTTTGTAGTTCTTTAGTACCTTTATTATCTAAGATTTCACTCGAATTCTATGACACGGTTTCATATATTTGAACTAACATATTTTCTTAGCTAAAACGTAGGGTTGATCGTGTCTGAAAAAACATTAACCATCCGGGGCTTCGGTTAATCTCAACGATTTCATGTTGTTTCTCGGATATTCTGTTAAGAAAATATGGATGTTTAGTAATGATTTATTTGGTAGCTCGGTCTTCTTTTGATTCTCGTTTTTTATACACATACTTGCAAACAATTTTACATGAAAAAATCATCAAATATATAACAAATTAAATACAAAATTTTATTTTTGGCGAGGATACTCTTGTTTTTTTCAATTGTCTACGGAATTGCTTGGTGAGCAATGATGCCAGTAGCGGCTTAGGTAGTTTTATTTTTTCTAGATTAGGTGTTGCAATTCAAAGAGGTGTTGGAGCCCAGCTTGTTGCTAGGTTACCAACCACAAGCTCTGTATGATATTATTCAATACTTAATTTATAAGAGTTTTAATTGAATAAAAAAAAATACAAAATGGAAATAAAGTATAGAAATGTATATAATCATTAGAAAATTGTCCGCATTATGCATCAGAATAACTTTTAATGAAATAAAATTAATTTTACGTGGTGGAATATTTCATCATCTTTGGTAACCCAACTGATGTTTGTTTGATCCATGAAGTGCAATTATGGATTTCCAGGGACATGCCAATATTTCCATAGAACATCGAAGTCATGACTATCACATTTTTCAATTGGGTATTTATATAGAATTTATGGATGGTAAATTATTCTATGAGTTGCTATTGAACGCAATTGCATACCCCTCCCATGAACTGATTCGCATGAGCCTTGAAACTATTGCACAACACCTAAACAAAAGCTCTAAACCTGGTCCTATGAAGTAATTGTTCCAGTTCCAGAATCATTATGCACTTTTAACCCTAATTTGTACATGGGAAATTTTATATCTATCAGTTCCAATTGTATATCTGTCAGTTCTTTCAATATAAATTGGATCGGCCTCTAAGGTCACACGCATAGAACATGGTATAGTTGTGTTGCACGTGAAGCTCATTTATGAAATGATATGATTACATAAGTTGTTTATTAAATGTTGTTCAATCTGTCTAGCAGCATTCCAGAAACGTAACTCTAGTCTGACTCTCATGATCATTCTCTAACAAAACTCTCTTTCTAATGGAGCTTGCGCAGATGTCTTAGTACTGGATGGGATTAAGAGTTTATTGCCATGCGAGTGTGCGATTGTGCAATTGCACACCCAACAATTGTCTCCCATGCCTAAATTTACCCAGAAGTTGGGTTTTAAAGCTCTTTGTTGCTTGGTTGCACCCTCTACTTTGAGATGTTGCTGTTGGAAAAACAAAGTTTTTTATGAATGAAAATTAATAATAAAACGTTTTTCAAAATAATAAATACACCTTCCAAATTTATCTCTCCGTCTTTATGGGATAAACTTGCCGTATATATTTTAATTGAATGAAAAACTTAATTGAAATTGAAGAATTCTTTTTTGATTTATATTCTTCACCTTCTCTTGCAACAAAAGTAGAAGATATCTTTCTTCTTTCGTTTTTCTATGCTTTAAAGAAATAAAATGAGAGATTTTTATGTATAGAAAATCGATTAGTTTTCCGCTGCCAAGCTCTAGTAGAATAAGGTTAGGATGTGCTATTCAAACTTTATTGAGATTGTTGGATCCTGGAGGCATATGTCCAGTAGGGATATAACATCATCTTTTTTCAGAGTGTATCCGGGCATGTCTTAAGGACAACATGTTGAACATGTGCCTCAGTCTATCATTATCGGTTTCTTCTTTCCTGGTGTTTAATAGGGATCGATTTTTTCAAGACATCAACAGTCATTTGGGAGATGATACACAAATCAGATAAGTGCCGCTTATTTAGTATTGTTGTTTTGATATGTATTATCGATTTTAATTTTTATTCCCCAACAGTTGCTTCCCCATAAAAAGATCCCACCTTTGTTTATTCCCATCAATCTACTTTCCCAGCATCACAAAAGAGATTAGTCTATGGATGGAATAAAATTGGAAAGCATATGAAATTAGATAGAAAAATAATTTCTCAACCGTGACAAAAATTACAATGACATAAATCTGTGTATGGCCAATACATTTCAAACCCAAGGTTTCCTTGGGAAAAAGTATGGCCAGCTCAGATGGAAAAGAAGACTTGCATGTGTTTTAAATTAGAGTATGAGCAATCGCTGGCAGATAAGAACTTAATTGCTTGACAATAATGATTTTGTTAATAATAATTTTGTTTGCAGCATTATACAACTTCATAATCTACAACATGGATTGTAACTTTCATAAAAAAATTTTTGTGAATATGCAATCACTAATTTATCTCAATTACTAAAATGCCATAACCAAAATGCCATAACCAACAAGTGCTACGATCTAATGCACTAAAAACTAACTATTTATTCAAAATATATGAGAATCAAGTCAAATATAAGAACTTCAGTAATAGCTAGCATTCCTCTCTAACCACATATAAAAACACCCCAGTGTCTCTCGTGGCTTCCAAAACGATACAAAGTGATAAGCCAAAAACTAACTATTGATTATGTTCCTTAGTCCGCAATTTAAAATCAAACATCAAAATGATAAGCAATGCCTACGGTACTTTTTTGAACAGAGCTGCAGCTGCATCTGCCGATGCCTCTTCTGATTTTCCTCATGTAACCTTTACTCACTCCGGCAATAGCACGTCTAGTTTTTTATATTTTCTACAACGCCATTTATAAGTAATACGCACAATTAATTTTCATTAGCTTCTCAAGATGTTGATTTTATAATGCAACATTGAACCAACTTCTCGGTTACTGTGACGCGATAGTAAAGATTGTACTTGAAGTTTTATCCGTTCACTTGAGCCTCAAGTGAACCTCGCTAGAGCTCAAGGCATATTGGGGGTATGTACTGCTTCAAGCCCTGCTACCTAGTAGCTAGATATCTGCTATTTACTGCCATTTAAATTTAATCCCATGTATTACCATAAATTTTACGTATATATCATGAGTTTTTGTGGATCTAAAAATAGGTATGTATTTACTGCTAATGCGGAAAGAGAAATCTACAAAATCAAAATGTATGAACTCTGGGTTTTGTCTATGTTTGTGATGCTGACAGAAATCCCAATCTTCCATATATTTAGGATAAATTGATAAATATGGATTGTTAAATATATTTTGAGATAAAAATCATGAAAGTCTAAATGTTTTAGTTATTGATATAGGAAATCATAAAAATCTATCCTTATCAATTCTTGTCAATTCTAAAGAGAAAAAAAAAATCAATGAAAGATAGGAAATATAAAATTTTGAGTACCTTAACTGGACGCAGTAGTCGATCGAGTGACAAATAGACTGAACTGATCTGATATTGCTCATTGATGCAGTAGTTGAGGGACAAATGCGCTCATTGACATATAAAAGGAACTCATTTTTTTTTCCTTCAAAATCGAACCCATATAGCTGCAAGTATAATTCTCCGTCACCTTAAGTTTCCTAATAGCTGTATGCGGAATGAAAATGGTGGGTTCGAGCGACAGTTCGTTTACAACTCTTGGACAGGTGCTCATCAATGAAAATCAATATAAAACCCTAGCTAACAATCATAAAAGTAAACCCTAACACTTTTTGCTCTAAATGAAGAATTAGAAGCGACAGAAGATTACCCAGGCAGCAAGCTGTTCTTGGAGGAGATCGGCTGCTTCTAATCGTGTGCACTTTTTATGATGACCTGCAGAGATAACAACCCACGGATTAGAAAAAAATAAAATAATGTAAGCATACAAATGCAGAGGACAAAAGAAGGAAGCTGGAGGAAGAGCCACACGAAACAATGCGATTTAGGTTTTGCATGGGCGTTTTATATAGAGCAAAAAAGAGATACCGACCTAATGATAGTAAAATAGGAAATTTCATCAAGATATTTGGAATTAATTTTATATTTACCATAAAAACTACAAAAAAAATATTTTTCTTCCAATTGTTTGTATTCAAGAAATTATTTAGAATTTTACTACATTTGGGTAATTATATTAGAGTTTTACCATATAATAGTAATAATATAGATATTTTGTCAAAAAATAAAACATGAAAAAGATTTTTGTTTATTTTTACACGTGGATAAAAGATGTTTTAAATTTTATTAATTTCGGTTACTTTAATATAATCCATAAAACTGTTAGGGCATTGTACATGAAAAATCGCATCCATAGTTTTTATGCGATTATCTCTATTATTTTTTACTAATGAATTTGTGTTTCGTCTATTGAACAGGATTAGCAATCGAAATTGCCGTGGAAAGGAGAATACAATTCGATCTACCGGTAATTGTACAACCCATTGCATTTTGATTTTGGTTTGGATTTTAAATCGCGTTTAGAGTTAATCTAACTATTAGTAGCTTGGAAATGTAATTAGGATTTATAATCATGGAAAGTGTAATCGGACATAAATTTTTTTTTTTAATCTTAGATAATAATTTTTTTTTGATGAAATCATGATTGACAACACTTGTTATGATGCGATTTTATTTCAATATATTTTGTGAATTTTAATTTTGTGTAGTACATTTTAGCATATTTTTTTGGATATTTTAGATACTGCTATAAGATTTTATTAGATTTAGTCGTTTTAGGTAATATTTTTTCTTACATGTGATTGGCCGAAAAATACAATGTGTGGAATAAAAATATTTTTTTCAAATTTATTGCTTGAAATTCTATATTGTTACCAAAAAAAATAATATTAGTGGGGCCAGAATCAACCAGAAGCTCTGATTAACCACAACGCTCGAAAAAACTCTATTTTTATGTAGAGAATGATTAATCTAATCCCTTAGCCAAGGGTGAGTACTCGTGCGGTCCCTAATAAATGTGGTCAGCCACACACATGTAAAACGCCGCCGACACTCGGACAACAACTCTGAAACCACACACTCAAACCCACTTCAATCAACTTGCCACAGAAAACTAACTCAATACTCACGTGCGGTATCTCAATAAAACCAAGTAACGGTAACGGAGGTAAAAGTAAACGGGATTATCTCGTCCAGGGTTATATCTATCTATCTATCTAGGTGTGAGCATTATTTCGACCAAAACCTAAACATCAGAAATCGGAAAACTTTTACCAGACAAATTCGAAGATTCAAATCAAATCGGAGATTTGCTAATTAGAGATCTCTCGATGTCCTAGTCCTAGTTGGTTTCGGCTCGAAGTTTCTTTAAATATCCCGGGGATCAGATCACATCAGATTTATCGGAAAGTTTTAGAATTGAATTGAAAAACCCCTCTTTGAAAATTAAAGAGCTTCTGCCATTCAACGGTGGGGGGCCATCATCATATCATCCGACTTTGGTCACTGGAATAGTAAGTTTACTTCAATCTGTTCTTCTTTGTGATTGTCGGGTTATTTATTATTTGGAATTATTAGACTTGTTATTCGCAATTGAATGGCTATGTTGGATGTTATACGTCCGTGCGCTGCTTGGATTCCAATCCTTTGGGGTGAGAAACTTCTTGAGTTATTCACGAAAAGAAATAGAGCAATCCCTGAGCTTCCTCTTGATATCATAATTAACATACTTACAAGACTTCCAGCTAAGTGCATCTTCCGGCTATGGCAAATTAAGTCAAATCAACTGTATGCCTTATCTAAAACTCCCTTATTTATACGTACGCACCTAAACCGAGCTACCCAAACCATTGTTGTGCATTCTTTTACACAATCTGATTATGATGTAATTAAACTTTTCTTTTTTGATGAGGAAACTAAGAATGTGGAAGCTAGAAGTTTATATCTTGCTGAACGGCATGCTCTTTACAGACAGGAAATTATTATGTGTGGTTCTTATGATGGGTTTCTTTTATTTAAAGCCAGAAAAATGACTGAAGAACCGTTTTTCTGTATTTGGAATCCTATCACGAAAGAACAAGTGACTTTGACTTCGACTTCCTTAGCCGATCTTATTTATGTATGTGGATTTTACTTCCATCCTCGTAAGATGGAGTACGAAGTGGTGTTGGTTTGCTTCTTTGATAGACAGTGTCATTTCCAAATTCTTAATTTAAGAAATAGACAAAGAAGAAATGTTGGCAGTTCCTGTTATCGCCCGTATTATGATGGACCTTCGGTTTTTATCAACGGGATCTTGTACTGGATGGTTGATCTTTTCTGGTATCATATGAATCATGATGTTTACCCTAGCTGCTCGCACTCAATACTGACATTCAACACAGAAACGGAGGAACTTAGCACCATGGGAACTGTTAATATATCTAATGATATCAGGACTTCAATAATTTTCCGTGAAAACTTACAACTTTTTGAGTTAGAAGGGGATTTATGTTTATTTGATCGTTCATCACGTATTGAAGTGGGCATATGGGTTTTTAGCTGTGTCACCAAGTGTTGGGTTAAACTTCACTCTATGATGGTTCCAGATGGTCACCATTGGAATTTCAACTGGTACTTCAATGAGGTTGCACATGTCAAGACGAAAGGTGAGTTCTTAGCGACGGATCAGGATAAACGACTAATTAGTTGCAATCCACGTTTAGGTACTTGGAAGTTTGTTGAAAAGAATGGATTTAAAGGTGATGATTTCACAGTAATGATTCATACTCATAGCCTTGTCTCCTTGCATGCTGCGGATACAATTATACCACTAAAACGTTTTAGGTAACAACTTTATTTTTTATCAGTATTTCTCAAACAACTTTAATACTTGGTGTGGTTATCCTTTCTTTGTAAGCGAAATCCGTATGCAATATAGATATTTACAGAACTGGTATAAATATGTTTTTGATTTTTCTCATCAAGAGTCTACTGTAGATGGTTTAGAAACTGCTTGCCTAAGTTTTTTTAATTTTGTTCCCACCTTGTTGTACCATCTAACTTATTATAGAATGTTCGCTTATGTTTGGTTAGAAGCTGTTTGCCTATGTTTTTCAAAATATGTTAATGCTGAGTTTTATTGTTGCAGTGTTGGGGCTGGGTCACATGGAACTACCGTGGAAACTTGCAGAGGATGCTAATTGTTACGAACTTCTTGCCCCTTCAAAACTTTTTTTTGCAGTGAAGCACTCTTCCAGATACGGAGGGAGTATTTTTTTTTCCTTTTTGTTTTTTGTCAATTCTTATGAACTTCTTGGCTCTTCAAATCTTTTATTTTGCAGTGAAGCACTTTTTTTAAATGTTTAATCTCCTTTTTGTATCTTTACTGTGCTGACCCTTGCTAACTTTGGGATGACTGGTGTATTTGATGACATTCCTCTTTACGTCACTACAAGGAAATTTGATCTGTTTGCAGCTCTTTTGCAGCATCAGAAATTTTCGCCATAGGTGCAGCAACAGGTCATGTTGCAAGAAGTCACTTTTTTCTTTTGCTGCAGCAAGAGTTGGGATTTTGCCGCAACACTTATAAAATTCGCTTTTTTTTTTTTTTTTTTTTTTTTGATAAAACTTGTAGCCACACATACAGTTGTTGGTGCTATGGCAATCCAGATTTGCTGCCAGTAGAAAAAGAACCTGACTCTTTTTTTTTGTTGGTGCTGTATAACAGGGGTCTCTGATTTGGTGCTATGGCTATCCAGATTTAGGCTTACCAACTAAATCCTAATCTGTGCGAGTCGGGTTCTTTTTTACCAATTGTATTGAGCGAGAAACACAAAAAAGAAATAAATTTAATTTGTTATAAAATCAAAATTGATCGATATATCTAAGATTTATATAGAGTTCTCTTAAGAATTTATGAAATCAAATTTCAAACGTAACCATGTTTTTGAAGCTAATGCTGATATTCGATCCCTAACCATAACTAATGTTACTAATCTGTCTGTACTAGATACTCCAGAATTGAATCCACAACCGTTCTCCTGTTATATGCAACATTCTGTATTCCATGAGCAGCAAGTCATCCATCTAAGTGTTTATGTAGAAATAAGGTGGAAACCCTTGCCAGACGAAATTTGAAGATTTAAATCATCAAATCGCATATATCTTGATTTCCTAGTCCTAGTTGGTTTCGGCTGGAAGTTCCTATAAATTGTTTATTTCCCGTTATGGGAAATTTTAGAATTAATTCGGAATAACTCCTCTTTCAAAATTGAAGAGATTCTGCCATTCAAGGGTGGGGGCATCATCATCAGATCATCCTTACTTTGGTTTTCTTTCTCTTGCTGGAATAGTAAGTTTACTTTCATCTCTTCTTTTTGTGATTGTCAGTTTAATGATTATTTGCAATTGAATGGCTATGTTGGATGTTATACGTCCCTGCGTTGCTTGGATTCCAAACCTATGGGGTGAGAAATTTCTTGATTTATTCACGAAAAGAAATAGAGCAATCCCTGAGCTTCCTGCTGATATCGTGATCAACATACTTTCTAGACTTCCAGCAAAGTGCATCTTCCGGCTATGGCAAATTAAGTCAAATCAACTGTACGCCTTAACTAAAACTCCCTTCTTTATACGTACACACCTAAACAGAGCTACCCAAACCATTGTTGTGCATTCTTTAACACAATCTGATTATGATGTAGTCAAACTTTTCCTTTTCGACGAGGAAACTAAGGATGTGGAAGTTAAAAGTTTGAATCTTGCTGAACGTCATGCTCTTTACACACAGGAAATTATTATGTGTGGTTCATATGATGGGTTTCTTTTATTTAAAGCCAAAAATATTCGTGAAGCAACATTTTTCTGTATTTGGAATCCGATTACAGAAGAACAAGTGACTTTTACTTCCCCAGGCGATCGTATTTATGTATACGGATTTTACTTCCATCCTCGTAAAATGGAGTACGAAGTGGTGTGTGTATGCTTCTCAGGTAAGCAGTGTCATTTTCAAGTTCTTAATTTAAGAACTAGACAAAGAAGAAGTGTTGGCAGTTCTTATTATCGCCCACATTATAATAGACCTCCGGTTTTCATCAACGGGACTTTGTATTGGATGGTTGATCTTTTCTGGTATTATTCGAATCACCGTGTTTACCCTAGCTGCTCGCACTCGATATTGACATTTAATACAGAAACGGAGGAGCTTAGCACCATGGAAACTGTTAATCTATCTGATAATACTAATACTTCGATATATTTCCGTGAAAAGTTTCGACTTTTTGAGTTAGAAGGGAACTTATGTATATTTGATCATTCATCACGTATTCAAGTGGACATATGGGTTTTCACCAAGTGTTGGGTTAAAATGCACTCTATATCGGTTCCAGAGGATGGTCACTATTGGAAATTCAATTGGTACTTCAATGAGATTGCGCATATCAAGAGGAAAGGTGAGTTCTTAGCCAAGGATCAGGATAAACGACTAATTAATTGCAATCTACGTTTAGGTTCTTGGAAGTTTGTTGAAAAGAAGGGATTTAAAGGTGATGATTTCACAATGATGATTCATACTCATAGCCTTGCCTCTTTGCATGCTGCGGATACGATTATACCACTAAAACGTTTTAGGTAACAACTTTATTTTTTATCGCTATTTCTCAAACAACATTCAATACTTAGTGTGATTATCCTGTCTTTATCTTTACTGCCGACCCTTGCTAACTTTGGGTTGATGACGTTCTTGTTGAGATTTCTCTTTACGCCACAGAAAATTTGATCTGTTGCAGCACTTTTTGCAGAATCAGAAATTTTGGCCACAGGTTCAGTTGCATGTACCATTTTTTTTCTCTTGCTGCAGCAAGTGATGATTTGGCCGCAACACTTCCAAAATTCGTTTATTTTTCTTTTATTTTGGTGCTGCAAAAAGTTTTGTATTAAAAGATGGGAAAATAATGATACGGAAATCCATAATTGCTGCCGGTAGAACGGAGAACAGACTCTCACACTTTTTGTAGTTGTTGCTGGTGAGAGTCTGGGTTCTTTTCCATACCAATTATTGAGTGACATGTACAAAAAAAAAATGAAATAAATTTAATTTCTTATAAAATCAAAATTGGTTGATAAGAGATTTATATAAATAGAATTAGGTTAATGCCCTTCTAGGGGCGACCCCGAAAGAATTAGGGACGACTTTTTTATTCCCAACCCATATACACCGTTAAGGGATATCCAAAAACGCGGAGAATACGTTAATGCCCTTACACAATCGGAAGACATTTAGTGCCCGATTATTATACATTAATCGGAAGTTTAGTAGCTCTATTATACTACCGTTTAATATCGATTTTGTGCCAAACTCGCATCTGGCTTCTATAACAATCGGAAGGAAAAATAACCTCACTAGCCTACCGATTATAGTAGCTCCTAAATTCCCAAAATTGGTGATTTCGCCAAGAAAGAAATTTGGGGGTAACCGTATAATCTAAGCCTTATTAACTACCGATTATTCTAGTTCCCAAATTCGAAAAAAATGACATTTACGCAAAACAAAATTTGGGCAAATCAGTATAATCGTTAGGTTATTAGCTACCGATTATACTCCAACTACCCGCAAAAAATGTAGGTGATATTGTTATGAATTTCAAAATATTTATGAAAATCGGAAGTTTTAATTGTTGATCTAACTACCGATTATACTCCAACGGCTAGTTCGTTCAAAATAAACTAGCCGTGCCTCGAAAACCAAACACAATCGGTAGATAATACATATTGACAAACCTCCGATTATGTTGAAGTAACCGTTTTTTTTAAAAACTAGCGGTTGGGTACTTTTTTGCTATAAATAGAGACCTATCTCTACCAAACTTATTCACCCATCACATTCAATCTTCCTAAATCAGTCACCCATCACTTTGAATCACCAAAAATGGCTACAACTCCATTCAATAATATAGAAGATGTTGCTATTGTCAGAGCACACACCACTCTCACAAAGCACTCCGTTGAGGAAGCGCAATGGGTGACCAGAACGAAGACCCAACAAGAGGGCCTTACTTTGGGGATGATCAAAACACCAATGCTTGGTGGAAACGGGTGTTTAAGGTTTTTAAAGCACTAAGCGGAAATCGTTATAGGAGGACGCTCCCGCAAATAAGGGAAAGGTACGCATATTTATACAATGAATGCGTCTTTGAGAAACGAATTGAAAGCTCGTAAGGACGCTATGCCAAACGAAGACCGAATGAGTAGAGTAAGTTTGTGAATCAATAGGCCTCTTATCAAAAATTATTTATTTGGTTATGATTATTCAACAACGCTAACTTATTTAAAAAATTGTTTTCCCAAGATACTTTGGGTCGGAGCCAATACGAATTAAGGTACGGTCATGAGTTTCTCGCACGAGGACTCGCTACACTCTCTTGGAGGAAGTTGAATGGCAATTCGCCCAATATAATTAAACTCGTAGAGAATCCCTAGGCGATGTATTGAACAATTTTATGTGTTTTACTTCTATTTTATTTCAACTACATGTATGTTTTTTCGATTCAATAAAATGAGTGACTTCAAATACCGTTCAATTTTAGCCGGTGTGGAAATAAGGATTTTAGAAAAACTCATTTAGGGGCAACCTATAATCGGTAGGTTTTGGAACCTATCTTCCGTACGATTATGGCTACATCCAAATCACGAACCACATGGTTAGGCCCGGCTTTGTACCCTCTTAACCTATGGATTCTGGCAAGGGTTCGATCTGGGGCTCCTTACAATCGGTAGATTATTAAGTTGAGTAGACTACCGATTATGGTAGATTTCAAATTTCCTACAATGAAGGATTTTAGAAAAAACTCATTTTGGGGCAACCTATAATCGGGAGGTTGGGTAACCTATTTAGCTTCCGATTATGGCTAAATCCAAATCACGAACCACATGGTTATGGTCGGCTCGCACCCCTCAAAACCTAGGGAATTTGGCCAATGCTCAATTTGGGGCTTCCAATAATCGGTAGGTTATAAGTAACCATTTCTACCGATTTTGGGCTACTCAACAATCGGTAGCTAATGAGGTGGTATTACCTACCGATTAATAACCGTTTGACAGATAAAACCAAAGTCGACCTAAATTCAAATTCATTTCATTTTCTTTTCAACTTCAACTTCAACTCCTCTTCTCCTCTTTCCTTCCGATTGCAGAGAGGAAAACTCTCCCCCTCTCCTCGCTATACATCGTTCATTTTCGAATCGAATCATCGTCGATTATTCTCTATAAAGATGAAAGAAACGGAACGTAAGAAAGCTCGAACCAAAAACGTAGTGCGCGGTGAGGATCCGAATATTGGATTGCATGCCCGTAATAAAGAGGTTTTAACTCACAAACCCGAAGAACACGAAGACGATGAAGTAGGCGATACTGATAGCCAAACTCTCAGGCAACTTCAAATGGCGCCGATTAGTTAAGATTCTACCATTAATTTGGTTTATATTGCTTCAATTGGACGAATCCATGTTTATTTTTTTTTAGGGTTTTCGGTTATTACCTGAATCGGTAGGTTAGGTATTGTTATAAACTTCCGATTGTGGTCGAACTCTTCATTTCACGAGAAAATTTGTCATATTCGGGTGTTAAAAATTTTGGTATCCTACCGATTATATAACGTTTTTCATTACTGAGGCCTAATTCAATCATAATCGGAAGCTAATTGTGATTTATCCTTCCGAATAAACTAGGGAAGAACAAGTATTAGAGACGCAATAATCGGGTGAAATATTCTGTAAATCTTTCTGATTGTTTAGGCTAACAACTTGATTTGTTTCTGGATACAAAGAGACGCATATTCGGTAGACATTAGTTTTGTTAGGCTTCCGATTGTGTGGAATTCGGAGGGTTATGTTGAACTTTAGATTCCGATTATTGTGTGTAGATAAACATATTCGAACACCAAAAAGTTTATTTTGTTTCCGATTATACGTATTCGGTAGCTTTAGGTGAACTGATACTTACGATTGTGAATAATCGGAGGCACTTTGTTAAATCAACCAACCGAATATTTAGTTTCATAACCTGTTGTACTTTTTTTTTGTTGTTTAGGGATAGGCGAGGTAAAAACATCCAAGATGCAATTGTCTCGGCTAGTGCAAGGAAGGATAGGCGTCAGAACCTGACAGCTAGTGCAAGGAGAGCTAGGATCGCTAACGCCGCTTCAAGTGGTCAAGTTGGAACTCAACAAGCAAGCCAAGAAGTCATTCAACCTAGTGCCCCTCAATCGAACCGGTTCAATCAGGTGTTCAACCAAGTGCCTCTCAATCACAACCAATCCAAGAAGGTGTTCAACCAAGTGCCTCTCAATCACAACCAATCCAAGAAGGTGTTCAACCAAGTGCCTCTCAATCACAACCAATCCAAGAAGCTGTTCAACCAAGTGCCTCTCTATCACAACCAATCCAAGAAGGTGTTCAACCAAGTGCTCCACCATCACAACCAGAAATTGAACAAGTAGAAGAAGTAGGACAAGCCGAAAAGAAAAATCCTCCTCGAAAGAAAGCGAAACACCTTGTCAGAGATGAACTGAAGGTGAAGGATATTCCAGAAGGTGTAATCCTTGGGCTGCACGGAGGATGGAGGACAATTGTTATTTGGATACAAAGAATCCCGGGCCGGCGAAATATATGAAACCGAGGTAATGATCGTATCCATTTTATTAACTTATTATGTTTTTCTCCGTAATACTTTTAAGGGTTGTAGTTTTAGGTTATTCTAATTTTATTTTTTAACTTGTCATGTGTTTAATAGTATCATTTCGATGCGGTTCGTTTACTCAAAGCGACCGCCGCACCAACAAAAATGCTAGATTGGCCTTTGGAGGATGAATGTGAAAGGTTCAAGACCATTATTGCGAATTCAGGGTTGGCCAATGCTGCGGAGAACTCAATGTTGGAACATGACCGGTGGCTATATCGGCGTTTGTGGAGAGACTTTATCCCGAGACCGACACCTTCCATATGCCGTTTGGGGAGATGACGATAACCCCAGATGATGTTGAGCAGATTCTTAAACTCCCCGTCCATGGCAATGGTGTTAAGGCCGAGTTCACTAAGCAGTTGGAATGGAGGAATCTTTATGATCTGACTAAGAAGTGTTTGGGTTGGGATGAAGAAACATCAACAACTGAGTTCAAAAGATGCATGAAGTATAGAACTAGACAGTTCAACATGGGTACTCGATGGATATGTTCAAGGGCACCAAGGAAAAGAAGAGAAAGGAACTTTAACGGACGAGCAAGTCAACCACGCGGCCACCGCATATCTCCTATGTGTATTGGGATGTGTCATTTTCCCCAATACCGGTGGCAATCGGGGTCGACGCCAACCTTTTACAACTTCCGGATCCTCTCGATAAAGTGCATGAGTACTCTTGGGGCACGGCATGCCATGCGTGGTTGATGGAAGAGTTGAGAAAGGCGTCGAGGGTTGGAATTAGCCAAGTGGCCGGAACGTGAGTCTCCATGTATTGTTTATTAACTCCACATACTTGGTTATTTTTTTATTTTTTTTTTTATACTATTGAAGAATCAATTTCTAATACTTGCAAAAATGACATTATAGACTTGGATCTACGTCCACTTCCCTATCTTGGGATTGGCCATTGAAAACCCGGCGTGGGAGAAAGGTGACCCTATAGGAAGAAAGTACGTCTTCGATGACAACCATTCTAGGACGAAGGAGCATCGGTTGATTCGTTTGAGGGAGATTTTGGACTCACTTAATGCCCAAGACGTATGCTTTGATCCATACAAGGAAGACCGAGCCACTTGGACATATCGCTGGCCTGGTCCGATTTGGCACTTTATTTTGGACCGTTGTGGCACCCCACGGATATGTGATGTACAATGCCTCAAGGGTGATGCGACAACACGGTTTTGTACAAGGTATACCAAAGGAGGAAATCCATGGCAATTTCACTTTGGTTCTCGGAGCAATGCGAGTCGATAAAGATTCTATCACGGTGGTTCACAAGGGTTCACCATCCCGTCAATTCCATTGGGATAGAAGGGCGCATTACTTGATCAACCAAGGAAGGGCAGCCAACCAAGGTTTTGAAAATGCTCCCAACTACATGGATTGGTACCGCAATGTTTCTCATGTTCGTAATCCGTGATCTTAAAGCAAAGCCGCCTTCGTACAAGAGTATCCTCAAAGAGAAGCCTGCGGGTTTTGATAGATTGGTACGTATTGTTTTGTTAATTTAGTTTAATATTAGTGATCAAAATAGAGTAATAACCGTTTGATGGTATGCTATGTTTTAAAACAAACAACAGGTTCAAGCGTTTGTCCAAATGGTGCAATCGATTGCATAAAGTCCGGAGAGCCCGTGTCAATTGAGAAGATAAAAAAGCACCAAGAGTTGATTGATAACGTTGACAATGAGGAGTATGCATCTCGGTTCGGGAAAAATTGCAAAAGAAACCTACAACCAAGGTGAACAAAGAACTCGGGCTTCATCAAGCACTCAAGTTGATGAAACCCATGATGATGTTTGGGTCCAAGTCGTAGAGTCGGTAAAGCTCGCAAAGTCAAAGCAAAGAGGAACAAGTAAACTCTCGGTGTTGTAAACTCTCGATGTTTTTCGTTAACTTTATGGATAACTTTGTTTATGTTGGATTATGTCGGATTATGTCGTTTTCAAAGTTTGTGTCGGAATATTAGTTGTTTCGTTATGTTTATGGATTAAGAATAGTTATTTTACACATATTATGCATTTAACGATGACTCGCAAGCGAATCACATGAAGAGACATGAAAGTGTTGAATTTTGGAACACAATCGGAAGATAGGTTTATATATTAACTTACCGATTCTGGGGATGTTCCAATTTTTAGTCAGAATCGGTAGGGTTATACGTTATTAACCTACCGATTCTGGGGATTGTGCAAAATATTTGGTCAGAATCGGAGGATTGCTAATATACTTTTCTCTCCGATTATCATGTGTAAAGAAAACCTGTCTTCTGTATCCAAACAACACCACAATCGGAAGGTAAATGTGTACCTTCACTTCCGAATAACAATAATCGGTAGGTTTATTTGTAATGTTCCTTCCGACTGTTATAAGTAAAAAAAATTTGTTCTCTGTAACCAACCAACACCATACTCGGAAAGTAATTGAGCGCATTTACTACCGAATATTCGTAATCGGAGGTTTATGGTTTCGTTAAGTTCTGATTATTATACTATAAAACAACTATGGTTTCTCAGAATCAAACAACACCATAATCGGAGGATCTGGGTAATATATTGCACTCCGATTATGGCTGCATAAAAATCACGAACCACATGGTTATGCCTGGCTCTGTACACTCAAAACCTATGGAATTTGGCAAGGATTCGATTTGGGGCTCCTTACAATCGGTAGGTTTTTAAGTTGTTAACTCTACCGATTATGGTAGATTTCAAAATTCATCACCTGAATGATTTTACAAAAAACTCATTTTGGGGCAACCCATAATCGGATGGGTTGGTAATATATTTAACTCCCGATTATGGTCGCATCCAAAACGCAAACCAAGTGGTTAAGGTCGGTTGTGTACACTCAAAACCTATGCAATATGGCAAAGGTTGGATCTGGGCTCGTTATAATCGGTGGGTTATATAATTATATACCCTACCGATTATGGTATATTTCAAAATTCATTACGTGAAGGATTTTAGAAAAACTAAATTTGGGGCAACTTATAATCGGTAGTTTATGTAACCTATTAGGCTTCCGATTATGGCTACATCCACAGCTCAAGCAAAGTGGTTATGGTTGGCTCCGCACCTATCAAAACCAATGGAATCGCCAAGGTGAATATGAGGCTCCTTATAATCGGTAGTCTTACAAGTTGGATAAGCTACCGATTATAAAAGGGATTATTGGCCGAGTATCTACACAACAATCGGTAGGTATATTTTAATTTAACCTACCGATTGCATGTTTACCTACCGATTATGGTGTTGGCTACCGATTATATAAGGGCATATTGGCCATTTCGAAAAATCGAAGATAAGGGGTAGCTTAGATTTACGTTTGGGTGACCTTTTTTGTCTTTTAGTGTCGCCCCTAATTCTTTCGGGGTCGCCCCTAAAAGTGCCAGGTTCTTACATAGGAGCAAAGAAAAAATTTACGTAATCAAATTTCAAACGTAACTACGTTTTTGAACCATTGTACAAGGCGCAAGGCACAGGGCGTGTGTAAAATCCCGAGCCGCGGCTTCGCTTCTTCTTACATAAATTTCCAAGATTTTAATAATTGAAGGTAAAAGATCTGTAGAGGATTTGGAAAGATCTTTTTTCCATTTTTTTGAATCCCAATAATGAAATCATTTAATCTAAACTTAATTTTAGTATTTTCAATCGGCAGTGCTATTCAGCTCCTTATTCTCCGCCTCCCTATTCTCCTCCCTACAATCTAAACTCCATATTTGGGGAATGGTGAACCCCCACCTAAACCTGAATGCAGATCTCGATACAGATGTGAGGCTTAGATTGTAAGGAGGTGAATAGGGAGATGGAGAATAGGGAGATGGAGAATAGGGAGCTGAATAGCATTTCCGATTTTCAATAGATTTTGGAAATATTTTTTTCCCCTTTTTTGAAGAAAAATACCACTTTGGCGTTCAGCCAACTGGAGCCTTGGCCTGGGCAAAGGTGCAGCCTAGGCGCCACTTTTTAAAAGTGGCATATCCTAACCCACTGCGTGGCGTGCAGTGGAAAATAAGGCCACTTTGGCACCTAGGAGACGCCTTGCACAACATAGGTCCAGATATTCAATCCCCAACCATAACTAGTGTTACTAATCTGTCTGTACTAGATATACTATACTCCAGAAATAACAGAATCCACAACCTTTCTCCTGTTACAAATCTGTCTGTACTAGATATACTATACTCCAGAAATAGAATCCAGAACCGTTCTCCTGTTAGACAAATCAAATGAAAAGATACCATTAGAGAACTGTTTATGTGGAAATGAACTGAACAACTACAAAATTGAATTTGATCAAAACCAAATTACACGATGCATACTGAATAAAATAAAACGATTAACCAAGCTCAGTGATGGAATAGAACAAAGCAAACCAGAAACAAGAAAATAACAGACTTTTAAACGATGAGTTCATTTGAATAAACCAAGAAATAAAGCCATGCATAAGTGTATCAACAAATTCTTCATCATTGTAAGTACAACCATGAACAAATACTCTTAAACCTAAACCATTATGGCTAATGTTGAATCGATTATATGATCAGAAGAACTTATATCAACTACAGTTTATCAACAATTTGCTATACTTATCTCATAATAATTATACATTCTTTACCACGATATGCTAATTGTGAATTTTGGGCCCAACAAGTGTATTAGTTCCAGATTATGCTATTACAGTCATTAAATTATAGTCTCATACACATTGTATCCAAAACTAGACAACTGACACAAAGATAAGTGGAAGCATACCATGAGAATTATAGTCTCATAGTCTCATACACATTATAGTCTCATAGTCACTGTCTTAAGAAATGCAGCGATCCCAATTTCCAGATGGAAGCATACTATGAGAATTACCCTGCTCAGTGATAACATCATATAATTTTTTATTTATTTAGGAAAACCAAAAAGAAAGAAAGAAGTGTAACTACAGAAAAGCTTAACATGTTATTATGTTTCTTTGGAGAGTTAGGAAAAGCTTAGTGCTAAAATCACTAAAATAGTAAAATGTCATAAGTAAGATTAGTTCTTGATATGTATCGTAAAATCCATGATTTATAATTATTCATTTACTTCATTATTATTGTATTTCTTATGGTCATGGTAAAATTAACCGAGCCGAAGTTGTTCAATAACATCATTGACAATTTTATTTCTATCAGTTCTCCATCAAATCGATTGGTGTGATACGATCAGAAAGATCAAGGAAACTCGAGTTAAAAAAAGAGAAAAGTAACAGAATTTGAGGGACTTACCTCAACTGCGAGAATTTCAAGTCTTTCGTAACTGAACAAGACGTATATATATATATATATATGAAGAGCTCCAAAGAAGGATGATGGTGATTTTGGAGGTGATCTGCAGATCCTGAATTTCTACCTGGAGTAGTAGTACTATGACATAATACCTTTAAAGTGTACAATGATCTTTCTGAACTTGCCTACCTAGATCCAGAGCACCACTCTTCTTATAGATCAAGTGCAAATTGTAAGCAGCGTCTCTTCGAAGGTCACATTAACCCGATTTCTTAGTTACTTGAACCCTTGAATCCTCATTAGGGAAGATTTGGAATTGGGTGATCCTTCTCCTGAATTTTCAACACCCTTTCAAAATATGTAACTGCTAGAATAACCAGACCAGCATGCTGACATGCCCAACAACAATGTCCAAGGCTTCCTGGCTACTTTCGGAAAGTCTTGAATTGCTAAAGAGAGTACAAAGCCTTGTGCTAGACACTGATCCTTGTTTGGTAGTCCTAACCCAAGGGCAACGTTGATTAATGCAGTCCCAACACAGAGATTGATCAATGATAGGTCTGGCATTAGTTTATATGCTTCAAGGTACTCTCCTGCAGATGCTTGATGTTGGCTAATGTTGGTAAGCTGATGCCAAAAATGATCATGGGAGGTACATATTCAGTGTGTGTGTACACCTCATATTATGCAGAAACTTTACATGCTTCGCCAACCTGTTCTCCAACCTGCAAATTACTTTGTAGTAGCAATTCCAATCTGCAAAGCTGCAGGGATGCTGCTGAACAATGAATCTTGCATAGTCATAACCTGATGTTGAACCGGCAGTGGCGTATGCTATCTGAGCTCCAAGAGACCGAAGCTCCTCTCTGTTCTCAAACGGAAGTATGTTGTCTGCTAATCTTAGACTGTGATTAATAATCTCTAGGGCTTCCCAAATGCCTTGCACAGATCTAAAATAAGCTTATAATGTTGATCGTCTTTTAGGAGTTTTGGCTACGGCGGCTCTCTCAGTGCTTGTTGCCGAGCCTCTTCATCAGAATCATCACTGTGCCAATCCAGGCCCGCTGCAATGGCAGCCGCCTTTCACTCCTCCTTCATGGCTGCCTTCTGTTGAAGTGACTTTTTCCCTCAAGAAGCTTTTAACACTTCCGAAGGTGCTCCTAGTGGTCTAGAACCACGAAATACGTCATCAGCATGGTGATTATCCAGTATTTTTATCCTTTCAGAGAGAATGCTTCTCGAGAGCTTTTTCTTTGATCGAGCTTTCTTGTTCTAACTTCCAGTAAACAGTGTTTCACGAACAGATAATAAAATTCCCTCCACAAAGTCTTCAAGCATTCCTTTAGAATGATAAATAAGGCCAAGTTGCATTGTAACTTTTGTATAATTCCACCAAGGTTTAGGAGGCCTTGAGCTTGTATCAGTGGTTGATGCTAGATCCTCTGAAGGAGAAAGAAATTTAATAACCTCATCCTCTTTGCTTTTTTCTTCAAGAAGAAGAAAGCCAAAGTTAGGAGAGCATCAACATCTCCCTCCATTAGATTTCTACCCCGGAGATTTATTAAAGAATGTAAGTAGCTTGCTTTCATTTTTTAATGGTAAGTAACACCGAGCAATTTTCATATGCAGGAAACCGTTGCCATTTTGATCAATTTCTTCTAGCATGAAAAAACACCTCAATGCAAAGCCATAGTGCCAAAGATTCATAAATGTGTTTCCCACGGCTGTAATTAAGCCAGTGTTATCTCCATTATGCTTCAAATTCCTGAACAAACTAAGCCTGTTCAACATTTCCAAGATGAACATGACAAATTCCTTCTTTAACACTTAACTCAGTGGCAACTGCTCCTTAGTGCAGTAAATAGAACGTGCATGCCCAATCTGCTGAAGTGCCTTAAAATGTTCATTACTTCCATGGGTTCTGGTGACTAGAAGATCAATCACACTGCATTGTGGATCTGATATTCTCTGTTTGTTGTAGTCTTCCAGAATGCTGATGGACTGCCTACCTGATCACAGCTATTAAACACCTTCGCAGCATCCTTCGTACTTAAACAGATATTAGCCTCACCAAGTTTCTTAGTGACTTCAGGGCTATGTTTGTTTCTGGATCCTTCTTTCTACCCTTTCTCTTAAGCTCCTTTATCTTTTTCCACATAGCCATCCCTCCCATCAGCTCATCAACTTTCTTAACATAAAATCCTCTTGCCTCGGCTTCTTTGAAGAACCATCAGGAGGGCAGTTATTCATCACTTTTTCGATTTTTCTCAGCCAAAGCTTCGTATTTCGGATAGGGTTGAATTACAAACGCATCACTTTCTATTAAATCCGAAGGATTCATCTCCCCATGAAATGCAAGTGTAAATACATCATCTCCATCTTCTTCTTCATTCCCATCTTTGTCGTCTCTATTTACGTCTTCTGCATCTTCTATGTAGTCCATCTCAAGATCCTCAGTAGACTTTGAATCCAATACCATGGCTTTCCCTGTATCCTCGGCTTCCATTAAAGTTTGCTGTACGAAGGTGCACGCTCTATGCTCCTAATCAATAATTTCCACTGTCAAATATACAAATTCCATAAGTATAGTAATAAATCTCAAACAAATAACATTACGATGCAAAGATAAACTGAAACCTGAGGAATTTTGCCTAAATCTGAATGTCAATTCATAAAATAAAATAACATTTAGAATACAGAATCTACAAAAATGTTGTATCTCACCCAACCAAAATTGACCCAAGGCAAAGATGTAAATGAATAACATAAATGGGCAGTAAATCTGGACTTTAAAGAAAGAAAGAAACCTGAAAACTTTCTATGTGACCCCAAATTTTTGAGTAATACTAGTTACATAGGTGAAATTATAAACCTTAAATTAAAAAAATGGGTGTCACAAAATACACAATCAAATCTAGGTTAGAAATAAAAATTTAAGGTACCAATTGAAACATCAATCTAAACAGAAACGGATTTAGGGCAAAAACAACTTACCGATAGACGAAAGATTGCAAAATAACGACGAGTCCGCCGAGGTAGTTTATGTTATCAGTTTTCTACGTATCGCTTATTGTTTGGTTGCATTTCTCCTCCCATCGCCACTTGCGGCAATTCTAAAAGAACCAAACCATTACCATCTCTTCTGTGTTTTTCTGTCACTTCTCATCTCGAACTCCATTATAGAAAGGACTCAGGTATCTAGTGCTGTGAGCACGACTTGGTTTCCTACAAGCCCGGCGGAGTCATGTGCTAGCTAATACGCCAGGGTTGGGGTGTAAATTTGGCGAGGCCAGGCAGCTTGGCCCATTTTTAATTCCAGGCCAGATGGGCATCATATTCAGCTACCCAAAAAAGCTTTCAGGCCGGGCAAGCTAGGTAAAGACTCTTATTTTGGAACCATTTTTCGGGGACCATGGTTTTTTTGAGGGGACCATGGTCTTATTAGGCCACCTTCCCTCTAATTATACGGGTTGTCCTAATGCGTTGAAATTACTAACCTACCCTTAACCTAATTTAATTTAAAACCAACCTAATAACCACCTCTCTCTCACTCCATATATAACCACCACATCCTCCCACCACCACCGCCCATCACCGCCGATTACTACCACCACCACCTCCGACCATCACCACCGCCCACCGCCGCCGATTACCACCACCACCTCCTCCCACCACCACCGCCCATCACCACCGATTACTACCACCACCACCTCCGACCATCACCACCGCCCACCGCCGCCGATTACCACCACCACCTCCTCCCACCACCACCGCCGATTACCACCACCACCACCTCCGATTATCACCACCACCAACCACCGATTACCACCACCAACAACAACCACCACCACCTCTATATATATATATATATATATAGCTTAATTTAAATCTTTAGCAAAGATATTCTCACAAACCCATTACTTGTCGTTTGTTTTTGGTTGAAAAAATGAGAAGTAATCATCAAAATGAGTTGAAAATGGAAGTTGTGGAGAGGTTTAATGGAGGTTACAGTGTTGAGTTCGGTTATTACTTGTTCATCTCACAAGGCAACCGAACTACACATTCAGATGAGTTCGGTTACTTGTTCATCCTCACAAAGCAACCGAACTACACCTTCAGATGAGTTCGGTTCTATATGCTTTATAACTATGTTACTTTAACTGACGAGTTCGGTTGTTTCGCATAAATGTATAAAACTGCCATGTAACCGAACTCTAGGGTTAAAAACATAAGAAAAAAAGTTGCCATGTAACCGAACCTTACTGTTTTTTCCCATTATTTTTTTTTTCTCTTATAACCGAACTCTATCAACTTTGTTCTGTTATTTCAAAAATCTTAAACTGCCATGTAACCGAACTCTACGGTTAAAAACATAAGAAATTTTTGTTTGTTAAGTTCGGTTGGTTGTGCAATTGATCTCAAGTTTGCGAAACAACCGAACTTATTAAACTTAGTTCGGTTGGATCGCAAAAGCATGCGGTTGCGAACCAACCGAACCTTATACACTTGGTTAAAATTTATTTGTACGTAAAGTTCTTGGTTAGTTGCGAACCAACCGAACATAACGCTGCATGTCAGATCTTCCATTAATATGAAGTTCGGTAACCTGCGTGTTTTTTTATCAAGCAACCGAACTACACCTTCAAACTAGTTCAGTTACTTGTTTATCTCCCAAGGCAACCGAACTACACATTCAGATGAGTTCGGTTACTTGTTCATCCTCACAAAGCAACCGAACTACACCTTCGATATGAGTTCGGTTACTTTGTTCTTCATATAAAATAACCGAATTGTTCAAAATCCAGTTCAAAATTTTACATTTTTGGGGAAGTTTTTACCAATTCAACATACATTATCTAAGTTTGGAGCATACTTGTTCACCCAAATACTCTTCCTCCGGTTGTGGTTGATAAAATCCATCATTTAAATACTCAAAGGGGGTGAATTGGAAAAAAAAATATTTTTCATGTTTTTCTCCTTCATCTTCTCTAACTCTACTCTCACAATAATTCTAGATTTTTTAATTGGGGGATATGGGAATTAATTGGGGGATATGAATTACTTCCCCCAACCCATGGTGTGTGCTAAGGGGTGACTTTTGGGGGCGAAAATACTAAAATACCCTTCCCACAAAATAAAAATCAAAAACTTAAACTCAAAAAACAAAATCATATCCCCCATTTCCATCTCCACTTCTTATTAATCTTATTTAGGGGTGGAGCTTTGAAACTCAAATATTTCCCATTCCCTTTCAAATTCTAAACTCTCCCCACTCTATATCAAATTCTCTTCTCCTCACTTTGGAAACCAATTTTTTTTTATTCGAAGTGATGAAAATCATGTCGAAAGTGATGATGACCATGCCGGAATTGATGAAGACCATGCCGGATCATGATACCGGATAGTCTTCATATCAACCGACCATGCCTAAGACTGGACTCGATTAATACCGAAAAAATTCAAAACGGAAGTGATGAAGACCATGCCGGAATTGATGAAGACCATATGCCGGAACATGATACCCCAGATGCTCGAGAATTTCCTATCAATGCCGGTAGTCAAGTGAAAAAAATCAACATTCTGGATACTTTTCACCCTGCTCCTAAGCATAGAAATTTAAGCAAAATACTATGCTTTTAACATGTACCTAAGATGCTCAATCCATGATTACCATGCCGGTACATGTTCAAAACCAGAAAAAAAATCAACATCAAAACCAGAAAAAAATCGTAACGAGAGGGCTACGCCCCCCCGAACCCCCCGGATAGTGGCAAACAATTTATGAACATTTCCAACAATTGCCCGCATGGGTTTTTGGTTGAATACCATGCCGGCACCAAGCTTTTTCAGCTGCAACAATGGTGGATTCAAAGAAAAAAAAATCAATTTTTCAACCTCTTATTAGCGGTAATTCTCTCATCACAATCATCTTCCATTTTCAAAAAAAAATTCCACTCAAATTTTTTTTCTCTCCTTCTACTCCTCACTCACACAAATTAAAATAAAAACACACACTAATCTATCCCCCAAATACTTAAGTTTTTTACTAATTATTATTAACCACTAAACATGATTAGTGAGGGGTATATTAGGATTTAAAAAAATACTTAGATAAGGGGTGACCCAGCTTTGCTATTTGGATCCCTATTTTGTCTTGTAGCTATATCCCCCAATTAATTTTCATATCCCCCAATTAATAAATCTAATTCTACTCAACTAATAATAAACCCATCTTTTAATTTAATCTCACTAATTGTTTTTAACTAAATCATTTCACTAATCATAACCTAAAATTAATTAAGAGGGTAGATTAGGTATTAAATAAATAACTAGATATGGGGTGACCTAGAATTACTTCTAATGTCTTTACCCAAAATAAAACCATGGTCCCCCAAAAAAAGGCTGGTCCCCAAAAAACGGTTCTTATTTTGCCGCCTAAAAATTGCCCAAATGTCATTTTATCAACCAGGTTGGGCCAGGCAGGTGAAACATGCTACACGCTTTTTATACTTTTAAGGTTTTGTAATAATTGATTCACTTTTTGTTTGGGATTTGGAGGCCGAATGAACTGTAGTTTAAAATTTTTTATGTAATAAATCTTTTGAATGTAAATAGGAATAAAAATAAGAATTTTACACCAAAACACATAATAATTACTTCAACGTAAAATTAAAACTCTCAAATGGGTGTCAGGTCGGGTTGTTTGGCCAGGTATCAGTCCAGATTCCGGGATATTAAATTTTAGGGAAAACACGAGCCCTCTCATTTAAGTTAACTAGGCCAGGCGGCCAATAGCTGTCTGTAACGGGTTTTGGGGTCCTCTGGGTATAGGCAGGCTCGGGCAGGTACATGCAGGTCGAGTATTTTCGAGTATTATTTTATAGCCCTACTGTAAGGCACAAGCCTACAATCAAGTTTTTAAAAAAAAAATCCGGATTAATATTTCATTTTCTCTACCATATTAACCCCATTGTGAGCATCAGGGTTGGCCCTGAGGCAAGGTTCGCACAGCTTTGCTTCTGGACAGCGCACATATGGGGGCAGCAAAATTGTTAATTTTTCGAAAATATTTTATGCTTCAGCAAGTTATCTTTTGGTTTAAAACTTGATTACAGATGAAATATTGGACGTCCTCTATAACAAAAAGTGGCTGCATATATATATAAGCAATTTACTTTAGTGGCTCAAAAGTTCAGGGACAAATTTTTCCTTATTGTTCTCTCTCGTAGAAACACTCTTTCTTCCATTTTTCCTGAACAGTCAACATTTAAGGGATGTTTATACTATTCACCATGCTTAAATCCAAGAACGAAAACCTCTTTGTGTTGGCATCAGTGAAACTTCTAAACTGTTACTTAGTTACAAATGTTAAGTATTCATATGTCGGCTTTTTTATGCACTACTGCATATGGATATCAAAGATAATGATCCTTTGTACTAATCTACGGGGGGGAAACGGGGTGAATTATCATTTTGAATTGTTGAGGTTTTGGTGGATAAAATACCTACAACTGCAAGTCCGAAACATAATTCAAACCGTGCTCCAGTGCATGCTCATAAAATGAAAGATAGTTAAATATTGCAGTAACCTCAACCAAGCATGCGACCATAGCCAGCAGAAGAATAATTCTTTCGTAGGTTTACTAAGCAATGTAAGTTTAGTGGCATATATTATGGTGAAATACATTTGTGGAGTTGGCAATTACATCAAGGCTAAATTATTGCCTCAACTAACTAAGCTCAGATGACAGCTATCTGCTAAAATTGTATAGTAGAAAGAGAAATTTTAGCTTGTAATATGGTAAACAACTGGATGCCAGTGCGAATTTTGTCATGCTTTAAGTGTGAAATGTTTTTAGTGCCTGCCCATGGTGATTAGTGGGCATCCTTAAACTTTATAACTTTGTAAAAAATAATTTTGAAGCATGGATTGATCCTGATACTCGCTCCGTCCCACAATAGATGGTCAATTCATTTTAAAATTTTGTTCCTCAAAAAATTGACATATATCATCAAACTAGGGTATGTTTCTACGACTGTCCTTTTAATTAATCGACTATTGTTAGTATAAGAAATATGTATAATTTAATAATCATGTTTATATTTGTTGCGTAAGTGTTTTAAAATATTTTTCTATGGTATAAAATTTAAGAATATCCGTGGTATAGTTTGAGAGATATATCATTTCTTTATTACTAATTATTATGAGAGTAAAGATTGATGTAATTTTTATAGTGATAAGGAAAGATTTGATTCTCAGAATCGTAAAGATTTTGGTTTTGAACTAAATAAAGAAAACTCAATTGAAAGTTGATATCAAGATGGTAAAAAGGTACTGAAACTCGTGATTCCACCATCAATCAATAAAGTGATTCAATCTAATATTCATGCAATTCTATACGTTCAAAGTGATTCTTATATGTTGCAAAAGTAGATTTTCATAATAACAATTGTAGTTCGAAAGCATAGAACATCAACAACCCTAGCTAAGCATGCTCTATCAAAAGAATTCACAATTGCTTAGTAAAAATCTTTCAAATCAATTTTTAATCAAGAAAAAAAATCATAAAAGAAATTGCAAAAATTAATTAAAATAGAAATACACCACTTTTATTGAAACAATGGCTTCCTCCGTTGACTCAACAAGGGGGCGCTCCTCATATTAATCACTTGCTCAAAATATGTGTTCATAGCTCAAAAGTGTACAAGGACATGAAAATATAATGAAACAGAAAATTGCAACGCTTATAGGCGTTACAAATTAACTGTTACAAAGAAACAGTTGCAAACTCAATATTACAGTTGCTAAAGACCTTCGCAAGCACTGCAAATAACGTTAGATTCTGCGACACTTCACTACAATCTGCGACAGACTTCGGCAGGTAATGTTCTTCGTGTCTTCTTCTTCATCACCGGTAGAAAGTTTTTTGCAACTTGCGATTTTTTCTTTGTAACTTCTCCAAACTTCTCCTAAACCTCGAATAACCCTTTTCAGACTCCCAGCATCCTATATATATACCACAACACCGAGTAAACCCCAAAAATATTTTAGCTTTTCTTTTTCCCAAAGTTATGGGATTTATTTCTTTTGTTCTACTCCAAAACTTTTCTAAGAGCAAGGGTTATGGAATGAGTGTTTTTAACACTCATTCACTGCCAAACTGAGTGAGAGACTGAGCGAAAGAGTGTTATCTGACCATGAGAGTCTAAATATATAGACTAAGCGGCTAATCTTTATCTGCTTGGAGAGATTTCTCTCTCCAAACGGTTAAACATATGCCTCCTCGTAGTTTTTTTCTCTTATTTAATAATAAAACCTAATTGTGGGCCCCACATCTAAGAGTTTTAAATTAATAAAACTCGAAAAATAGGTTTAAGAGGCAGATTTTTAGCCGCTCAATGTGTTTTTTTTGCCAAACGTCCAAAAATCAGCCGCTTAATCTCCCCTTTCACCCACTCATTCGTTCCAGTGAGTGGATGAGTGATTATTGATGAATGAGTGAGTACTCTCACTCCATAGTAGCATCTAATGTGATCAAATCCAGTGATACCCATTCATATTGAATGAGGACACTCACTCTATAACCCTTGCTCTAAGCGACTTCTGGTTGTTCAATACTTACAGAACTCAATCGATACGAATCCCAGAGAGCATGGGTGGAGCTAATATTTGCAGGTTGGGGGGGTGCAAGAAATCAGTTTTGGGGTACACAATTTTTTAGGGGTGCAAAAGAGAAAAATTAGACCTCTAAATAAACTAACAAATGTTAATGGGCCTAAATTAGGCTTTGGAGCCAGGTGTGCAAGGGGTGCAAGTGCACACCCTTGCACTGGTCTGGCTCCGCCCCTCCCAGAAAGTATATATTATTGCTTATACGACAGTAGTGTTTGTTGTGTCACCCAACGGGATACATTGGATTTTCAAATTACCGGCTGTGATCTTCCCTCCCCACCTAGATAATGATCTTGATTTAGTTAATCCAATGTTTGGCCTTCCCACGCATCCCATGCCAGGGTATTAATTATGTTTCTTAATTGCCGATTCATAAATTGGGTTTTCCATTACGTAGCGGCAGAGTTGTGTGGATGATTTGGCATATGCCCATTCTCTTTTCATTCTCAGATGGATGTTTCAATTGACCCAGGATCCCTCTCCATAGTCTCTTCATGTTCCGATTAATGACAATCAATTCACGCTCTGAGTTATTTATTTCGAGTCCCATCTCTATATGCTTTTACATTCTCTCTTAAACAACGGAAGGTATATATTCCAAATCCATATTAATTTTTGACTACTACACACACAAAAAAGACGCTCATTTGCATTAACAGGATTCTTCTTTCTATATAAAATGTCAATCCGAATCGACAACAACATCGGTTTCACTTGAATATGTGGTTGTTTTTTTTAATTTTATTCAGTTGCTTCCAATTATGTTTTCCATCCATTTTCAATCTGGTGATTGTTTTCCTTTTCATTCATGTAAAGTTGATTAAATTTACATTTTCAATTGCTCTGATGATTTTGTGTTGTTGTTTTGGATTTAACCTTCTTAATGTTGCTTTACCCATTTTTTAAAATAACCCTTCATTGTCGCTTATCATAAGTTTGAATTAGGTGCCTGATGAGTTGCTGCACAAAAAAACAGATGAAATGGCATCATATTGCAAACCTTAGAAGGTAGCATCCTTATTTGCACATAACAAGTTGAAGAGTTAATTTGCGCTCCCTTGACTAGGGAAATCAAGTGTCGTTATTGTTCGTGTTACTAGGAAATGGGAATAATTGGACTTTTTGTCCACCAACGACGAGCAGGTAGTAATTAGAGACTCACATCATCACCCAACTTCAAATAGGTATGTTTTCCCTCACAGATTTCTTTCCCGAAGAATCATAAATTTGTATTTTCTTAAAATTGTACCTTCTTTAGTTTTACATGTAGTTGATCAAAAAGTGGATGTTCATCATAATCAGAACATGGAGGTGATCGATCTTATCTGCTTGATTCACTTTTTCTCCTCGATGGTGTGTGTTGGTTTTTCTTTTTTCTGTTTTTACTGTATTTAATAAAAAAACATTTAAAACATGGGTAGTCATTTTAATCAGAACATATGCAGTTAATTTTTTGTCCTTGTGCATGGTTAGAATCTGTAGGAGGAGAGACTGTTAAATGGATCAATGAGACAAGATGTAATTGAATCGGAGGTCCCTGACTCCCAGTACAAGGTACCCACTTTATCATTTTCTTTGTTGATAATGGGGTGTATACAATTTGATTGTATCTAAAAAAGCGGGGGTCTAAAAACCACACCCAATATTTCGTTTAGGCAATCTATATGGACAAACTCCAATATAGTTCCAAGAGAATCAACTAGACAGTCAGACTCAATCAATGGAAATATATCCAAGAGTTGTATCTCTGTTTCTCGATGTAATCAGCAAATCATACAGATAGAATCTGTGAGCCTTTATTATGAGAAACAACTGGAACGGTACCAAAGACCAATGTTCAAGTGTCAATCAATTTATATCATCAACCAAAGGTTGGATTATCTAATTGATTGAACTACACACAACCTGTGATATTTCAATTATATAAACAAATATAATGTGGAAACCAAATAACACATACACTAGAAATTTTGTTAACGAGGAAACCGCAAATGCAGAAAAACCCCGGGACCTAGTCCAGATTTGAACACCACGTATTAAGCCGCTACAGACACTAGCCTACTACAAGTTAACTTCGGACTGGAATGTAGTTGAGCCCTAACCAATCTCACACTGATCAAGGTACAGTCGTGTTCCTTATGCCTCTAGAACCAAGGATTCTGCGCACTTGATTCCCTTAGCCGATCTCAACCACAACTAAGAGTTGTTACGACCCAAAGTCGAAAACTTGATAAACAAATCTGTATCAAACAGAAAAGTCTATTGAATAGATAAATTTGTCTCCCACAAAAATACCTATGAGTTTTGTTCCGTCTTTTGATAAATCAAGGTGAAAATGAACCAATTGATGCATCGGACTTATATTCCTGAAGAGCCTAGTAATATCAATCACCTCACAATAATCTTAATCGTATGGTAGCAAAACAAGATATTGTGGAATCACAAACGATGAGACGAAGATGTTTGTGACTACTTTTTATCTTGCCTATCGGAGATTAAAGCTCTAGCAAATCTAAGAGAAGATAGTACTCAATACGATAGAAAAAAGCAAGATCTGAACACGTAACTACAAAGAAAATAGTTGGGTCTGGCTTCACAATCCCAATGAAGTCTTTAAGTCGTTAACCTATAATGGTTTTAGGAAAAACCTAGGTTAAAGGAGAATCGACTCTAGTCGCAACTAGTATCACACAAGAGGTGTGGGGTTTAGGTTTCCCATTTGTAGCGTTCTCCTTTATATAGTCTTCAAAACAGGTTTTGCAATCAATGCTACCTTGGTAACAAAGAATTCAATATTCATCGTTAGATGAAAACCTGATTAGACTCAAGCTAATATCTTTCAACTGTTAGATCGAACTTAGCTTGTTAGACACAAATAAAAAGTGACTTCATTTAGATATGGGTAACCGTACCTAAACGTGTACACCTTGTTGGCTCAACAATAGTTAACCGAAGTTAACCATATTAACACTTTCATATCAACCTTGTCCATCTTAATACAACTAGTTCAAATAACTCTAATGAAACTAGTTATAGATTTGTTCAATTGTTCATAGAGGTATACAAGACACAATTGAAGCAAAATTGATTTTGATTCACTCGAATCAATTCATGAACATTATAGCCACGGTTTGCAAAAGATTGTATTCCTTAATTTATAAATGTATTAGTTCATGAACAAACCGATTTTAGAACATAACCCACTCAAGTATGCAAACGGGTATACATACCTAAGTAGCCGGACTTGGTCTGGGTTCGCCAGTATGTGAACGGATACGCATACACAATCAAACTCAGTTGAATTCCCGGACTTATGCCAGTGATGAGTGCCAAATATTGCATATTTCTACATCTTTTTATTGGCATTTAACTCATCTTTTGTGCTCAGAAATTAGATATTATCCCAAATTCTGTATTTTCTCTGTTTTCAAGAATAAATACTTGTACTAATTAATTTTGTGCTTTTAGGTAGTAAATAAAGTTCGGAGAAACTAAGGAGCCAAAAGAGCAGAAAACCAAAGCCCGCGCGCGCATCAGTTGCAACCCAACAAGTAGCAACCCATTTACAAAACATGGGCTTGAGCAATCCAAGACCCGGCCCATAACCCGGATCCAAGCCTGTCGCATCTGAGCCGTGAGATCTGACCCTTCCGTATCCAACGGTCGCATAAGCCCACGCATCGGTTTCCGCCGTATCCAACGCTCGCATCGGCCCGCGCATCGACTCTCGCTGCTCCCGCTTCACACCGAAGCCACCTACACCTTCACCCATCGACCAAACACGCCCCATCTTCATTTCCATTTTCCTTCCCCCGACAAAACCAGAGAAACCCCCATACCTCTTCTTCTTCCACCGACAGTTGCAGAACCACCATCACCATCTCCTTCTACCGACAACCACAGCAACAGCAGCCGCCACAGCCACCTTCTCCACCACTCTAGCTCAAGCTACCTCTTACATAGCTTCTCCCAACCCTAGAATCTAGGTGAGAGATATTTGGAGCTAGGGTTTCTCCAACAACTCATTAATGGCTACCAGAGCCGAATTTGAAGAGGGAACAAGATTGGGTTCGCATTTATTGTAAGTTTCGAGTGTTAGAGAAGATGGGGAGGTATAAATTGAATTGTTCTTCATGTGAGAGGTGGAGTCAATTTTTAGGGTTTTGTATTATTGATTCAATTTCAATTCTGTTTTAGTGTTTGCATGATGTTCTAAGTTATTTAACTAGGGTGTAGATGAAACCCTTTGATTTAATGTGAAGTTAATTAGATTCTCAACTTGTTCTTATTGTGTATATTGCTTAGGGTTATAGTTAGATGTGACTTAAACAAACCTGTGATCAATGGTACTGTAAGAAGACCATTGATACTAGGGGTGAGTGAAGGGAATCAGTTGATCAATTATCTACATGAGGCCTTTAAGGGAAGGTATAAGAACAAAGTGAGAATTTGCATTGCCTTAGCATAGGATTAGAGGGTGGAATCAACCATCCTAGTATTCTCCAATCTGTTTATAATTTGTTTTTGCACCTTATATTACAGCTACAACTCCATTTTGTCGTATCGACACCAACCCACATTTGTATTAAATCCTTTAGAAATCTGTTTAGTGAAGCCTTAGAGTCAACTTTACACACTCAAATCCCTGTGGATCGACCTGTACTTGCCCTGCCTCCAATAGGCACTGTGCACTTGCAGTTATACATTGTAGGCAAACACTTTTCTCAGCCTACCAAGTTTTTGGCGCCGCTGCCGGGGATTTGGTAGTGTTGCTGTGTTGATTACTTGCTTTCTTCACTGATTTTCAATTCACCATTGTATATATGTGCTTTGAATCTTTGTGTTTAGCCATTATTAGTGCAACTTAGCTATTAATCATCTATATGCGTACATTGTATTTTAGCCTTGCATTGTTAGTATAACGTCATCTCCTTCACATCTGTTTAGCATTAGCTGTAGTAGTTTTTCTTTTGTTTTTCAGTTATAGCTTCCTACCATCTGTCCTTATAATCAGCATTTCAGATCTTTTTGTTAAGCTCTGCATCTTGCATCTCACCCTGTAGCTTTTCATTTGCTATAGCCCTGCAGTTTACTTTGCCGATTTGTATCATAAACCTGTAAATCTTCATTGTTATATTTGCTAGTGGTTGTTGTTTCAGCTCCATAGCATCACTTTGAACCTTCATTGTCCGTTATTGTTATCCTGTGGCTCAATTGGTACCTTAGGTGTAGCTCAATTTTTGTCATTTTAGCATTAGTGCTCTCTTATTTTAACTCCAACTACGCAATTCTGGAAACTGAAGTTACCTTGTTGAGCTAGCAGGTACCTGAAATCTCTGCTGAGCAAGCCTAGGAGGAGAAGAAAAAGGCGCAGGACGATTGTGGAATTGCCTAAACCCGATTTTTATCGGTGGTATCATTCTCTAACCTTGCTCTGTGTGATGAATATGTGTATGTGAACCATGCCTGCATGATAAACTTGAGCTTTGCAAAACTCTGATCAGCCCCTGCAATTCATAGTCTTCATTTGAGTGCTTCCTTGATAGTTGTTCACTTGCCACACTAATAACTCGAGAGCATAGTGCACCTAAATGTATGCATAACATGTTATTGGGCTAACCTGTGTTGAATGCTAGACCTTATTCACTTGTTGAATTAGCTACCCTGCCAAGCATTACCTTGAATGCATGATAAATCCAGCTGCCTTGCCATGCAATGCTCAACATCTGAAATTGTCACTTGCTTTTGTGTAATCTGTGCACTAAAATTTGGGTGAAATAGTTTAGCTTTTCACTGTGAAATCTTGGCCTTAACAGCACCTGTGCCTAACTCCAGCCCCTGTAGCTGTTGAGTTTGAGATGCAACCTGGTTAACCTAGTTAGCTGTTAGCCCTGTACTTCAGCAAGCTCTATTCAGTCAACTAAAGTTGTTGACAGCCTTGTGTGATCACCTGTATTGCATATCTTGCCATGTTCACTTGATATCAACTGAGACTGTTGACATCAACTGAGTGAGTTGACACCATTGCCCTGTACCTTTATGCATGCTTTACTCACAACCAAACCTGTTGATGAGACCTTGTATGAGCCAATCTGCCGCCTAAAGTCATCTTCACTTGCTATCATTTTCACTTGTTGAGTGCTAGGTCATCTGTGTAACCCTGTTGAGCTTTCTGCATTGCAATTTTTGAGCATAATCTGTGAAAATTATAACATCAACCAACCCAGTTGACACTCTGTGTCATGTCAAATGTGCTGTAAAATGTTGAAATTTCCTATCTCAAATGTTGCATCTGTGAATCTGTGAATCTTTGATGTTTTGAATGGTATGCCATGCTCACATGAGAGATCAGTTTCTTGCTGTGATCACAAACACCGTTAACCCCGCATATCATGCATGATCTCTGAATTTTGAGGTCAATGACCCTGTTGACACTCTGTGGCATGTTGTAAAGTGCTGGCATTGTTCATTTGTTGTTCATCTGCTGCATCTGTGAAGTTTTATATCTACATTGAGCTGACCTGTTAACCTGTTGATGCCGTGAATGATATACCCTGCAAATATCTTGAAATTGTGCATCTGCTGCTGTTGCATCTGTGCACCAGTATCTGTAAATTGTGTGTGAACCTTTGGTACTTGAATCTCTCCAAGAGTAATTGATTTAGTGTGAGCAGTAGCTAGTTGTATTTAACACACAAACCCAGCACATGCTTCACCTTGAGTGAGCATAACCTATCTACCATGTGCACCTTACACAATTTCTACTTTCCTTGTGCACCTGCCAACATGTGTTGTGCATAAGCTATCCTGTGCATGAGCTGTGCTGCGCTTAATCTGTGCTGAAATCCACATAACCTGTGCTGTGCACTTACAGCAACAACCAACACTTCTGTGTGCTTGAATTCCAAGGACTGGTGTTTTATTGGTGTGTCATTTTTGCTTCTCTGTGTTGAAAGTGATTGGATGTATGAGTGTTAACATGCTAGATGTGCTAGCTAGGCTATGATTGTGTCTTTTAGAGACCAAACAAATCGACTAGTTAGAATCCGCCCGGACGATATTGTCAACATACCCAGTTCTTCAACAGAAATCCCAGACCCGTCAAAAACAATGGGTGATGAACTAAACCAACCCCGTAGTCTCAAGGACTACATGTACCCAACTAGGGCAACCCAGCCCTCTTGCATCATTCTACCAGCTGATGCTGGTCAGTTTGAACTGAAAGCAAACACAATTCACATGTTACCCGTGTTTAGAGGGGTTGATGCTGAAAACCCCTATCACCATGCATGTGAGAGATTTTGAATATATCTGTGGGACTCTACGTTTTACCCAAATGACGGAAGAGTCCCTCAAACTGAGATTGTTTCCTTTTTCTCTGAAAGAAAAAGCCAAAGCATGGCTTCATGCCCTACAACCACAATCCATTAGAACATGGGATGATCTCACAAAAGAGTTTTTCAAAAAGTTTTTCCCAAACCATAAGACTGCAACAATTCGCCAAAGTCTAAATGGTTTTGTGCAATTAGAAGACGAAACTCTAGCAAAATACTTGGAGATATTCAATGAATTATTGCTCCAATGTCCCCACCATGGTTTTGAAAAATGGAGGCTTGTGCAAATTTTGTATGAGGGTCTAGATGTTAGGATTCGAACCACAGTTGAGTCAATGTGCAATGGTGCATTTATTGACAAAAGTGCTGATGAGTCTTGGACTTTCTTAATCGAAGTCGGCTGAAAAGACTCAACAGTGTGGGAGTCCATCCGTGAACCAAAAAGGACTACCTCTGCAGCTAATGTTCATAGAATCGAGTCTGACTTTGAGGGAAATGCGAAAATGGCATCTTTGGCCCGGAGAATAGAAGTGCTTGAGTTGCAGAAGAATGTAAAATATAATGCCCCTACTCTCCGTGACCAAATTGAAATGGCCACTTGTGCCGCATGCCATAGCTCTGACCACTTAGTGGACAGCTGTCCAGACCTACATGCATTTCAAGAGTCTAAAACCGAGCAAGCCAATGCATTGTACCATAGGCAAGAGAACAACCCTTATTCTCAGACCTACAACCCAGGGTGGAGGAATCACCCTAACTTCTCATGGTCTAAAGGGCCTGTACAAGGGGGAACAACAAATAACAACCAAGGATACTCATATCCTAGAAACCCCAAAGTACAACCACACCCTCAGTACCCTGTAGAGAAAAAGCCTAGCTTTGAAGACTGTGTCGGTCTGTTAACCCAAAATCTTTCACAACTTCAGAAAACCACTGACCAACGTTTCACAAGTCTAGAACTTAAAATGGGTCAAATCTGTGATGCATTGAATGAGAGAGAAAAAGGCAAACTTCCTAGTAAACCCCAACAAAATCCAAAGAATATATTTCAAACAGGTACTTCAAACTGCAATGACACTTCACATAGTCATGTGAATGCTGTCACCACTCTCCGTAGTGGTAGAGTTTTTGAGAACAATGTAGGCGTACCACAGTCAAGCGAGTCTAAATCAGACTCACCAGTACACACAACACCGCAGAAAACATCTACTGTAGAAAAAGAATCTGAGCATGTTGATAAATCTAAGAGTCCTACTAATATAGATGTTTCTTTGCCAAGACATGTACCTGTTGCTCCATTCCCACAAAGGTTGGTGCAGCAGAAAGGGGGTAACCAGTACAACGAGATTTTGGAAATGTTCAAACGAGTTAACATAAACATTCATTTCTCGAGGCAATCAGACAGATACCCACCTATGCTAAGTTTTTGAAGGACTTGTGCACACAAAAGCGAAAACTTCACGTGCATAAGCGTGCCTTTCTCACTGAGCAAGTGAGCTCAATAATCCAAAACAAGATTCCAACTAAGTTTAGAGACCCAGGTAGTCCAATAATTACATGCACCATAGGTGACCATGTGGTCGAAAAGGCGTTACTAGACTTAGGAGCAAGTGTGAATCTATTGCCATACTCTGTGTATGTGCAAGCGGGCCTTGGGAGTCAAGCCCACACCTGTTACGCTACAATTAGCGGACAGATCTGTGAAAATCCCCCGTGGTATTGTTGAAGATGTGTTAATCAAGGTTGATAAATTTTTCTTTCCTGTGGACTTCATCGTCTTAGATACTCAACCCGTGAAAAACCCAAGTAATCACATTCCTGTGATTTTAGGACGTCCTTTCCTGGCGACGTCCAATTCCATCATCAACTGTCGTAATGGAGTGTTGAAATTGTCTTTTGGTAACATGACCGTAGAGCTGAATGTTTTTAACACTAGTCAACAACCCATTGATTGTGATGACACTGATTTGCATGAGATTAACATGATTGAGAGTCTGATCCAAGACTCATTGCCCGACATTTTGTCAGTGGACCCTTTGCAAGCATGTTTAGATAACTTTATTTTAGATCTCTTTGAGTCTAAGTACATTGGTGAAATTCACTCTTTGCTTGAATCTGTTCCACCCATGGATATTGCTAAATAGCAGAATGCAGTGGAACCACTTCCACTCTCTGATTCCAAATCTGCCCCACCTCTTGATGTACCACCTAAGCTTGATTTGAAACCATTACCTGATACTTTGAAGTATGCTTTCTTAGGTCCTTCTGATACTTTACCTGTGATTATTGCATCATGTTTAGACATAGAACAGGAAAGTCAACTTTTAGAAGTACTTAAAGAACATAAAGGAGCCTTAGGTTGGACCATCTCAGATCTTAAAGGTATAAGTCCCACAATTTGCATGCATCACATAAATCTTGAAGAGAACACTAAACCATCTAGGGAAATGCAAAGGAGACTTAACCCAAATATGAGAGATGTTGTCAAGGGTGAGATTTTGAAATTGCTTGATGCGGGTATCATTTACCCGGTTCCAGATAGCCAGTGGGTCAGTCCCATTCAAGTGGTACCCAAAAAGTCTGGCATTACTGTAGTTCAAATGAGATGAATGAGCTCGTCCCCACCCGTGTGACCACAGGGTGGCGAGTCTGTATTGATTATAGAAAATTGAACACAGTAACAAAGAAAGACCATTTTCCCCTTCCCTTCATTGACCAAATGCTGGAAAGGTTGGCGAAACATAGTCACTATTGTTTCTTAGATGGCTATTCGGGCTACAACCAAATTCACATAGCACCCAAAGACCAACAAGACCACATTTACCTGTCCTTATGGAACATTTGCTTACCGTCGTATGCCTTTTGGGTTGTGTAATGCACCCGCTACTTTTCAACGTTGCATGATGAGCATATTTTCTGACATGGTAGATAAGTTTCTTGAAATTTTCATGGATGATTTTTCTGTGTTTGGGTCTTCTTTTGATGAATGTTTACATCATCTTACTCGTGTGCTGATTAGATGTAAGGAAAAGAATTTGGTTTTGAATTGGGAAAAATGTCATTTCATGGTTAACTCAGGCATTGTTCTAGGGCATATCATCTCGGAAAGAGGCATAGAAGTAGACAAAGCCAAGGTTGATCTCATTCAACACTTGCCTCAACCTCGTTCTGTGAGGGACATAAGATCATTCTTAGGCCATGCGGGTTTTTACCGCCGATTCATCAAAGACTTTAGTAAAATTTCAAGACCTTTGTGTAATCTTCTTGCAAAAGATGTTGCATTTGTCTTTGATGATGCTTGTAAGGAAGCATGGGAGCAACTGAAAGCTCTCCTTATATCTTCTCTTATAGTCATACCATCCGACTGGACCTTACCATTTGAAATTATGTGTGACGCGTCTGACTATGCTGTAGGAGCTGTTTTAGGCCAGCGAGTAGACAAACTCCCTTATGTGATCTACTATGCTAGTAAAACACTTAATGATGATCAACTGAATTATTCCACAACTGAGAAAGAGTTGCTAGCTGTTGTGTTTGCATTGGATAAGTTTAGATCTTATTTGATAGGATCTAAAGTCATCATATATTAAACCATCTTTGCATTGAAATATCTTTTGTCTAAAAAAGATGCTAAGACTCGTCTAATTCGATGAATACTCTTGTTACAAGAGTTTAACCTCGAAATTCGAGATAATAAAGGGTCAGAAAATGTTGTTGCTGATCACTTGTCTAGGTTGAATGTTGAATCTGTTGATGAATCCGTGCTTATTAGGGAATCATTCCCTGATGAACAATTGATGCTTGTGTCTGAAATGCCATGGTTTGCTGATATCGTGAACTACCTTGCTACAGGTAGAATGCCTTTGCATTGGTCTAAACAAGACCGTTCTAAATTCTTGGCTGAAGTTAAACATTTCCTTTGGGATGACCCATATCTGTTTAAGTACTACCAAGACCAAATCATTAGGAGATGTGTCCCCAATTCTGAACAAAGGGATGTCATATCTTTCTGTCATGACCATGCATGTGGAGGCCACTTTAGTGCCAAGAAAAATGCTGCAAAGATCTTGCAGAGAGGTTTCTATTGGCCAACATTGTTTAAGGATAGCCATGCTTTTTGTGTTGCTTGTGACCGATGCCAGAAATTATGAAGTATCTCTAAGAGAAACATGATGCCCTTACAACCCATTTTGATTGTTGAGCTGTTTGATGTGTGGGGTATTGATTTCATGGGTCCATTTCCTAACTCTGAAGGTAAGTTGTACATTCTTGTTACTGTTGATTATGTCTCTAAGTGGGTAGAGGCCATTGCATACAAAACAAATGATCATAAAGTTGTTCTTTCTTTTCTTAAGGAAAACATTTTCTCCCGTTTTGGAACACTTAGAGCAATAATCAGTGATGGAGGTAGTCATTTTTGCAATAGACCCTTTGAATCACTTGTGCGCAAGTATGGAATCACTCATAAGGTAGCAACACCTTACCATCCACAAACCAAAGGCCAAGTAGAAGTTTCTAATAGGGAAATTAAGCATATTCTTGAGAAGACTGTTAATCCTTCTAGGAAAGATTGGTCTTTGCGCTTAAATGATGCTTTGTGGGCCTATAGAACTGCATACAAGACTCCCATTGGGATGTCACCTTACAGACTTGTGTACGGTAAAGCTTGTCATCTACCCGTAGAGTTAGAACACCGTGCATATTGGGTCAGAAAGAAGTTGAATTTTGATCTTCATAAAGTCTGGTACCCAAAGAAAACTTCAACTCAATGAGTTAGAAGAATTGAGAAATGATACATATGATAGTGCCAAATTGTACAAGCAAAGAATGAAAGTGTTTCACGACAAGCGCATTCTGCGCAAGTCCTTCACACTGGTCAAAAAGTTTTATTGTACAACACTCGTTTGCATTTGTTTCCAGGAAAGTTACGTTCTCGATGGTCAGGACCATTCTTGGTACGTACCGTTTTCCCCATGGAGCTGTTGAAATCGAAAACCCAGCAACCAAGAACATCTTCAAGGTCAATGGTCAGAGATTGAAACCATTTACGGAGCATCTTCCACCGAAGTTGAGACCGTCGACTTGGAAGACCCCATCTATGTGGACTGAACTAGTTCACTTGTGTACATACATATGGACTAAAAATCCATTCTCTTTTCCTTTTCTTTTTGCATAGTCTTTATTTGTGCTAACCAACCTTTTTGCTCTGGTTGCTTGCTTTCAAAGCATTCATCCCCCTTTGGTTTAGCAACATCCTTGTACATCCGGTAATCTCTTCCCTTTTCTCAACTCAACATAGTTCTCATGGTATGTGACTGTTTAAATTCTTATCATTTGTTGACACATTGAGGACAATGTTAGATTTAGGTTTGGGGGTGTGATTTGCATATAGAGTTTTTAGTCTTTTGCTTAAAAAAAAAAAAAAAAATCAATCAAAAATTTCAAAAATTCAAAACTCTTTGTAAATACTTGCATAAAACCTCCAACTTTTAGAGATCCTAGAGTCACTAGCATGCTTCTAGCTATGTTTACATAGAGAGTCTAACCGAAATAACTGAATTTGGAAGTACTGGAGAACACAATCGGGTTTCTTAGTTGATTAGAGCGTTAAAGTTGGATTTAACCATGCCGGAGGGCGAATTAGGTGCTGTATAGATATTCGGTAGTAGAATTGTGATCACCCATAGTGGAGACTACCCATTTTTACATCAAGTGAGGCACCGACCTTTATTTTTGTGACTTTCTAGAAAATCTGTTAGAGTGTGTGTCACCGTACGTCAATTCCGGGTAGGAATGGTGAGCTACCCAACTTCGCACCACTTTCAGCATTATTTTTGATCTCTTGAGTGCTAATTTTGTCAATCATGAGGGTGACGTTTAAAGATGAAAACTCCTTCTTGTAGTTCGATTTGTAGTTAGCATCACTCTCTCTCTCTCAACAACATCAACAGATCCATAGAAACACATCATCGTCAGCAAGCGGAGCATCATCAGAATATTTGAAGAAAAGTTGAATAGTCCAAGGTTTACATGCAACAATTCAAAGAAAAGAAGATAAGATGAGAATAGTGAAGTTTATGAAATCAAGACAATACAAGTTGTGGAAAATTGAGTTTTATTGTTATTTTCATCTCATGAAAAATAAAAAATAAAAAAATATTTGTCAAGTTTTTGTGAAGTTCAGAAGTTCATCATCGACAGTTGAAGACCGAAGACCGAAGAATCTATGGATGCTATGAGAGAGTGGTGTTAATTGCCGATCGGGTGAGAAGGTAAGTGAGTACTCCCATCCTTGCTAATGGTTGATTTCATTTCTTAGAGATCATCAGAAAAAGATTCTTTTTGTTCATAATTCTGTGAGTCTCCAGAAATTATTTCGGAAGGTTATCCTTCTCACCTTCAACGTGTGCAGGATTTCTCTCTTTATTCCTGCCTGCACACATGAGAGACTAAAAAAGCGGTCTTTTTGAGTGCAATTATCATAAAACCCTATTGGTGAGGCAGAAGTCGAGGCTTGTGATCACTCTCGAACCCGAATTCTTTCATATGGTATGGTTACTTCTCGCTCAACTCTTAAGGATGAGAATGCGTTCTTTGGTAGTTCTAACTTCGTGTTACTAGCATGCAGAAACTCCATGTCCTCATAGCTACTTGGATGCTTGAGACTCTTTTACGCTCTGAAGTTGGAGAAGGTTTTGTGGGTACACCTCTGGTAAACCCTCACGAGACTACAACTCGTCCACTAGGGACACCTAGGGGTTTAAAGGCTTAGTGCATACGCTAAATGCATTCGAGAGACCAGCGACAGTGGTATAGTTAGGATTTCTTAATTTCTGTTTCACTTGAGGACAAGTAAAATTCAGGTTTGGGGGTATTTGATGAGTGCCAAATATTGCATATTTCTACATCTTTTTATTGGCATTTAACTCATCTTTTGTGCTCAGAAATCAGATATTATCCCAAATTCTGTATTTTCTCTGTTTTCAAGAATAAATACTTGTACTAATTAATTTTGTGCTTTTAGGTAGTAAATAAAGTTCGGAGAAACTAAGGAGCCAAAAGAGCAGAAAACCAAAGCCCGCGCGCGCATCAGTTGCAACCCAACAAGTAGCAACCCATTTACAAAACATGGGCTTGAGCAATCCAAGACCCGGCCCATAACCCGGATCCAAGACTGTCGCATCTGAGCCGTGAGATCTGACCCTTCCGCATCCAACGGTCGCATCAGCCCACGCATCGGTTTCCGCCGTATCCAACGCTCGCATCAGCCCCGCGCATCGACTCTCGCTGCTCCCGCTTCACACCGAAGCCACATACACCTTCACCCATCGACCAAACACGCCCCATCTTCATTTCCATTTTCCTTCCCCCGACAAAACCAGAGAAACCCCCATACCTCTTCTTCTTCCCCCGACAGTTGCAGAACCACCATCACCATCTCCTTCTTCCGACAACCACAGCAACAGCAGCCGCCACAGCCACCTTCTCCGTCACTCTAGCTCAAGCTACCTCTTACATAGCTTCTCCCAACCCTAGAAGCTAGGTGAGAGATAGTTGGAGCTAGGGTTTCTCCAACAACTCATTAATGGCTACCAGAGCCGAATTTGAAGAGGGAACAAGATTGGGTTCGCATTTATTGTAAGTTTCGAGTGTTAGAGAAGATGGGGAGGTATAAATTGAATTGTTCTTCATGTGAGAGGTGGAGTCAATTTTTAGGGTTTTGTATTATTGATTCAATTTCAATTTTGTTTTAGTGTTTGCATGATGTTCTAAGTTATTTAACTAGGGTGTAGATGAAACCCTTTGATTTAATGTGAAGTTAATTAGATTCTCAACTTGTTCTTATTGTGTGTATTGCTTAGGGTTATAGTTAGCTGTGACTTAAACAAACCTGTGATCAATGGTACTATAAGAAGACCATTGATACTAGGGGTGAGTGAAGGGAATCAGTTGATCAATTATCTACATGAGGCCTTTAAGGGAAGGTATAAGAACAAAGTGAGAATTTGCATTGCCTTAGCATAGGATTAGAGGGTGGAATCAACCATCCTACTATTCTCCAATCTGTTTACAATTTGTTTTTGCACCTTAGATTACAGCTACAACTCCATTTTGTCGTATCGACACCAAAACCAACCCACATTTGTATTAAATCCTTTAGAAATCTGTTTAGTGAAGCCTTAGAGTCAACTTTACACACTCAAATCCCTGTGGATCGACCTGTACTTGCGCTGCCTCCAATAGGCACTGTGCACTTGCAGTTATACATTGTAGGCAAACACTTTTCTCAACCTACCAGCCAGTACGCATACGGGTATGCATACTAAGTTCTCGGACTTCAACTAACAAACCAGTACGCATACGGGTATGCATACTATGGTTCCCGGAATTGGAATAACTTGCAACAGTTAGCATACAAGTACGCATACTGTGCCATATCCAATCAATGGTTAATTGTTATAAAGTCCCATTTCAATCATTGAAACCTTCTTAAAAGACGAAAATAGCTGTCTTACACAAACTATTAACTTCAAAGCAATTCTCTAGTGATCAAATGATCAATATGAAACATTTCGAGTCTACACCAAATGACTGTCTCACACAAATCATATAAAATGTTACCAGGCGATTTTCACATGATCATATTTTGAATTTCTTCAAGAATATAAGATGAAATGGGTTAAAGCGAAAGCTTACCTACACATATTTCGAGAAATATGTAAGCGAGTTAAACTCAGCTCGAAATATCAAACGTGTATAATCGAAGTCTATATAGCTATACGAATTTTGTTTCATATAGGAGATAGAGTAGAAATAGACTTTTGAGTGATAGATGAGTTCAAGTATCCACATACCTTTTGTTGATGAAGTTCCACAAGCTCTCCTTAGCAGTTCTTCGTCTTCAATCGATGAACGTCGTGAAGTCTAAAGCTCAACTACACATTTTATCCTAATTCGAGACTTAGCTATAAGTAGTAGAAATCAAGACTTATAGTTTTAGCAACTAAACTTGAAAAATAAGCTTGAGATAGCAACGCGCTTGCGAGTTCGACCGAGCAGTGCTCTAACAATATCTATTATACAAGATGGCTGAAATTGGTTTACCGCAGAATCAGCGCAGATATATATGATGTATTGTATTTTTCATCTCAAGCATTAGCATATTTGGTCGACTGGTTCAGCATGTTTTGCATTATGCGCAATTGAGACCTTCAGTTCAGTAAAGTGTGTTTTTAATCAGTTAGTGTTCAATACATATGAAGTAACATCAAAATATAGTATATGGGTACAATTTTATTTGGAATAGTTTCACAACTAAATTGATATTCAATTCCTGATATACTACAGTTTGATTTTTGCTTCTAATCTTGAGTTTGATAGCTTCAGTTTGTTGCAGTGTATAAATTGATCCAAACATGCGAATATTTGATTAAACATATGATATATCTTTGTGTCAATAACTATCAAGTGATATCAATGAACTAATATGCACACTCTTACTCATAGATTGAATGTTATTGTTATTGTTTGACAGGTTTAAAATAATAAACTTCTATTAGTTGACATTAGTGATGTGTCTTGAATCCAGGTGGAGTAAGTCAAATATCTTTCCAGGGAAGCTTGAATTCTTTGACCAAAGATGTTAAAGAAGATGCAGGTTGGTGACTATTAGGTTGCTGACTACCACCGTGCATACAGGGTTAATAATTTTTAGATGAATGAAATTATTACATCTATAGTTATTTCTTCCAGTCTTTCTAATGGTTAGTTTCTTTTTTTTTTTTTTTGGGAATGTTAAAGGTCTAGGAGTGAACTACAATTTTGAATGTGCACTGGAGTAACAAAATTGGTTAATAAATCCTTTGTATCTACACTACCAATATTCTAAAATAACAATCCTCTTGGTCTTACTTATAAAATAATTATGTCACTGTGTGCATTCATATTTCAACGGGGATGAGGGTTGATAACAAGTCTTGGGGATGGAAGTAAAGGAGGAATTTCTGTACATGTAATTTCCTGTGTGTCGGGCAAGAAATTGAATGGTTCCATTTTTGGAGGATAAAAATTAAAGGAGATAAATCCAAGTAGTCATGTTACATACTCCAGAAAGAAAGGCTCGAGTTTTCGTAGTCTGTTTGTATTTTTCCATGTTTCATAGTGTATTTGTCCCTGTCCATTTATAATTACATTGGCTGGTATTAAGTTTCAAAAGAGTCACGTTTTATGTTTTTTTTTCCTTCTACTCTATTTTTTATCCAAATAAGAAGTTTTTCTAATTTGATTTGTTTACCTATTAGTTCCTCCACAAGTTTAGATGATGCTGACTTTTAACCAGAAAAACTATTGCATCTTCATTTTGCGATGTTAATTGTAGAGGACTGTCGGTAGTTCGTGAATTCATAGGTAAATAAATGTTTGTATTCTTATTTTCTTCTGTGGTAGTATTTTCTTAATCGTACAGTTCGCTGGTATTGACATCTTTGGATAGATTTAATAACGACTACCATTTAACAACTCTTACATTTCTATTCAAGGTTATATAGAGTGCATTTATCTTTACTTTACATCTCCAAGCTTGTTCCTTGATTATTGAAAGGGAAACTGCAAAAAAAAAAAAAAAAAAAAAAAAAAAAAATATATTTTGTTTGTTATCTTTTTATCCTATTAGAGAGATGTGGTAATGACATAGTGTCTTTTAAGTTTCTAGAAATGTTTATGGCTAAGAAAGATGGACCTATGCAGTACAAGGTGTTGGCATGGTCGAATAAACAATAGATTGGCTAAAAAGCATTGTTACCCATATAAATTTTTACAAATGATGAAGTGGGTGATAAAGGTGAGGATCAAAAGGATAGCTGGGGTGGATCATAATCTTTTAATAGTGGGCGTGGTTCACGTGGGTGGCGAGGTAGAAGATATAGAGGAAGAAATAATTTTGCGGGAGGAAGATTTGTTGATCAGAGTCAATCATATATTTATACCAAATAAGCCTTAGAATGGTGTTACATTCAGGTTGGAATAAAGACACGAGTTCCTGTGGGGAAGCAATGTACCAATACAAATGCTTGAAATAAATCAGAGGATGTCAAAATGGTAGTGCACCCAATATCTCGAAGGTATACATACTTACCAACTGTATTATGTTCTATCTATGTGTACTTTACTGAGTTTGGGTCTTTCGTTGTTGGTCCATTAAGCCCGTATCAACGAATTGTAGTTATGGATCTTAGCATAAATGCGCAATGACAGAATACTCTGGAAGCTTGGAGCAAAGTATCATACCTGTACAACTGATTAATTTTTTTTTATGAAAGAACTTTTATAGAGCCAACCACAATCACTTTACTGCAGCTACATGAGAAATCTTCGCTTTAGAGTGTTTGAATTAACGAATAAAGAATCAGGGCCAGATGGTATTCATCCTGAGATATGGCTTACACTGTCTTCGTAGATGTCCCAGTTATGATGACAAGAAGGCAATTCCAGGTAAGATTCGATGACAATAAATAAGTTTGAGGGACAGTCTGTGAAATTCGTGGGCATCGATTTAAGAACACTGATGTTTAGTCATGGACAACTTTACGTGGATTTATCGAGATGCACAATGGCGAGGAAAACGAGGTTGATGATGTCAAAAAATGACGAAGGAAAAACTACGACGATGTGGTCTACTGGGAAGTTCTCCTTTAAATCACATGGATGAGATTTATTATTAGTTCATACGGGGTGAGTAATTCTGATTTTTGGACAAATACATCTACTTCTTTAGTTTAGGTAGGTAGAAGTTTAGACATTTTTAGCTTTGTCTTCATGGACATATAAATATATGGTTGCCTGCGTTTTAAAATTAATTTGAAAAATAATAAATTTATGAGAGATTCATGAGAATGACGATGCATTAAGTATAAATGGACTTCTGAACTCTGACAACACGATAGTATTAACTTCACTAAATTTCAACAATTTCTATCTGTGAAGTATTTCGTATTCATTAACTGAAATTCTTCCACAGTCAAATATGATGAAGAAAAATAAATAAATACAATGAATATCGGATTTAACAAAATCCAACAATCCCGGTGAGTAAGCAATGAAAACATACCTTTGGATACCGGACAAGTTAATGGACCAACAATCCCGCCAGCAACACACGTAAAGACCCAGACGGTAGGCATGGATTAAAGCAATTTAAGGTACCTAAATACACATATTTTACTACTAATAAACTACTTCCCTGGACCACCAACACTCACCACGACTACATCTTCACAAATTAAAAACAAAAATCTTCTTCTCAGTTTCTCATATCTCATTAAACCACTGAGTATGATCTTCTTAATGAAACTACAAAAATCTTTTTCTCAGTCTCTCAAATCTCATTAAACCACCGAGTATGATCTTCTTAATGAAACTGGGAATAAATTGGGAAAAAAAGGGAAATAAAGTGAATGGAAGATATGATCCTTTGAATGATCGTTGAAAACAATAAACCAAATTATACGGTAACTATTTTAAATTACAACGTCTTCTTAGTGTCCATTGATATGATCTTCTTTCGCAAACTTTTAAAGGTTGTCTAACACCCCCAGTGTAAAAGAAAACCCTATATATCCTTCCCAAAATATGACCAAAAGAAAACCATATATATCTTTTCTCCCAGTTTTAATCAAACTCGATTATGCATCCCAACCAGATTGCATCCAACAATCATATCATCCATGTTCAGCCTAAACAGGTCCATCCAAACCAAATCCAGCGATTGAATCTCCCTCAAACACCTTAAAAAATTGAACCCTAATCCCGTCAAAAACAATATTCAAAATGGGGAAGAAGATGGTGTCCCCTATCCACTACTGGGGCCCCTTTAGCAATTGGGGTGTAAATATTAAAATTTTTGGGTGCTTTTATCAACTCTTCCGAGTGCCTTTAGTAATTTTTTCCGGGGATGCAAATATCACTTTTCGAGCAATTTTTTCCCTAAGACCTTATTTCTCCAAAAATACCTACATACACATATAAATGAGCATTATTTGTTAGAGCATTGCTCAGTTGAACCTACAATGTTTGCCATCTCGAGCTTGTTGTTAATGTTAGGTGATCAAACTATATCTTGATTTATATTCTACCAAGTCAAGTTTCAGATAGGTTAGAATTGTAGTTGAGTATCAGAGATCACCCTCGAAGACTGAAGATCGACAAAGACATTTTCGAGAACTTCTGTATGCTATGTGAAGACTGAACCATTCTATTTTACCCACTATACCATCATTCTATCTATTGAGACTATATATGTCGTATGACTTATAGTAGATTAAGAATGTCTTGAGTCAAGCTTGTCTTGTGAAAAATCTCGAAATATGATTTAATGATTGGATATTCAAAGGTCCTTAACAATATTGGTTATATGAATTAATTTGTGGATCAATTAAAAATTGCCCATGCAAATGATTATATCACTTGGGAATGTTTCTGTAACACCCCGAGTTCAGGACCAGGGTCAAAACCCATATGGGGATCCGAACTCGAAGCGTTACGGGTCGGAAAAATACTTATGCATACATATTTTTGCTAATTTACTTTTGCACAAAACATAGTTGAAACTTTATATAACATAAACTGCAGCATGTAAATCCGCTTATTATCTTAACAACGATTTCAACCAAACATATTATTTCAAATTACATTTCAAGCAATACAATTAAGCAGTTCAATCACTAAGCTACTCATTCCTAGCTTTCTCTGCGCCACTCTGATAAATCTGCAAGGATGTCAATTGGGGTGAGATGACAGCTCAATAGAATGCACCTCGTTCTCTAAAGATGCGGAAACATAATCATTATGTCAAGAAAAAGCATTTGACAAGAAACATAGTACAACTTCAACGAATTGAGGGTATGTTCAACAATCACATCACCAATAATGTTTCTAATAAATTATCTTATCTATATTCCAACACAAGATTCACAAGTTAATATAGTCACCAACAAACCATAAGTTCACAACACTATTAATATTATTATCAAATCATCCATTTAAGTTTCTACACATCATTCACATATTAATCAACAAACCATGAATTTATAATACCAAAAGAATTGTCAACAAATCATTCATCAATGATTCAACACATCTATTCACGTATTAATATCGTCACAAAGAAACCATGAGTCCACTAATCATCCATTTGGAATTTAACACATCAATTCACAATTCATCAATAATGTTTCCAACAACCCATCCTTTTAAGTTTCAAAACATAAGTTACATATCAATATTTTCACCTCAAACCATGAGTTCACGGTATGAAAACCTTGGTTCGTACACCCACCTATCGTTTATCGGCACGGACAGCCTCCATCGATGGTCAGTAACAAAGTTCCTATGGGGATCATACCCATATGCTCTTGGGGATCATTACCCGTTTCATTTACAGTACGAAAACCTTGGTCGTACACCACCTATCGTTTACTGGCATGGACGGCCGCCATCGATGGTCGGGAAACACAAGTTCCCATGGGGATCATTACCCATTTAACTCTCGGGGATGATTACCCGCCATTAGCATGAAACGACATTCCATATAACGGAAAAACATGAACTCATTTCCTTTTATAAAACATTTTTACACACAACACAAGCAACCATGGCATAAGAACATAATTTTCTTTCAAGCATTTCTACAAACAAGATAACTGCATCCATTTTGCATCATACATATTTGGGTGATTTATTCATTTGATCTTCCTGAAACTTTTAGAGAACATACATATCTCCATAAAAAACCATATATCCAAATTTCATAGAAAACCAACGGTTCAAACAAAAGTTATCGAATTTACAAGGACATCCTAAAAGCTAGGCATAAATTTAGATTTTTGTTAAAGGGAGAGCAAAAATGGATCCGAGGAGAACAAAAATCGTAATCGACTTGCTAACTCGGATCTAGTCAACATATTTTTTTAGTTCCGGCCAAACTGCCCTTACTAAATACACCCACCACACAAAACTCATAAGTCACACCCGTTTTCTAAATAATCTCATCACCGGTCCGCCACCATCTACTATACCAGCGAGAAATCTTATAAATAATCACATCAACGGTCTGCCACCATCTACTACACCAGCGAGAAATCTTATAAATAATCTCATCACCAGTCCGCCACCACCATGAACATCTTATTATGGCCAAAAGCAAAAATAAAATAAAAATGCACGAGTTCTTCAGGAAGGATCTATGTACCTCCACCACCATGAGCATCTTTACCAATATATACGACAGAGATTGTTTTTCACCTATTTTAAGAAAATTCTCCTCTTTCATATATTTTTTAACGATTGAGTACTCATTTACCGTTCTGTTTCAACATCAATTAAAATCTATAAACCTTAAACGAAAATAGAAAGAAATTTTAAGCTGCAAAGAACTTTAGGACCACGTTTATCACGATCTTGAACCTTGATAAAATGAATCTTAAACACTATTAGATGTTACATTTTGCATGATTTGCTGCATATAGCATCTTAGATTTTACAGTTGAGGTCTTTCTTCATTTTCTTCTCGTTTGTTGTTTTTGATTAGGTTTAATTAGGTTCGCATTTTATGAGTTTGTTGTGCGTTTCTTTGTTTGGTATATACAACGATGAATGTTTCATGTTGTCTGTTGTTTTTTTCAGGTACACAAACTTTTGTTATTCTTTTTAATTACATTTATTTTCATCATTTAAGAACACAAGAAATCATTACATAAGTTTTTTATTTTTATTTTGGTCGGAGGTGGATGTGGAGGAGACGGTGGTGGTGGAGTTACTTTAAAAATGGGTTACAATTTCGCTTAGTTATTGGGAGCATTTTGCATGAACAATTTGGTCTAACTAAAAATAATATATCGACTAGGTCCGAGTTAGCGAGTCAACTACGATTTTTGCTCTCCTCGGATCCATTTTTGCTCTCCCTTTAACAAAAATCTAAATTTATATAAATGTCAAATTGACTCAATCCAAAACAAACTGATAGATAAATCACAAATATACAACTTTTGTTTAGGACTCAAGTCGTTTTAGCATCATTAAGACTTCCTAAGAATATCAAAAACACAGCAAAGCGAAACTGTCCAGAATTTCAGAAACTATCATCCAAATTCAAACACACATTCAACGGTGAATTTGTGGTTTATTGTTTCTAAAAATTTAACCATGAGTACCTAATCATGTTATCCAACAATTTCAAAAGCCTGATCATCAACAAGAATTACATATTTATTCAAATAAATTATTGAATCATAACAATACAAAATTACATAAAATAAACATCAAAGAAAAACACCTAAAGAGAAAGAGTTTCGCATTCTACCTCAGTTCCATTGATTCTCTATTGATTTTCCCAATTAAAATTTCTCCTCAAGAACCCTAGCTCCAATTCATCTTCTTCCTCTCCATAGCTTTCTTCTCTAAACAAAAACCTATATCTCCATCTCTTTTTCTTTCTCCTAGCCTTTTGGTTTCTAACTTCTAAAATTCTTTTTCTAAACTTTTAGGTATAAAAAACCTTAATAATAATTTCTCTATTTATATATTTGTCTTTTCATTTTTCTCTAATTTTTATTTAATTATTAAAACTAATAAGGTGCCTCTATTTCCACCTAGCTTTCCTAGTTTCAATCGACCCACCTAAGCTAAGGCTAAGGAACGATAACCTAAGCCACAAGGTTAACTAATCCGGGTACAACCCGACCCAAAACGGTAAAAAAAAAGAAAGAAAAGGGTATCACATTCTACTACCCTTAAAGGGAATTTCGTCCCGAAATTTAAAAACATAACTATAACCTAAAAATTCAACATAAAATAAATAAAATAATAAATAACAAAATAATCCGGCACACAACTAGCAATTCACATGAATTCCACAAAAGCAAGTATACAACTTAAAACATGGAACGAGTAATAGACCAATCAAACCAAACAAGCATGCTTAGTATCACATCAACATACAAAATAATTTATTTTACGGTCCCATTCAAGATCTAAAGCCTAGAGCTCTGATTCCAACTTGTAACACCTCGAGTTCCGGACCAGGGTCAAAACCCATATGGGGATCCGAACTCGAAGCGTTACGGGTCGGAAAGAGACTTATGCATACATATTTTTTCTAATTTACTTTTGCACAAAACATGGTTGAAACTTTATATAACATAAACTGCAGCATGTAAATCCGCTTATTATCTTAACAACGATTTCAACCAAACATATTATGTAACACCCCGTGTTTTTAGCATGGCGCATTCTAAAAGATGCGCCATTTGCTTGCGATGAAGCTTCATCCAAAGCTTCCTTTGCATGGTGAGATGCATTTGGCCCTGGGCCATATCTGGTGCCAAGTAAGGCACATCGCATATGTGTATTGGCTAAGGCCAATATGGCATTGGTTGGAAGCTACATTTGCCAAGAGCCAATCTTGCATCAAATGATGCATTAGGTCAGTTGGGTAGATGACCTTGAAAGTGGACGGCCAACATGTCCGGACATCGGGTTGGCAGTGGACAACCAACATGGCCGGACATCGGGTTGGAAGTGTACGGCCCACATGGCCGGACAGTGGAACTGGCATGTGAGCCAAGACTGAATGTACATCCATCTTGGCCGGTTATTCAGGAAAATACATGGCAACGACCATGAATAGTAAACAGGGAGTTGATGAAATATTTTTGGTCCCCTTTCCATACTTGTAGAAATTACATTAAGACATATATAGGGAGGGGTAGTTGGTTGATGGTGCATATGCGGACTATGCACTAAGTAAGCTTCATAGCTTAGCCGGAAGAGTATAAATGATGCCTAAGGCTCATTTATAGTTGCGCAGCCTCGCGAAGAGGGCATTTGATGCTTAGACATCATTATGCCATATTGCAGACCAAACATGCATCACTTGGATGCATTCCGACGGAACGGCCTATACGGACTAGGACATTTCCATTATTGCTTGGCCAAGGCCTAGCAAACGAGTTGGATTAAGTTGCTTGTCCCTTCGAGGATGAACTACGGTCTGTGCTTGATCCCTTTAGAGTAGGAAAGGGTACGTAGGCAGCCGCAATGAGTTGCAGCATTGCCGGTCCAGCATGTTGTCGCTCATATCATCTAATTTAGAGATGATTGCGGCACTTTGGACTCTCATATCATCTGGCTCGGTAGCTCGACGCAAGAGATGATTGTGGCCATACTTGATGAGGCTAGTTGAGTTCCATTTCTTGGATGCTCATACTTCCTATCAAGGCGTTCGACATAGGCTAAAAACCCGAGTGTCGTAATTTAGCTCAAGAGGAGTCCATTTTGATGGAAAACGGCCCAAAGATCAAGACATTTTGATCTACATGGTCACCGGAATTCAGCCAAATTCCATCGTTTAGAGCCTCAAAAGGCTGTTTTTCCCGTATTAAGAAATTTTTTATTTTCTTAACAAATCCTTTGCGGAACAAGGGTAAGTTGGAACGGTGTGGAAGCTTAAATAGCTGCGTCATGCTACACGAGCATGCTTGCAAGGGCAAATGGACGTGCATTTGCCTAGCCCTAAGGCCCGGATCGTAGCTTCATCATGGCGCACCGGGGGAGTTACGGCCTGCGGGTCGACGCGCCAAAAGGCGTAATTTTCCGTCCGTCACGGTTGGTATCGTGAGCAAGTTCCGAGATAACTCTTGGACTGTGCGGAGTGGACTTGTCCACAAGTATTTTCTTTAACGTAAAACTTAAAGCTGGAGAGTAGGCCAACTTTTGCGCGGGAAAGAGTTCGTAACTGCTGGGCCAGTTACTTTGCAAATCGAGTTGAGCTTGTATAAGTACTGTGAGTTTTCCAGGCCTCTGTGGCACCCCGTTTACGAGCATCCGGAAGACCATCTGGGAAGGTGGGTAGACAATGGGACTGATCATCCCCACACGTTGGTACTGGCCAAGGGTGTGCGTTGTCAGGCCCGGATAGCATCCCACTTACGAGTGGCAACACAGTAAATCCGTCGGGGACGGTGGCTTGCATCCAACCGCACCGGCATTAGAGATTGGTCCTCACAGTTTTGCGTTGAGTTTTGCCTTGTCATTTCGATGACATCTTTCAACTTGTGAACCTTAGGGATTCCTGGGTGGTAGTATGGGATGCTATCTAGGATGCCTTGTCGAGATATCCTCTTGGCACTGGCCAATTGCGATTCTTGGTTTTGTTGTGGGCACTTTTTGGATTCCTGGGCAGGTGGTATGGGACATGTGCTCAGAAGGTCTAAATTGTTATTCATGACAACTTGAAGAAGCCCGTGATTTCTGAGCATCTGGTATGGGATTTTTGCTCAAGAAATCCAACTCGAAGATTTGTCCACAATAGTTTTGGTTTTGAATTTCGGGGAAGAAATTCTTTGAAGGGTGTGATAATGTAACACCCCGTGTTTTTAGCATGGTGCATGCTAAAAGATGTGCCATTTGCTTGTGATGAAGCTTCATCCAAAGCTTCCTTTGCATGGTGAGATGCATTTGGCCCTGGGTCATATCTGGTGCCAAGTAAGGCACATCGCATATGTGTATTGGCTAAGGCCAATATGGCATTGGTTGGAAGCTACATTGGCCAAGAGCCAATCTTGCATCAAATGATGCATTAGTTCAGTTGGGTAGATGACCTTGAAATTGGACGGCCAACATGGCCGGACCGTGGAACTGGCATGTGAGCCAGGACTGAATGTACATCCATCTTGGCCGGTTATTCAGGAAAATACATGGCAACGGCCATGAATAGTAAACGAGGAGTTGATGAAATATTTTTGGTCCCCTTTCCATACTTGTAGAAATTCCATTAAGACATATATAGGGAGGGGTAGTTGGTTGATGGTGCATATGCGGACTATGCACCAAGTAAGCTTCATAGCTTAGCCGGAAGAGTATAAATGATGCCTAAGGCTCATTTATAGTTGCGTAGCCTCGCGAAGAGGGCATTTGATGCTTAGACATCATTATGCCATATTGCGGACCAAACATGCATCACTTGGATGCATTCCGACTGAACGGCCTATACGGACTAGGCCATTTCCATTATTGCTTGGCCACGGCCTAGCAAACGAGTTGGATTAAGTTGTTTGTCCCTTCGAGGATGAACTACGGTCTGTGCTTGATCCCTTTAGAGTAGGAAAGGGTACGTAGGCAGCCGCAATGAGTTGCAGCATTGCCGGTCCAGCACGTTGTCGATCATATCATATAATTTAGAGATGATTGTGGCAGTTTGGCCTCTCATATCATCTGGCTCGGTAGCTCGACGCAAGAGATGATTGTGGCAATACTTGATGAGCCTAGTTGAGTTTCATTCCTTGGATGCTCATACTTCCTATCAAGGCGTTCGACACCAAGTGTCGTAATTTAGCTCAAGAGGAGTCCATTTTGATGGGAAACGGCCCAAAGATCAAGACATGTTGATCTACATGGTCACCGGAAGTTAGCCAAATTCCATCGTTTAGAGCCTCAAAAGGATGTTTTTCCAGTATTAAGAAAGTTTTTATTTTCTTAACAAATCCTTTGCGGAACAAGGGTAAGTTGGAACAATATGGAAGCTTAAATAGCTGCATCATGCTCCACGAGCATGCTTGCAAGGGCAAATGGACGTGCATTTGCCTAGCCTTAAGGCCCGGATCGTAGCTTCATCATGGCGCACCGGGGGAGTTACGGCCTGCGAGGCGACGCGCCAAAGGCGTAATTTTCCGGTCCGTCACATATTATTTCAAATTACATTTCAAGCAATACAATTAAGCAGTTCAATCACTAAGCTACTCGTTCCTAGCTTTCTCTGCGCCACTTTGATAAATCTGCAAGGATGTCAATTGTGGTGAGATGACAGCTTAATAGAATGCACTCCATTCTATAAGGATGCGGAACCATAATCATTATGTCAAGAAAAAGCATATGATAAGAAACATAGTACAACTTCAACGAATTGAGGGTATGTTCAACAATCACATCACCAATAATGTTTCTAATACATTATCTTATCTAGATTCCAACACAAGATTCACAAGTTAATATAGTCACCAACAAACCATAATTAAGTTCACAACACTATTAATATTATTATCAACAATTCATCCATTTAAGTTTCTACACATCATTCACATATTAATCAACAAACCATGAATTTATAATACCAAAATAATTGTCAACAAGTCATTCATCAATGATTCAACACATCTATTCACGTATTAATATCGTCACAAACAAACCATGAGTCCACTAATCATCCATTTGGAATTTAACACATCAATTCACAACTTATCAATAATGTTTCCAACAACCCATCCTTTTAAGTTTCAAAACATAAGTTACATATCAATATTTTCACCTCAAACCATGAGTTCACGTAAGGTACGAAAACCTTGGTTCGTACTCCCACCTATCGTTTATCGGCACAGACAGCCTCCATCGACCCCCAGGAACAAAAGTTTCTATGGGGATCATACCCATATGCTCTCGGGGATCATTACCCTTTTCATTCACAGTACGAAAACCTTGGTTCGTACACCACCTATCGTTTACCGGCACGGACAACCGCCATCGATGGTCGGGAAACACAAGTTCCCATGGGGATCATTACCCATTTAAATCTCGGGGATCATTACCCGCCGTTAGCATGAATCGACATTCCATATAACGGAAAAACATGAACTCATTTCCTTTTATAAAACATTTTTACACACAACACAAGCAACCATGGCATAAGAACATAATTTTCTTTCAAGCATTTCTACAAACAAGATAATTGCATCCATTTTGCATCATACATATTTGGGTAATTTATTCATCTGATCTTCCTGAAAATTTTAGAGAACATACATATATCCATAAGAAACCATATATCCAAATTTCACAGAAAACCAACGGTTCAAACAAAAGTTATCGAATTTACAAGGACATCCTAAAAAAACTGAGCAGATTACATGTCATTACCAAAAAATTCATCATAAATTTATATAAATGTCAAATTGACTCAATCCAAAACACATTGATAGATAAATCACAAATATACAACTTTTTTTTAGGACTCAAATTGTTTTAGCATCATTAAGACTTCCTAAGAATATCAAAAACACAGCAAAGCGGAACTGTCAGAATTTCAGAAACTATCATCCAAATTCAAACACACATTGAACGGTGAATTTGTGGTGTATTGTTCTCAAATTTAACCATGGGTACCTAATCATGTTATCCAACAATTTCAAAAGCCTGATCATCAACAAGAATTACATATTTATTCAAATAAATTATTTAATCATAACAATACAAAATTACATAAAATAAACACCAAAGAAAACCACCTAAAGAGAAAGGGTTTCACATTCTACCTCAGTTCCATTGATTCTCTATTGATTTTCCTAATTAAAATTTCTCCTCAAGAACCCTAGCTCCAATTCATCTTCTTCCTCTCCATAGCTTTCTTCTCTAAACAAAAACCTATATCTCCATCTCTTTTTCTTTCTCCTAGCCTTTTGGTTTCTAACTTCTAAAATTCTTTTTCAAACTTTTTGGTATAAAAAACCTTAATAATATTTTCACTATTTATATATTTGTCTTTTCATTTTTCTCTCATTTTTATTTAATTATTAAAACTAATAAGGTGACTTTATTTCCACCTAGCTTTCCTAGTTTCAATCGACCCACCTAGGCTAAGGAACGACAACCCGAGCCACAAGGTTAACTAATCCACGTATAACCCGGCCCAAAACAGTAACAAAAAAAAAAAAAACAGGGTATCACATTTTCAATCATCAAAAAAGAGATATATGAACTTACTGAATTTTAACTCAAGGTAGGTTGGGGAACTCAGTTTGGAAACCATTTATATATAAGATTCAGAAATACTGGAAGGTTGGCGAACTCAGTTGGCAAACCATAAGTTCAGTCGGGAACAGTTCACGAACCTGGTTGGCGAACCTTGGTGAACTGAATTTTATAAGTTGGATTAATTGGCTAGCAGTTGGCGGACCTAGTTCACAAACTGTGGTCAATTGAGTTTTGGAGTCTAGTAGGATTGGCGAACTCGGTTCACGAACCGTTGCACCCTGACTTGTGAACAAGCCTTCCGGTTCACGAACTGTTGTACCAACTGTCCCGACAATGTTTAGCAGATGATTAAAGACTTATTATTATTTTAATAAGTTTAGCATTGCTAGAACTCTCTTAAACACTTCTAATACATTATTGATTTATTAAAACACGTAAGTGTTTGAATCATGACTAAAATTCTTAGATGTTTAAATGAACATCAAGTAATTGTTAGTTCTTTGGCTAACTTGCCAAACCGAACAGTCATTATACACAGTTACTGAACTCGGTCTAATCGAACCTATGTGTATGGTCTTCTATTGTAGTTTGAAGACCTATTTTGTTTGCTTGATTCTCAAGTTATCTTAGTTTGAATTCTAAGCTAACCCTGGTCTTTGAAAACTATAAATAGAGTATCTCTATCAACTGGGAAAATTAATCCTTGACAATTTGTGTCCTAGTGGAATCTAGAGTCGCCTCTCCTTTTAGGTATACAACTAAAAAGACTTTGGTAGGGAATTCGTGAAGCCAGGCCCGACTATCTTTAACTTGATAGTTCGTGAATCCTGATCTTGTTCTTCTGTTATCAAGGTTTTCGTAATCTCTTTCATGAAATATAGATAGTAGTCACAAAGTTTCTTCGTCTCATACTTTGTGATTCCTCAAGATAGATATATAAAGACTCATCTTAGTTGATATTTAGATGATTGTCCTTGAGAGGTGGTTAAGAACTTAGGCTGCTCTTTGGGAGTCATAAGTTCCGGATTTGTGAGGTTTGCTAGCTTGATATTTCAAACATATTTCTTCACCTTGATCTTTGATCTAAACGGAAATAAAATAGGCTTATCTGTTAGAGGCAGATTTGCGGTATCAAAAGTCTTCACTTCGGCTAAAACAACTCTTAGGCTGTAAAGGACGTCAGCTAAGGGAATCAAGTGTATAGAACCTTGCGAGGATCAAGAGACGTAAGGAGCACGACTGTAATGTAATCACTTGGAGGGTGGATTTGGTCTCAGCTACATTCTAGTGAGAAGTCTGATAGTAGGCTATTGTTTGTAGCGACTTAATACAGTGTGGCGTTCAATCTGGACGAGGTCAAGGGGTTTTTCTGCTATTGAGTTTCCTCGTTAACAAAATTCTCGTGCGTGTGTGTGTGCTTTTTACTTTTCCACATCTTTTGATTGTTAAATGTACTACATACGTTCATACACCTATCAAAACGAAAAAGTTGGGTGTGTCTGGTATCCCCTACATTTTCACTATCAATACATAGAATTGAGATAAATCAGACAAAAAAAATATGTCTATAAAATACACCCAAACTAATTATTTGCTAGTCCTCGAGCAAATTTAATCTAAAAAATAAAATTCTAACTCATTGTCGCAGGCACCACGATTGCACTTAGCATGTGCAACAAGCCTTTGAAATACTAAAACTGAAAAGTGCGGCTAAAATTGGTTTTAGAATTAATTAGGAGAGAGAAATGGTTTATGGACTTTTATTTTTAGTCACAGTTCGCCAACTCAAATACCACGATTTGTGAACTCAACTTTTCAAGAATGTGTTGAAGTATTTTCTAGTCAAGTTTTTGATGTTTTCTATCATATGAAAGGTGGATACTCTTCCGCACATAATGTATTACAACATTTGGGTAGTTTATAAACTGTGTGATGATTTTTTTTTCCTTACTAAGCCAAGTTGTAACTAATATTATTTTATTAAGAATACTTATAAATATACATTTACGTTATTAATTATTTATCTACTTATCTATGCTAAATATTGTACAGCTTAGGAAAGACTCTCAATTGAGATTTCTTGGGATCAAAGTAATTTGTGAATGGGAAACTAGTTCACGAACTTACTTTCAATAGAAGCAACCTAGCCTTGGTCATTCACTATATAAAGAGGATTCATGTAGCTACATGAACCATATCGTGGAAAGTTATTTATGTTGCATAAGGTTGTTTTCCATTACGTCTTTTCTTCACAAACAAGGGAGATAATTTGAAGAATGTTATTGGGGATCGTAAAGCACATCCTAGTTATGTTCTTCTTTGGTACGTAACTTGTATTCAGGTGATTATAATAATCCTTGTCTATTCTAAGGTTCTTATCTTCTACTATAAGTCTATTCAAGGATTATTTATCATAAATCCTAGATTTATTAGATTTTAATCTAAGATCGTATACCGACACTAGTTTGTTGAAATATAAATTAAAAAGAGAACTCACATAAGGTGTCTCACAAAATCCTTAACAAGAAATTTTAAACATGATCTTATAATGGAATCAATTAGGCATTTCTATAAGTTTTGAAGAGTATAACCCTAATTCTACAAGTTGGTTTCGATATCGACTTTTTACCCAGTAGTTCTTTAAAGCAAACACAATATTTACAGACTCTTAGTTTACATATAAAAATAAATCAAATAGGTATTTTGTGGAGGCGGAATAACTTAAAGTCTCCACTGCAGACGAAGCAACTCCTAAGCCTAGAAATAACGTCAGCTAGAGGTATCAAGTACGCAGGGTCTTACGAGATCTAAGAGACGTAAGGAGCACGACTAAAGCTGAATTTCTTAGATGGTTAATTTGGTCTCAACTACATTCCAGTCTGAAGTATGATAGTAGGCTAGTGTTTATAGAGGCTTAATACAATGTGGTGATCAAACTGGATGACGTCCAGGGGTTTTCTGTTATATTGAAATTATATGTGTCTTTTTTTACTTTTTACTTCCGGACTATAATTGTGTTTTTTATATTTTAAAGCAAAAGCAAGTGACTCAATAACCAACTTTATTGAATTGGGTTCTTGAAAAATAAAATAAACAAAACTTGTTCTTTTTAGAATTTCAGATCTTGAAATAGTTCATTTCTAGATTGTCCTAGGGTATTGATTTTTGAGATCATCTAAGAAAATTGTCTTATAGGTTCACAAATGAAACTCGATGATCTACTTGGTACCTCTCATTTTTAATGTATATGCTACAATATTATAATGGCATGAATATATCCATAAAACTATTATAAAACCTGCACGTCAAATTTAGTTCAAAAACTCAAAGTTGTTTGATTTGATTACAAAATTCAACTTCGTTAGGTTAGACTAGGAACGTAGAAGGCTTGCTCTTGTTACTCATGAAGAACTTGATGACGTATCGGCATCAACGAACACATTATCCTTCAGTTCAAGGTTAACAACAACAAAATTGACTTGTTTCATTACTATCTTTCTTCTTTCAATTTAATATTTATTGAAAACATAACATACGAAGTAAAGTTTGTTTACTTGTCTTTAGTATTAGTGACTTGGTCATTATAATATGGTCAAAGTATGAAGAAACGATATACTCGTTATTTAATACAACTTGATTATGTGGAGTTACGAAGTATAGTCTACTATGAACTTCCTGAATCGATATTACACTAATTGGTAACTTATTATTATTACTGAACTTCAGATGAATTGAAATCTTAAAATTATGTTTGAAAGTAATTTCATAAATATAGTTGAAGGAAGTAGACTTGCGAAACATTATTTCATAGTTGAAAGTGGATTTATGACCGATTCTAATTTAGGACCAATCCCTAGTGACAAGGACCAATTCCAAGTTAGGATCGATCCAGACATAGTTCAATTCTTTCTTTACGTTTTCGGTATGTTTGTTATCTTCGGAGTTTGCAAAGATCGAAATGTACACGGATTGAATTTGGAATACTCAAAAGATGTTGACACACTGATTTGAACATGTAGTAAACACTTATATATTAATGTTCAAGTATTTTCCTTTGATACTCAAGATAAGAACCTGAAACAAAAATTTCAATTTCCTTTAGATATTCAAAAATATATGCTTATCATATCACAGAGGTTTGCATATCTCTAGTTACTATATTAGTAAAGTATATGAAAGTATGCTAGCTAGTATGATTTTTCAACTAAGATTGATTTCGGTTTATGAGTTGGAATACAATTAATATTTGTTAATTTTGAAAATAAAATTAGTTGCATATATTTGGGAATTTTGGAATTAATAATACCTTACTTATCTTCAAGTCAATCCTTTGTCAAACACTGTAAATAATTGAGTCTTGTATTCTTACAAACTCATCCCATGACACATTGCTTAATCGTTTGCGTGGAACGCCAACTCATTGATAGGGGAGAGTAATCTAATTAGGTGAAATCTCTTGCACTGTCTTCTCTTAAACTCGTCTTTGGGATCAAAAATCTTTTAGTAGCACCATAGGTGAGAAGCTAATTCATATTGTTATTTTAGTTTTTGATCATTGATCTGATTGACAAACGATATAGTTATCCTTGATACGTCAAACCTATTTGTTCTATGTTCATTCTCTTGAATATAAGGCCACTCAAGTTTGTATGAGGATTGACTATCACAGATCTAGTGATTCAATATTTACAAATAGATCTTTTGATCAATCAACGTTAAAAGACTCCGTTTTGTGTGTGTTGATCATTAGTAGGAAGTTGTTTTTTGCAACGGTTACGACAAAGATTGAATACTTGAACACTATTCATTTTAGTTTCTGATCTTTGTGATTCTTCTTGCACACTTGATTCTCTGGGATCCAAACAATTAGTTTATATCGATAAACTTTATTATAAAGATTGAACAAACATTCTACTTGCTTCTTCTTGTAGAGTTTCTTCGATGAAAATTATTCACTAAGATAATTATTTCAATAATATTTGTGTTTATTTGAACTTTGACCATTTATATTAATTAGAAGGAAAATCCTTTACCCTACTTTATCTCTGATCATTGCCGGATTTGAGTGATTAATAAGTGAGTTGGAAACTGAAATAGATTTAGTCCTTCGTTATTTCAGGTTACAATCCAAAGGAGTTGAGAGCGCAAGTCTCCACAATATGAGAATCGAATCAAGATACTTGAATCTATCTTGGGATTCACATATGTATACCATATTGGTTGTAGGCGCAAGGATACTGAAGGAACTGAGTAATTGTAGGATTTCCTACAGTTACAAACACCATTTCACCAAAAGAGAGATTAAAAACATGATGTACAGTTTAAAGAAGAAATGCGTTAATCCAGGTATACATTGAGCTAGAATTGATGGAGCGCACATTGTAATAATAAAGACCAAATCTTATGATCCAAAAATGAATAAAATCCTGTTCTCCAATCTAGTTTTATAAAAAAAATAAAATATGCACCACATTAACATCAAAATCAAGCAATAAGAATCACTCCCCTAATGAAATATAGCAAAGTCATACCAAAAAATTGCAAATTATCAACAAATACTTGAATAAAAAAGCAACCCTTTTTTTTTAGTCAAACGCAGTGTAAGCATCAAAATTTGGAAAAAAAAATGTTGTGTGGAAGGTTGGTGCCGGTGTGGAAAGATGGTTGGTTTGGGCATAGGTGTAAAGAGTAAAAGAATTTGAAGAAGATTAAGGGTTAGGGATACATTTGTAAAATCCGATGATTTTGGACTAAAAATAATTATAAATAAAAAATGGTTTGATCAAAGTTTGATTTCGACAGTTAGCAGTCAGTTTGGGTACTGACCCTTAATTTTTTTAAATGTTGGGTAACAAAGCAATGTGTTGACCATTGTATAGCCCTTATTTAAATTATAACTGCTTATTGTTTAGTTCTTTAATCTTTTTACAAATATTTTGGTGGAACCGCAATCGACCACCATTATAAAATGTATATTTGTATGTGTTTTTTTTACGTATGACATACTTTTTTAAAATTAAGATAGCCTTAGTACACTGGCAATACCTTAAGATAATATGTATATACCTTATAGAGATTTCATAGAATAATGCTAGCAGGCTACTCCTTAAAAGGGTAGCAGAATCAGTCATTTACACATCCAGTAAATGTAGATCTCACGCATAAAGAATCACAACAGTAAGATATATCACCATGCTACTCTTTCAAAAATAAAATAAAATAGCTAGCTCTCATTTGATTGACGATTCATTTCCTACATATTCAAGATTAAATTAAAAGACGATAAAGCAAAATAACATAATATACCTCATAATTCAAAATAAACATTTTATGAATCTTTACAACATCAAAAGAAAAAACAGATCGATGGTCTAACTTGTAAGATGCAATAATCGTGTAAAAAAGAAAAAAAGGAAATCTACTCAACAAAAAACGTCGATGCGAAAACCCAACTTTCTAAAACAATTAACAGAAAATCAAGAAATAAATGTAAACAAGTGAGATCATCATGAATAAAGTATTGTACACTTCACAATTATAACTGAATCCACATAAAGAGATCGAAAAAACTCAAAAAAAAAAAAAACAACAACAACAAAAATAATCTGTGAATCTTAAGAGTAATTAACTACAAACAATGGAGGTATATAATGAAAAAATGAAGAAATCAAGAACAATATGAGTAGAGATGTGAAGAGATGTGAAGAAGACACGTACCACCTGGTTGTTTCGGCTCCAGAGTTTTTAAAGAGGAACTGCGAGAAGGAGGAGGGTCTTTGGTTTTCAAAGAGCTTCCATAGAGGAAAAGGGTAGCAGAATCAGTCATCTACACATCCACTGAATGTAGATGTCACACACAAAAAATCACAACAGTAAGATATATCACCGTGCTACTCTTTCAAAAAAATAAATAATTATCTCTCATTTGATTCATGATTCATTTCCAACACTATGATTTGCATATTCAAGATTAAATTTAAAGACGATAAAGCAAAATAACATAATATACCTCATATTCAAAATAAACATTTTATGAATCTTTACAACATCAAAACAAAAAACAGATCGATGGTCTAACTTGTAAGATGCAATAATCATTTAAAAAAAAAAAAAAGAGAAGGAAATCTACTCAACAAAAAATGTCGACGGGAAACCCCAACTTTCTAAAACAATTCACAGAAAATCAAGAAATAAATGTAAACAAATGAAATCATCATGAATAAAGTATCGTACACTTCACAATTATAACTAAATCCACATAAAGAGATCGAAAAAACTCAAAAAAAAAAACACAACAACAGCAACAACAACAACAACAACAACAACAAAAATCTGCAAATCTGAAGAGTAATTAACTATAAACAATGGAAAAAATGAAAAAATCAAGAACAATATGAGTAAAGGTGTGAAGAAGAGACGTACCACCTGGTTGTTTCGGCTCTAGTTTTAAATAGAAACTGCGAGAAGGAGGAGGGTCTATGGTTTTCAAAGAGCTTCCAGAGAGAAAAGAAGAGCACCGGAGAAAATGAAAATTGTTATGAGTATAAACCTTAGTTAGGATGGATATAAATTGAGCGGAAAAGATAAATGGTCCGAGTTATGCCCAATAGACTCCAAAGTTGTTTCAGAAAACTCTTTAAAAACCAACATTTTCCTTATTTTTTTTTTCTGACTTCAAAAAAAAAAAAAACTGGCCAACTTACCCGGTTAAGAACATGAATCGCAAAATCAGTTTACACAAAATTGGAGTATTATTATTTTTTTTTGGTGGGGGGGTGGGGGGTTGATGTAAATTTCAATTGAGTTGTAGTAATAAGGTTCGTTGAGACTTGTGAAAGCAAAATATTTTAGACTTATAAAACTTAAAAATAAGGAAAACTTAACACAAAATTGATTCAACATATGAGAAAATAACCAAGACACTGATTCCACTATTACACATGAATAATTTATGGTGAATAACACAAAACTCTAATTTTTTAAGTCCTTATATCTTAATCCACAAATAATCAGGCAAATTCCCAAAAATTAATTGTATCACCTAAGCATAGATTATCTAAACAAAGTATAACCTATCTAATTGAATCACAACTAATGACGAAAATTATGCAAACAATTTAAAACTTTGCAAAAGCAGTGATTGAGTGAATTATAAATTATAAATTAGAGAAAATAAAATGGTTACCACTTATTCATGCGTAAATAGCTTCCTCATTGCCTTGGTTGTCGGAGAATTAGCTCATCATCATGTTGGAAACACGCTCAAAAATCATTATTAATGCTCAAAAAGGGTTTACAAATGATGAACAAGGGAGAAAAGATGAAAAGCCCGATTTGTAATGCAGTTTTAATTGTTACAAACGGATCAATTACAGAGAACGATACATGTAAAGTGTTCTTTTTCTTTGTAGTTTTAAGACTGTCTCCTAAACTACGACCATCAGATGTGTCGTTGTCACTGTAGAGAAAACGACGGTCCCTTGTGCATTGATGTTCTTCGTGTTCTTCAGCAGCAGCAGAAATGGTGGTTTCCTACCACTTGATTTTCTCGACTTTCTGATGCTCTGCAACTCTCTCAATCTCTCTGTCCCTCTTCTATGCTATCTCAGCAACTATTTATAACCCAACAGCCCCGATATATCTCGCCATAACTTCATATAATTCTCAATATTCTTCACGGCCTGTTTTAGGAAATAATCTCGATTTTTGATTTCTCCACGCGATCTAAAGCTGCCAAATTGCTATATTTAACTCCTTCACACTCCAGAGAGTTGTTAGGGTCTTCCAGATACGTGCAAACACCTCTGTTGCTCGCGAAATCCCGTGAATATCTCCTCCGGCATGTGTTGCCCTGTTTTTTCTTCTCGCAGAAATTCCAGCCAAACTGGATCGAAACCAACACCTCTACCATCCCTGTCTAGCCCCTAGAAGAGTATCCAATCAATTCCAGCCATTTAGTCTCCTTCAATCCCTTCCAAAATTCCAACCCTAATTCTGCCGGTGAAGACAATTTTTTTCCCGCCAATTTCTGTTTTTGAACGGTGAAGAAGACAGGCAGCCCTTAACCAGCTGTGGGGTGCGAATAACAAAGGGTTACCCCTTAGCAATTGGGCTACCCCTTATCCAAAGTGGGAGTCCGAATATCAAATGTCCTCCGGGGGTGTTCCGAGCAACTTTTCGAGCCGAATTTTCCAACAATCTTTATTTCCAAAAAATACCTACAAACACACAAAACACCATAATAAGGACAAAAACGAGTACTAATAATACGAAACATTGAGGACAAATTAGACACATAAATGCGTCTATCAGGGGTGGGTGAAATAAATAAGATTTTATTAAAAGTGCTTACAACCAATCTGAATCCTAAGTTGCATCACCTGCTGTGAAGACTTCTTCCACTCAACTTCTTTGGATTGTCTTCCAAAGTAAATGACTAATCTTTATTAGGTAAACGCTATATCAATCTTAATAAGTAAATCAAAGATTTGTGTTTAGTTAAACAAAGGGAATCTTAAGAAAGTGACACACTTTTTTTTACCGATATAAGAAACCTGGCGAGATTGAGGTATACCCAATTTTAAGTGGACTCTTTTTTAAGGGCAAAGGGGGAGGCCTAATGGGTAAAGTTACAAAACTACCCTTTCCCATTATAACTCTAATTACTACCCTAAATCAGTTTTCATTCTCTTCATTTCATCTTCTTCTCTTCTTCTTCTCCTCCTCAAACACATTACCGGCTCCTCCATCCCCCGCCACCGAAACTCGTCGATTAATTCGTCGTAATCGTCGATTCAAAAGTTCCGATTAATCTTTAAAAATGGACCCGCCACGACCTAGAGCAAGTCGTATGAAAGACGCTAATCGAAAACCCAATGAGTATAACCCTGGAATTGCAAGTTTGGTTAAAAAGAAAGTGAAGAAAAAAATGGTTGAAGAAGGAGAATTTGCAGTCGCTGAAACACGAGAAATGGTGCGATTAAGAAAGTAAGGGCCTACTTAAACTCACTCTAGTGCTTCAATTTCATGTTTCCATGTCAAATTAGGTTAGAAAAATCGAATGTTTGAATTTGCAGTTATTTGGCCGGCATGGTATAATGCTATCGATCCTGCCGACATTTCATATTTAGGGTTGTCCGGAAAGCTATTAGGTTGAATAACTTATCGGCTGCTTAGTATCTATAACTGCTACTTGCAGGGCCGGAAAGGTATAAGGTTGAAGCACTTGCCTGCGTCTGTTGTTTTTTGTTAGCCGGGTCGGTTGTGAACTTTTACCTTGCCGTCTGTTTTCAATTTTTTTGTTGCGCCACCTGATGGCTTTAAGTATGAAAGTTAGAATGGTATTTTGTCAAAACCATTCCGGCTGTATGTTAGCCGACAATGTATGGGTAATAGACCTTGCCGACCTGTAATTTGGAAAATCCTTGTGTCATATTTGTTATAAGCCGGCAGGTTATTTGAATGATACCCCGCCGACTATTGTTTAGCTGGCATATATGTTTTAGTCGAACCTTCCGGTCGTTGTTCCGTCGGGTTGGTTGTATTTGACGACCCTGCCGACCTATATATTTTTTTTCTTATTCGTTCTTGTTCAGGTTGCAAAAGGTAAAGAAGAAAGCAAACTGAAAGCTCTTAGTCCTCCTTCAAGACCTCCTTGTGTTGGTGAAAACTCTTGACTTCAACACATCGAGGCATACTTTGTGCTGGGAATGCTCAAGATCCGTACCGGAATGATTAGAACCACCATCGGAACCCAGTGATTCAGACGACACTCCAGATGAAGACCAATCAATTCCATCTAGTAGAAGAGGTGATGATGATGATGTTGATGAAATGACTCCGGCTCCTGGAGGATGTAACAATGATGATGATGATGGTGATCAGGACATGCCTAATGTTGAAGGAGGTAATGATGATAATGATGATGATGATGATGATGGTAATGGAGATAAAGATAAGGATATCGAAGATGAAATTATTGAAGAGGCAGTGGAAGAAGAAGAAGGAGGAGATGGAGATGGAGAACAAACTCTAGCTATTGTTCAACAAACAAAAGCTTCAACTTCAACTGAAACCGGAAAGAAGAAGAGGGTGATCACTAAACCATCTAATTCCCACATGCCTACCCCTCACTTGATGGTTACACTGAAAAATAATGAGTCTCCAAGGGGGACCCCAAGAGATGGTGGAAATGTTCTTTTTGGATACAAAGACTCATGGGCATGTACGATCCATAATACTATCGTAAGTAATCTCAATCCGTCTTTGTTTTTTATTCAAGTGTGTATCTATCTTAAATTTGCGTCAAGTGTTTGTATTTCTTTTCATTTTGTTTTTTTTGGTATTTAGGATTACAAGCATGCCGTCTGTTTCATGAGGCGCCAAGCTTCATGTTCAGTTACTAAGACTTGGGATCTTAAGGATGAATGTGAGGAGGTGCAAGTGATTGTCAAGAACTCCGGGTTGTGGCCTGTCGTGGAGAGTTTTAATATTGAGCATGATAGAGTTACCGTATCTGCATTCTGTGAGAGGTTCTACGGAGAGACTGATACAATGTTATTCCCATTCTGTGAGATGGCGATAACTCCCGATGATGCTCATCAAATTCTAGTCCTCGAGGTTGAGGGAAAAGCGACAAGGAGGGCTTCAATGATAATTTTGATTTCAAGAATATTTACAAATTGAGCCGAAATTGTTCCTCATTGGAATCGATTGAGACGGAGGCTATACTTGAGAAGAAGGATGGTCGTCTAAGCAAGAAGTTTAATCTGAAGAAGTTGAGGGACACATTATGTGAGACCAAGAAAATCTTTGATAAGGAAGGAAGGGTGAACCCGATGCGAATAAATGCTACCGCGTCAGCTTATTCGTTATACGTCCTGGGCAAATGTATCTTCCCGGACAGTTCTGGAAGCTTGGTCGACGCCAGTTATATGCAACTATTGGATCCCTTAGATAAGATGCATGAATATTCTTGGGGTACTGCGGTGGTCGCCATCTTGAACAATGAGTTGACAAAGGGTTCTAGGGCACTCACTGCATAAGTTAACGGAAACATATGTCTCTTCCGGTAATTTTATTGTCTAAATCATTTATATTTGCAAAATTCTCGTAAGATAAGATTCTTACTAAACTTTTTTTTTGCATAGGTTTGGATATATTTGCACTTCCCTTCTTTGGTGAAAGCCAACTCCTACATCAAAGTGGATGCGAATGTTGCGGTTAATAAGCCAAGAGCGCAAAGGTACAGTTTTAAGGGTACTCAGGATAAGGATATGCCACAAAATCTTATCAAACTCCGAATCGCCATCGACAAATTGGATCATGAGGAGGTGATATTTGATCCGTATCGAGATGCTAGAACTCAAGGTTTAATCCAAAGGAGAGATGAAGTTGCATTATACTATGGAACCTTGTTGTTGTGCTCCGGTTGATATTCAATGTAAGATCCACATCGGGTAATGCGACAATTGGGTTACGTCCAAGAAAAACCTCATTTCGATGAAGAAAGCCGTTCTTTACTGAGAACAGGGCTGAATGCACCACGTCTCAAAAAACTATTAACGTCTCTTACACTCCAGCACCAGTTCAAGAACATTGGGACGATAGACGTGTATAAAATCGATGTGAGTATTTTAGACGAGGTGACCACCGGTCATGAAGCTAGTGAGAAATACATGATGTGGTACTTGGGTTGGGCTCGTCCTACTGTGATTAGGGAACTGACTGCTGAAGAATTGGCTCGTAAGAAGAAGATGGCATCGAAAGACCCAGCAACAAGTCTTAAGAGCATTGTAAGTATTTTAGACTTGCTCGCTCTTATTGTTTTAAGATTACATTATCGAATCATTCTATTAATTATTTGTTGTTTAATTAAAAATAGAAGGAGCATTTGAAGACCCTTGTGAAGGTGATGTGTTGCGCGAGAGAAAGAGGAGAGCCTTTGTCAATTGAAGAGCAAAGTAAGCAAATTGACTTTGCTAGCAATGTTGACAATGAGGATGCCATTGAATTGTTCAGGCAAACTGAGGATGAAGTAAAGAGGGAAGAAAAAGCTAAGAGGGAAGCACAAGCCAAGATGAATGCTGACAAAAACAGGGCTCGTAGTGGTCGTGGTGGTGAAGGTAGTAGCAGTGGTGGTGTTCCTAAACGTGGTCGTGGTCGTGAATGAATGCAGTCTCTAGTTTATTTCTTTAAGTTGTGTTGGACAAATGTTAAGGTTAACGGTTAGACAAATGGTTTTTTTTTAAGGTTTATGGGACATGTTTTCGTATTTTGGACAACAAGTGTTGGATTTCTAGTTGTTGAATGAATGGTTTGTTTAGCTATGTAAAGTTTCAATACTTATGCCGGCATGCTTTTTTTAGGTTACATTGCCGATCACACCAGGGCCGACAAGGTTTTGAACTGTCAGACTGTCGGCCCTGACACCAGAAATTATTTGCATACCAGGGTCGGCGGGGTAATCATATCAAAACCTAGTCGACTGTTAATAACCCGGAAGGGTATTATATTATAGACCCTGCCGGCTATCTGTTGCAGCAAACACCTTCTCCTGATGCCTAAAATCATCAAAGGTCGGCATGGTAAAAAAATTCTGAGCATGCCGGCTAAATCATAGCCGGCATGGTAATGACCAATACATTCCCGGCGGATACACAAAAGAAAATGTTCTCCTGATGCCTAAAATCATATAAGGTCGGCATGGTAACAAAATCACGACCATGCCGGACGGACTTGGTCGGCATAGTTGGCAAATAAAAACCTCGCCGGCAATTTTAAAATTCAAATTTTTTGCAAGTGCAATTGCATTGATTGACTTGTTCTTATGCACTATAACGGCCAAATTTGGGCACCATCCTATAAATACACTACTTATCTCCACAAAACAACACACAACTATTTGCATATACTCTCCAAAGCTCATATCATCATACACTCCATCTAACTCACCCAATAGATCTTTACATATAACAATGACTTCATTTGATTCTATTGAAGATTTGGCAATCACCAAAGATTGGTATGCGGAAACTCGAGTTAGACGTCAATCCTTCGAAAGGGTGGATTCCACAACCTTTTGGGCTAGGGTACACAACAAATTTAGCCAAGAGTTTGGGAATCCTAATGCAAGAAGTGTTCAAAAAGTGCACGATAGGCACATTGTCATCGAAAACGCGATACTTGCTTTTTTAGCTCTTCAACCTCGGATTTTTAACGCTCGCCCCTTCACCTTGTCCATTGCACAATTTGTAAAAAATTTTGTGGTTTTTTTTACGTAACCCATGTTGTTTTATCTTCCAATGAAACAACACTAACAAATGTAAGTTTGTTTTTGTGTTTTTGTAGCACGAAATCGTGAAAGCGCGCTACTTGGAGGAAAAGGGGGAAGCATTCGCGTTCGATGCAAGCTATCACTTCTTGTGAGAAAGAATCCCGGGGGATAACCCGGATTATTTGGATGCTGTATCGTCTTCGGAGGAAGAAGATTAATGGCTTTAGAAGTTTTTGTGTAGGTTTTGTGGGTAGACCTCTATGTAAACGCTCGCGAGACTATAACTCGTCCACTACGGTCACCTAGGGGTTTAAAGGCTTGATGCACATGCTAAGTGCATTCGTTTTTCCGTCGACAAGGAGTTAGGTTTTATGTTTCAATCAATGTAGTAACCAAAATTGCATTAATAAAGTAATGGGGCCATTAATCACATCACATGCTAAGTGCATCATCTCAATTTCAGATTATGGGCCGTGTTAATTAATCTTGTTGATGTTTGTTTGGATTTCAATCAATCGTTTAGGGTTTGTAATTGTTAATATTTTGATTTCCCTAAACTATGGTTCTTGAAGAATATGGTGATTTTAACGAATATCAACTTGTTTTGCTAATTTATTAATTGGGTATTTGCAATTATATATGAACCGATGATTCACAATTTCAAATGATTCAATTTGATGCTTGGGTTTATGAATCCTGAGTATAAGAAGGGAAGACGGAAAAAAAAGAAGAGAACTTGGTAAAAAGGGGAGAGGAATAGATGTGTTTTTAGGAGTTAATAAGGATACAACTCAATGGTTCAAATTCGTTTTATATTTGGTTAGAATTTGAACTAAAAAATCAGTTCAAAGTTGATTATGTTGCTGAAAACAGACGACAAAGGAGCTATTGCCTTCAATTTAGGGAGACTGGTGGATTAGATTTATAGATTTTATGCATTGTTAGATTGTTGGGTCTCTCTTATTATTATTTGCACAACTAAAAAGGAGTTTTTAAAACATGATGAACAGTGATGTATCTCTTTCTCACTATCACTATGCACATCTCATGTTCGATAAAATTTCTCTTTAACTTTTACCACCAAACATACACAACGTGTCTGTAATGAGTTCCTTGAGAAATTATATTCATTTCCATACTACTATTAGCCTTGCTGGCCTTACAATCTATCTAAATATAATAGTAAAATGTTGAGTTTCAATGGGGGAATAAGATGAACAGAAGTTGAGTTGTGGTTTAGCTCGACACTTACTGGCAACCCAACTCGGTAATGACTCGCACTACTAAGTCGATTCGAATCAGTCCTAGTTAGATGATTTTGGGGCTTAAATGTCTTTTACTAGGGATGATTTACATCCACGTAGGCACTAACGGTAGTTAGCCGTTTTCTTAAAAAAAACGGGATGAAAAAGGTAACACTGTGGCATTTTATAAATATTAAAAAAAAAATAACGGTGGCACTTTCTTAAACATGAAATTGAAAGTGTTAAAATCCCCTTAAAAAATGATCTTACTAGCTATAATTTTTCTACCAAAATAAACAAAGCCAATTCGGGTCCCAGCCAATCTAGTGTGTGCACAAAGTAAATCACAAAGATCAAAAACCAATAAGATATCTTCTTGTGTTCAAGTCTTCAGACTTCAATGTACATGCACAAACAAACTTTATTCCCTTATGATCGGTGACGTGCAGAACATAGTATGTTAACTACGGACGATAACATGCCTATTGTCAGATCTAAATACAGATCTGAACTACGTCAATCTTTGATCTCGTTTGGGTGACCTTATATCAGATTAGTGATCTTAGAACAAAAAAACTGGGTGCAATCAAGGTTCAACCTTCATTAACCAATCAATCAATAGCCGAAAACTAAAATAAAAATACAATTATAGTTTCCCACCAACGGTATTATCTTAAAGCTTTTTGATCCCACAAAAGACTTTAAACTAGCAGACGTAAGAAATTTCGCCTAATTAGGTTACTCTCTCTTAAAGATATTATTACAAGTAATACTATTAGTAGGATACCACAGTGACTACAAAATGAAGTGCATGTATCCGGATAAGTTTGTAAGAAGAACAAACTTCACTATTTATAGACCAAAGTAACTTGGACATCAAGGAGTTTCCATAATAAAAAATATCAAAAGATATGCAATAAAAATCAATTTTCGGTTTTGTCCAATTCCATATAATATCCAACTAATTTATTGAAATCCCTTATGGATAACAACTCAATATTAGCTAGCATACAAGTATACTTTACTAATATGTCTTCCCGAGATATGTTTTACTTACTGGGAAAATAAAACATATAAATTCGAAAATCCTAATAAAAATATTCTAAGAAATTTCAGTTTGGGATCTCACCTTGAGTATCAAGGAATATCTTTGAACAATAAAGAATAATTTTTTAGCACATGTTCAAATTACTCACTATGTCGACATCTTAAACTTTTCTAATATTCCGATATTCACAAAAACACTAAAGTATATGTAAAACCGGAAACGTAATATCGCTATCGAGACCAGTCTTGCAAGATATACCTAATTAGGATCTCGTCATGCTATAGATCCCCAAGGAAGGGATCGGTCCTGCTAAAGATCCCCAATAGAGATCGGTCTTGCTATAGATTGATCCCCAATAAAAACCGGACCACCAACACCATTGATTCATTTCAACTACGAAATAAGTTTCACAAGCTTACTTCTTAAAACTCATGTAGTTAAACATAGTTTTCTAGGCATGGAATCAATCCTAAGTTCATTACACAATCTAGTAATAGGTTACAAAGATAGTGTTTATGTCACAATTACAAAGTTCAAAAGATAAACATTATACTTCGAAATTCAATATACCAAAGTTGTGATACAACTTTTATATTCTTCCTTGGCACTTTGATTATTATGAAATGATCAAGTCTCTAATACCGAGTTTCATATATATAACTTTGCATGTTATGTATTCAATAGAAAAACTTGAAAGCAACATAGATAAAAATGAATACAAGTCAAGTCTTGTATTACTAACCTTGAACAAAAGGATGATGTGTTCATTGATGCAGACACGTCTTCAGGATCTCCAGAGTAGCATGAGTTTGTCCTAATAAAGTTAACTAGAGTAATCTAATCAAGCGACCTTGAGTTTCGAACTAAATATGACAACCAAACTTGAAAAACCAATGTTTGGCGGGTTCAACCGAATAATGCTCTAACAGTAAACATAACAACAAATATACCACGTGACTCTAAATTCTCTTTACATTTTCCTTAGTGTAAATTGACTCTTCCATTGTAAAAATTTAAGATGAGAAATTCTTAATATGGTATATGCAAACTATAAAAAAAAAAAAAAAAAAAAAAAAATAGAAATACGAAGCCAATGCGTTTCCTCCTATTCAGCGCCTTCTGATTATCGTCCGTACACCAACAATTTAAAAACCTGAGGATTAATCCAGATAACCATCTGCGTTTGTAATATTAGCTTCACACAAATGTTAGCATAAGATAGTAGTATTGACACCATTATCAGATGGAAGTTACCACCACACTTAGTCTATTCCACATTTGGAAGTATATAAAGAACATGTAATTCGACACTTCAAAAGGTTCCTTTCGGTGAACCTGCACACTGATAGAATGGGTAAACATGCACACTGTTAGAATGAAATATCTAAAGCTATGGATACTTAGAAGCAAAATAATCCGTAAAACTTTAGAAGCACAAAAATCCAATCGATATGTTTTCCTAAATGTTGAGTTAACAACATTTTGAGAAACTATTTCAATCAGGGAAGGAGAATCATAAGAAATAAGATTATTGAAAGGATCAAAGAAACCTTCCATTATCTCTTATATTACGAGATCCTCATTGTTTTAAAGAACTCCAATAAATTATTTAACTCATGTGTACCGTGTTACTCTATCGAATCAAATTCTTTAAAAACCAATCTTCATCGACTTCTGCCCCAACCAAAATCTTAGCACATCATTGTAATGCGTTTTATTTAATTGCGCATGTTTTTCGCTGGTGAGACCGAGCTTGAAATTTTGTTTCAATGGTCGGGACTCGGAGGTGATTGCAAGTCTCCCAGCGTTGACCGGTATAATAAGGTACAAAAAGATTTGACTTCGTCTAAAATACGGCCAACCAAAGCTCAACCAAATCTCGCAACCATGACGAGTAAAATGCGTTACCTCTCTGATTTTTTGTTTTTGTTTTTTTACCTCAAATCTCTCTACTCCAATCCTTGAGTATCATCATATTGATTTCAAACCCTGTTTTGATTTCTAGGTCACAACAGTTTCACCATAGTTTCCCATTTGGGTATATTCCCAAACCATAATTCAAGATGGATGATGCAGTGAATGAGGTGAATTTGTGAAGAAGAAGTTGAAAAGAAGCTAAGGAAGCGGCTGAGACGACAAACTTAGGGTTTGGTAAGACTATTGATTTCTGTTTAAGTGGGAATTTTTCTTTCATTGATTTAAATGGTGTTAATCTGATTTACATTGTTCCTCTTGTTTTTAGTTTTAGTATATGGGTCGTGAATCATTCTATGTTTTGATATTTTTTGAGTAGAAATTTATGCATAAGTTTCTGTACATGTAGATGATCACCGTGGAATCCTTAGGTAAGAACATTTACAAACTTTGAGATATGTTTTGCTAGAAATAAAAAGTTAATTTTTCGTTTGACACACTTGAGGATTGAAAGGTCAGTATATGGAGACATGGAATAACTACAAAAAGCTTAATATTTCAAATATAGAACTAGGGTACCTCTTTTGATAAATGGGGTAGTTGGCTCCTTTCCCTGCCGAAGGACAGCTCAGATCTACATACCTATTATCAATGGGCTGAAAAAAAAATGTCATTATAACATAATTAACATGAACATGTGTTATACAATCAATATGATTAAGAAAGAGAGGTACTATCACCTGCGGGTCATGAAATAAGCATCCATCATCATTGTAAACATGATATTTTTCTTTGAAGTAAAAATAAGTAGAAACATCCTTAGCCTAAGAATTAAAAAAAAAAACACAAGGTTAGCACTCAATCATATCACTATAGAAATCATTCATCACTTTTGTTGTTCCTAGCAAACTAAAGCAATCAAACCCAAAACCCCATACACAAATCAATAACCAAACAACATCAATGTAAGCCAATTGATTTCACAAGTTAACCCTCCACTTATTCTTTACAGCTCAGATCTAGTATCCCCATAGCATACAAGTTGCGATCAAACATATAATTACAACCCTAACTCACAACAATTAATGGAAAACAAGATTTTTATGTTTTTTCGGACTTGAAATCTTCGTGCAAAAAGATTTGACTTCACCATTAGACTTGCACTTCCATGATCTATTAATTCCAAGTGTTAAGTTGACATGATCTATTTCTAAGTAGTTTATCTCCCCCCTTTAATGAGAGCAAGCTAAAATGAAAACACTAAAGTATTTTTGGTGTACCGCCGTATTTTTCGTACACCAAATGTATTTTTAGTTTAGCCTGTTAGATTGGGTCCATATCCAACTACTGCCGTCGGATCTAACTAATCTAAGAAATTAGATAAACAAAACTCTCTCCTTTCTCTTCGATCGTTCTTCTTTCTCCCACTCTTTTTTCTCCAAACAGCTAAAACCCAACAACTTCGACGAGATTTCGAACGATTAATGATGAAGATCAATGATACAATCGATTTTTTTTCTCTTCTTCCGTTAGGTATGTACACTTCCTAAAGTTAGAATCGTTTTATTTTGGAATATGAAATTCTAGGGTTCTATAAAATTTAGGGGTTTTGTTTGATTAGTGTTTATGAAATGTTTTTGAAGGTTTGTTATTCAATGACAACAATTTCAACATTTAGCGTCGCGTATATGCATTTAAAATTTTTATGAGACTTGATTTTGGATCTGATTTAGAATTTGCTCCAAATCCAATATGCAGTATATTTTGCAATATTTGGTAGAATCGTGAGTTAAAAAATAATCCTACCTATGAATGTCGAATTGAACTTTTATTTTGATTTTATTTAAACATCTATACAAACCGTTCTTTACAATTATATGGCATGGTTAAGTAAAATCCTAACAAAGGATTTCAGATAATAGTGTGCTAAGGAGGTAATTTCAGATAATTTTGCTTCAATTTGGGTGTTTTGGATTTGGCAAGATAGTGTGTGAATTGTTATGGTTAGAGACTCTTCAACTCAGTTTCGCCATTAGTCTTCTCTCAGATTGATTTTCCATAGATGGTCACTTAATGGTCAGCTTTTACCGTTTCTTCGTTGTTCTCTTTTCTTTTTTGGTGGAGTAATATATATGCATATAGATAAGAATTTCATTGTGAATTGTGAGAAGTAAGTTGAAGATATTTTCTAAGGCTACGAGCCTACGAATGCAGTGATTAGTACATTGTGATTAGAATATAAGAGAATGCTGTTATATTTCTGTGTGTTTGTTGTGTGTTTAATGCGCTCAATATTTCTGTTGTCCACCCAACTCATATAGTCCTTGACTCTATTTGAACTCAGAATCTTCTAATGGTGATAATATCAAACAAAGTCATTTGGAATCCTATATTATCATGGTCCCTGTGTACAATTAGATGATATCGTGATTCCAAGATAAAGGAAGAGACAAGATAGGTGATTTTTCCCGTTTCTTACTTACATATTCATTTTCTTACAAATCTTTATTAGTTAGGATTACACTTATTCTTTGGATGATAATATGGAGTCATTTCCCAAATTTTTTGCGAGTTTGCGTCTATGTTCGTAGCAATGCGTGTTTCAATTGCTCTTTGAACAATCTATGTTCATTCATATTTTTTGTAACCTTTGTGTATGCTTGAGAAGATATTCAACTTTAAGTCTATCAAAGTGAGAAACACTATTGCCTAACAGCGGTTGCAGTGTCATAATTCTTCAAATTGGAAGATAGGTGTGAGGAAAACTATAGTTTGCCGATGTGCAAAGCACGTGCGCTCTACTTGTACAACTTAATTGGTATAACTAAGTTGGATATGGTGCTATTCCATGAGTTTGATAGCAGTCCGAAAAGATTACTAAGTAAATTATATTAGTTACACTCTCGGTACAATATAAAAGCCTAGCTTGTTTGTAGCGCGTTTTGATACCAGAAGTAAAAGTGCTTCGGCTTTTCCAGAAGTAGAAGTCAAAAGCAAAATTATTTTGCTTCACAAAAAGTTAACTTTTCAACTTCTGATCCGACTTCTAAAAGCCAAAAAACTACTTCTCATGAGCTATCCAACCAGGCTTGTGTACCACTTAAAAGGTTACTTTTCAACTTCATATTTTGTGAATGATTTTTAAAAACAAAAAGTTAACTATTGGTGAGAAAAATGTCTTCACTTCTCTGAATTGACTTTTTAATTCGTATAAGAAATTGAAAAGTCGTTTTTCGACTTCCAAAAGAAAGAAAAAATAAGAAAAGAATAATTAAAAGTTATGTTGCAGACAAAATTTGAAAATGACGCTTACCTTGTAAAGTTTTGTGTTTTTGAATTATGGAACTGACTTCTGTGTTTTTTTGTTACAGAAAGTATTAATGAACCAAAAAGAAAACTAAGAAAGAAAAAAAAACGCCCCAAATTCTCTCACAAATACCAGCCCCTTTACTGTCCTCCATTAAACCATCAGGGGTTAGCCCAGTTGGCCAGGAGCCTGACTCTCAAGTAGGAGGTCAGCAGATCGAGTCTCCGCTCACGAGTTTGGAGATCTCATGAAATACTCCTCTTATGTAAATCTAGTTTAATTTAAGTCTTTAATGTATCATGTTTACTATTAAAAAGAAGTGAAAAATACTATAACCCCCTTACTATATGGGTTCAACATATAGAAACCCCACAAAATGGATCCTTCACTATCAACTCCATTCTTTCACATTTTGAAATTTCTAGGCCCAGAACTTTAGAATTCAGGGCTTAATAATAAGAATATTACCCATCTCTTTCTTTCTCGGCTCTGGCGAGAGTATTTTTTCATATCTATTTTTGTTTTTGTTTTTTGCAGAGATTTCGTGTTGATTGATTCGTTTTATTTAAAAGAGAATGAAGATCGTTATTTCGATTCGTTCATAGCATCTTTGAAACCTAAAATCAACATCAACAGTGTATGTTCTTCAAGATCTAATTCAAACAGAGGAAAAAAGTCGATGGAAATCCTTAACAACAACCGAGAACGAAGATTCAATCCACATAGGTGATCCAACGATAAGTTAATCTATTACTATTTTGTTAATTTCATCATAGCTATGGAATTTTTGATTTCAAAACCTATTTAATTCGATTTCATCTTGAGAACCTTATTCAAATCATGATTGGAGTTTAGATCTATTAGTATCTCATCTTAATCCCTCTTTTGAGATGAAAATTATGAAAAAATTTAACAATTTCTTTTTTAGGGTTTTTGAGTGAGATTTGATTTATCTCGGAATCTATAATTCTGATTGAAAATACAAACTCAGATTTGAACTCAATATAATTTCATTAGTATTACCTGTCCTGTCGATTTAACTTTCATCAGCTTTGCATTTTCGTTCTTATTTAATCATCCGTGTTTTAAATGGAAAATGTGTATCTAATCGATAGTTGTTCATTGTGCTTCAATTTTCAGTTCATATCTTGTGATAGTGAAAGTTGGAGCAGGTGGTGATGCTGGTAGTGGTACTGAAGCTATAGAGTTGCTCATTGTGATTCAATTTTCTCATTATGATGATTATGCACAACATGTGTAACTTTCGTCTACACATCCAAATTGCATGTGTAACTTGCGTCTACACATCTGAATTGCATGTGTAACTCTCAGTTACACTATTCAGATGCATTTGTAACTCCCAGTTACACTAGTCATATACATGTGTAACTCTTATTTACACTAGTCAAGTGCATGTAAAACTGGTTATACATTGTTATGTGTATTGTCCTTTTTAATCTCATAAAACCTTATTATTTTTTGTTACTCTTAAGGTTGCCAATAACTCAATAAAGTTGACTGCTTATTTTTGTGGTATTTTTGTAGGATGGTCTCCCTGTAATTGGAGTTGGCGTTGAAATGTTGAAATGAGGAGTAGGAGGTGGAATTCATAATTGAGTAGTTGTGGAATTTCAGAATGGATCTGAGGACCAAGTGAAGAAGAATGTTGACACACTAATGGTGCTGAAATTGCATCCATAAATGTTGTTGGTGAGTGTATGTATTGATAATGTTGTGAATATGCTATTAGATTTGATATTTCTATGGATTAGAAGGATTCAATGTTGAGTATCTAAGTAACGTAGTTAAGTGCTTCAACTTTTGAGTATCTAAGTAACATCTCTTTTGTTGACATGCAAGTTGTTTCCTCATTGTAGGTAAGTTGCTAATTGGATAGGATATAAATTCTATGTTATATGCATGATGATGATCGTTTGCTAGAAAGTGGTGGTGACAGTCATAGGTAATTATTTGATTTCGGTTTATGCTACAGTTAAGATTCGATTTCAGTAAAAGCCATATTTGATTTAAACGAATGAGATTTAGTTGTTATTATACCTATAAATGCTTGTTTAACTAATGAAATATCATTAACTAAAGACATAATTGAAGAATCTGGATTAGCTGAATCATTAGGACTTTCAGTTGTCTTAATGTATGAGAAAAGTATTGGTGAAGCTTCTAATTGGGCTGTTTATTTTCCCGTTTACATATGTGTTTGAAGTCTTTATTGTTTAACAACCTTTTCAAGGATGCGATAGTTCATGAATTGACCTCATCTTTCGACGTTAACTTCGTATTGCAGATAGGAAAATTTGAGCTTCATATCATGGAGGGAGAGTTTGCTTGATCCTTAGATTGTAGTTATGCTTGGTGAAACGCGGTACAGGAAGATAACATTTCTTTGCTTGCTAGTACACCTTTTTAGATCCCTCTCTTGTTGTTTTTAGTTTCAAATTATATGTCTAGACTGCGCATTTATTCATATTACACAAGCATATAACATGTGTAACTAGCAGTTACACATGTTATATGCTTGTGTAACTGCTACACAAGTAGGATGCATGTGTAACTCTGAATTACACTAGACAGACGCATGAGTATCTTCTAATTACACATGCTAAAATGAACAAACCTTGTAACCAAAAATTACGCATGCCGCTTACACAAGCTTTATGGATGTGTAATCGCTTGTTACACATGCTAATTGGATGTGTAACTATAAATTACACATGCTAATTGAATGTGTAATTGTGAGTTACACATGCTATGTGGATGTGTATATGTTGCATATGCTTATACTTTGGTGTGTTTGATGAGCACTTGTTTTGAGTTTGCAAAAAGATTGAATTCTTGCAGCAAAGTTGTTTCTTAAGCTCTGGTTTTTAATTACTTGATTTCACATCTCCTTATGATAGAATGTGATTTCGTGTAGGTGAAACTGAATATACATTGTTGTATGTACTGTTCATTTTAATCTTATAAATACTGATTGCTTGTTGTTATATATCAGGTTTCAGATAACTTTATAAAAGCTAATTGTTTAAATGTGATAATGGTCTCGCTGGAATTGGAGTTGACGTTGAATACACAAATCAGATGCATGTGTAACTCTCAATTACACTAGATAGATGCATATGTAACTCTCAATTACACTAGACAGAAGCGTGTGTAACTTCTAGTTACACATGTTATGAAATTATTGTAAATGAATATTAAAGTAATACATGTATTTTTATATGCATTCTTTTTGATGTCTATTTTTTTGATGTGTAACTTTGCATTACACATGGCATAAGGATGTGTAACTTCTGGATACACATGCCATATGCATGTGTAACTTCTGTTTACACATTCACACTATACTTTAATAATTTTGGGCTTAGATTTAATAATTTTGGGCTTAAATTTAAATTTTATTTAATTTGGGGCCTGACAATATATAAAAGGGCATGAATATCTTTTAATAACTCGGGGCCTAGATTTAAACTTCTTTTAATTAAGGGCCTCATATTATGGGTTAGCCATGAATCGGGCCTTAGCCTAAAACCCCTAAAAAAATTTACTATCCTCCACGGGCCGCCAGGACCCACCAAAAAAATTTGATTCTGCTGGTTTTGTCGTAATCCATTTTCTCTGTCCGTAAAAAAATCATTGTTTTTGTTATCCAAACACTTTTCTACTGTAGAAGCCTTCCTGAGTTGGTGTTCCCAAACAAACTTCTGGACTCCGGAACTAGCTCCTGAACTAGCCGATATCCAAACAAAACACCATCCCAGTGATATACATAATACATTTGTAAATCAGCTGCATTAGCTCCTAAACAACCCAAAATCAAAATCATCCCCACAAATTTCAAAACCCCTTTTCAATCAAATCTCTCTACTCCAATCCTTCATTCTCATCCCATTCATTTCAAACCTAAAACCAATGACCTAAAAAAAAACCTCTATTGATTTCCCCAGTACCTATGAAAATTTCGAAATCCTCATTGTTTTGATTTCCCCAAACAATGAAAATGTTTTATCTAGGTCACAACTGTTTTACCCTAGTTTCCCGGTACTTCTTAAACCCTAATTCTATAACGCGGATTAAGATGGATGATGCAGTGGAGGGAGGAGGTGAGTGAAGATGAAAAGACGGTATGGGCTGATAGTGTGAATAATAAGATGAATAAGTTAAAAGAAGCTAAGGAAGCGGCTGAGACGAAAAACTAAGGGTTTTGGTAAGACTTCTGTGTAAGAGGAATTTCTTTCATTTTGATTTCAATGGTGTTAATCTTATTTACACTGTTCCTATTGTTTTTAGTGTCAGTATATGGGTCCGTGAATCATTCTATGTTTTGATATTATTTGAGTAGAAATTTATGCATAAGTTTGTAGTTGCATATCTGTACATGTAGATGAACACTGTGGAATCCTTAGTCAAGAACATTTACAAACTTTGAGATATGTTTTGCTAGAAATGACAAGTTAATTCGTTAGATACACTTGAGGTTTGAAAGGTCAGTATATGGAGACAGGGAGTCATGAGAATCGTCATTTAGGTTGAAAGTTATGACTTAGCTATAGATGACTGGTATTTGTATTAGCAAAAGTGATGTTGTCACCACATGTGGACCAGCCTGACCAATTAAGGGATGAGATTGTAAATGCAAGCCTCTTGCTGTCTTGCACCATCTCAGCAATTTTGTTTCTCATGGTTGATTCATATGGGGTACAAATATATCGTATCAGGTATGTACACCTTTACGTACTCTGGTATTATGGATATAAAGTAATGGAGACAATATGTTCACTACTTTATTTGTTGCGGAGGTAAAAGTTGGATTATGGAGAAATTAAGGACTGAGTATTTGGATCTGCAGGCTGAGTTAGTGATATATGAATTTCGTAAACATACAAGTTAGCTTTTCATCCCTGTCCTTGTTTGCATTCATCTACCCTGCTTCGTCCTTCGTCCTATTGTTCGCATCTCAAGAATGGGTTGCACAAAATATAATACGGTCATATCTTAAGAAACATACGGGTGGCCTTCTTGCTGGCACAACTATTCTATTTAGAGCTTCAGTATTATTGGAGCATACTTACATTAAGAATTTTTGTTTCACCAGATCATCCAAGGTTCTCAATTGAAACCAAATGAAATTGCTTCTACTCCTTGTTACTTTTTCTTACTACACGTGGCTTCTTCCATGTTGTTTGAAAGAGAGATTTGCTCTTCTCATTGTTAGTAAAGAATGTGTGGCAAAGGTTAGAACAACAAACCCATTAGGGGTTGGGTTGTCATTCAAATTTGAAGTGGCAGCTTTTTGGTTAGTGTGATCATCCACAGAACTGAAGTCACACTGAAACTTCTACCCCACTTATACCTAATATATTGAATGAGTTTAACTGTTAATGATGCCATAAATGTCTAAGAACTATTTCGGTAGTTGTAAGCTTGAGAAGAGCAGTTTTGTAAGTTGTAATCACATGTATGAAAACCGATAGAGCTCATATACGTTGAATTGCTCACTACGGAGGAGATTTTTCCTTGATTACTAAATAGGTGGTTCATGGTCTGATATTCTTCAGAAACAGTTAGGAATACGTATATAGCAGAACAATGATAAATTGCATGTCAAACGTGGGTTGATGCCAATTTGGGATTTTGACTACGCTTCCATGATCTATTCCAAGTGCTTAGATGTCATAGCATTTGGAAGATGGAATTTTTCCACCATAAGACTTGCCCTAAATTGACAACTTCGTCCACCTCCAGTTGATTTTTTACTCTAATAGCCTTGGTGAAATGTGTATTAAACTTTAGAATGTGGAATCAACATGAATTAGGTTTTAGAAAACAACTGCATATATGGGTTCATATATTTACTCAATTTCTTTCCATTTCAAGTGATATAGATGAATATGTACAGGAAAACTGTGAGAGCTTGAGTGCAGAGTATTCGTAAACCTCAAAATAGATAATATTGTTGATTGTTGACACTTAGGCTTGGCTAAACAAAAAAGAAGTTACTGTCGCTGGAACTTATTGTTATGGATCGGATACGAAGAGTTTTATGTCCTTTTGAATAGATGTAGAAGTGTTATTCTAATACTTTATCATATATTCTTATTATAGTTAGGCTTGCTTGCCCTTCTAAGACTCATGGTGACTCAAGAGCTGTGGAATAATTAAGTCTCTGGCTTTTATTTTTCTTCTTTCAACTGGCCAGGAGAGAAACCGCGTTGATATTCAAAATTCAAACTCAATGTTGATGTTTGCTATCTTCCTCCTTTACACAGTGAGTCTTTGTGTATGTGGGGTTGACAGTAAGAAACAGATGTTTTGTTAGCTTTAGCTTGGCTGGAGTTTTGTTTATGGCTATTTATTTTACTAACGAAGTATGATCAAAATGTTTGTTTATTTCTATAAAACCATTTTGTTGCCGATGTCACTGTAGTACAGTGGTAAAGTCATTAGGTGTTTCCAATGGAGAAGATTATGGTTTTAACTTTTTTAATTCATCACTGGGCATCCAATCATATCAACTGTTTTTCTTTCTTGTTGCACTTCAAGTTGTTGGGCTGTAATATTTGAGCTTGTTTAGTTGTTTTTACTGGAGAAAAGTAATAGGGAATATAACTTTTTTTAGTTCTAAACGTGTTGTTGTTCTTTTGTAGGTGAGTCCTCAGCTTGATCAAGCTACATACGATACAAGAATCAACTACATCTTTACCTTTCTGAACAGGTATACACTGATTGTTGTCATTTGTGTGGGTTGAGATCTCCTGAATCTGTTTGCTATCTTGTGCATTTCTTGTGGGTTGTTGTTTGAAAGTTCGAATGCTATCTTTTCATCTTCGTTTTTGAAGTTTCTTAACATGGGAATGCAGCACGTTAGGAGCTTTAGCTATTCAGCCCTCATACTTTATTATATAGGAAATACATCTTATAATCCATGGTCAACTTTTTATGGCATGCGGTCGCAGAAATCGGGCTTGTTAAAATTTCCCCATCTCCCTTTTCAGACTGATGGTAGCGTTCCAAATACTCTGTTCTAGTTATAGGCTTATAGCTAATTGTGAAGTGGTTAACCAAGAGAGTTTCAGCTGCGGAGCAAATATCGCAGGTAACACCTACACCATTTACTTATCTTATAGATTTTCTGAAATTTCAATTTCTGTAATTATTCTTATGCTTTGTGTAATGCCTTACTTTCTTTTGTTATCAGTTCAATGAGGAACCACAATCCCCCTTTGTCAAGAAGTACAAAACAATTATTCATCCCAGAGAGGTTTGGAACAATTCTGTCTATCTTTGAAACAGTTACTTTTTAAATTTAAAAGGGCACATTGACTTCTGCTTCTTGGCTCTATATGGCTGGTATAGAATGGAGACCAAACATTTTTAGTCTTTGGGGCTTATCGTCTTTAGTGATGACTCACTTTTCAGGTCAACAGAATCAGGGATCTGCCGCAGAACATGAAGATTGTTGCTACACATGTCGACAGTCCCGATGTAAGAAACTAAGCATTTCTGAGATAAAGATATTTGCCATTAATTTCTAGGATCACCAAGCTAGCAAAGTGGTTGAAATGATCCTTTTTGAGTTTCATTGGTTGTTATATGTACCATGTTTTAGTGACTGGAGCCACTAGGCTAAATGTTTGGGTTTTGACCAGGTGCTTATCTGGAACGTTGATGCCCGTCCTAATCACCTCACTGTCCTCGGGGATTCAGAATCACAACCAGATTTGGTAAGCTCGATATCTTCCGACTCATGACATTTTAAAGCATACCAAATATTAAGTTTTGTGATTTCCCTTGAGGATGCCGAGTTTTCATCTATTGATTTTAGTTGTTTGGACCTGAATTTGGAAATAATCTAGAGGTTGGATCAAGAGATGTGGACCATGTGGTAAATTTTTTCTGAAACCTTGTAATGCACTAGAATTGTAGATAATTATTTCCTGGAAGTTCAAACTTCAAAACCTTATAGTTCATATCCAGGTCACCTGAACCTGATTTATTTTCTTGGAATTTGCTATCAATTTTCCTTTAGATCCTTCTAATCTTAGATTTATATTATGCATGGCAAAGACGAGTCAGCGGTTTTGTGGAGTATTGGGGATCATATATCTGTTGCAGCAGAAGACTAAAGATCCGGTGAAAAAGCTTCTCAGCGACCATATATTTGATCATGTCGTATCTACCAAGGGCATGACTACACTGTTGAAGATGTGCAGTTTTGTCCATCAAGGTGATTGCCACTTATACTTGGATATGTTGTTTAACGTTTTGCATGGTTATTATCTCTCCGTACGGTTTCGTATTGTCTTTTTCTCTGACACATTTTCTTTTAATTGTATTCAAGAGTTCTGCAGTGTAGGTGATGATTCTTGCCTTATTCTTTGGGATGCTCGTATCGGCACAAGTCCAGCTGTCTAGGTTAATCCTTTACTTCTTTCATTCTGATCATTTCCTCCTCTTTTCCCCTTCTTCTTCTGCTGTACATTCCTTTGTCTGATATTGTTAAGCAACCCACGTCTAATATAATGGTATCACTTGCGCATTAGCAACTAGCAAGATTGCTCGTTTTTCTTGATCTTTGTGCTCTAGAGGTGAAGCTTTGGTTTGTAATCTCATGATCTGGGTGTTTTTCTTTGTTTTTGAGTCAACAGGTTGAAAAGGAATGCTGATCTGCATTGTGTCTATTGGGACCGCCACGATGAAAACCTTATTCTGACCGGGTATGTATTTGACATACCTGCCTCATCTTGCAAAAAAGGTGTTATGGTCAACTTATATGAATGTCTGGGATCATGAGAAGATATGGGTATCCCTTATTACGGTTTTGTGTGCTAAGTAAGCTACTGGGTTAGTTTGTTAGTATCATACATTACTTGGATATAACTTCAAGGATATGTCCATCGATTGCTTGAACACTATTGCTCTTTGGTAAGAAGAAAGAACGTGTTCGAGCCAGAATGCCAGATTCTCCTCCGGTCTTATTCTTCCAGCACGTTGGTCAACAGGTATGTAAAAACCGAACTTTTGTGTAATCTTCCTTTGCATGTGTTACTTCAATTCTCTTTAATCATCTTGTCCTGATTCGCTTTTCCCAAATTTTTACTATTAAAGTTGAATCTGAATTATTCTTGTGACCTTTAGTGTACATAGGGAAAACAAATTTAATCTAATAATTGGTAGGTGGAGATAATCTATTGGCTAACTTAAGGCACACCATACTTGAGCATCTTTTACATGTATCGTGAAGTTAAGTTATACCATCTGCATTCAAGTTACTGGAAGTCGAGCAGAGTTCTTAATTTCGTGTAGTTTCACAACAATAAAATACGTTTCACTCTGGAACTTGATCATATTTCTGATATATATGCAGGGATAAAGGTGTTGAGTTTCAATGGAATTATCTGATCCATGGACAATTGTTAACGTGTCTGATGATTGCGAAAGCAGTAGTGGTGGTGGGACATTGCAGGTAAACCCTAATCTTTAAGTGTTAAACAGAAATTGAGGTTTGTCTATTGAGAAAAATATCATTTCCTAACTGAATTCTATGTTTGTCTGATGTTCGGCATAGATATGGAGCATGAGTGATTTGTTTACAGGCCAGTGGAGGAGGTTCTGGAAGAACTTGCAAAGTTCAAGTCACACATGCTTGCTCGTCGAAATCATGAAGTATTATCAGTGGGCGTCTATGAAACCGGAAAATGACGCACTCACAATGTAATGCTCTTCAACAATGAAAGGGTTAGATCATTTTTGTTTAGATAGTGGATCTGGTGAATCAAGTGGTCTTAGCTTGGTGGCTACTTCTTTCAGCAAGTTTGTGTCAGTCACTCTTCAACATTTCGAAGGAACTAGTCCTGTGACATAGAATGTTCCAGAAGACATGATTTGTTTAGCTGTTTTGGAAGGTTAATTGTGCTGTTTGGTGCATTTCTTGTGTCAAGCTATGAGCTAGAAATTCATGCTTGTCCAGTTTTGAATTTTTAAAATTTGAAATTTGAACTAGTTTAGCTGGGCATTAGAATTTCAAATCCCATAATCCAAATCCCATAATTCAAATCCCCATAATTCAAATCCCATAATCCAATTCCTAGGATTTGAAAGTCTTGAAATAAATGCCCTGTTAGTTCATTGGTGAAGTGGTAACTTATCCATATTCCAGCAATGGCAGTGCTCTAGTGTCGAAGTAGAAGACAAGACAACATAATGTCTTTTGGTCAAATCTTGGTCTTTTGGATATTTGGACGAAACAACATAATGTCCTTTGGTTTTACAAATTGTATGCTATTTTCAGGACTCTAGTCTAGGGATGTATAAAGCACTTTAGTTCCATACTAAAATAAAACCGTCTGTGAGAGATAACTTTACCAAATAGGAGTAGAAATCACAAACTCCAGATTCAAAAACTTATTGCTAACAAAAACTCAACAATGTCATCCATTTTGAGTCGTTTCACTTTCATCTCAAGGGCTTCTCTGACAACCCAGAGAACCATAGGAATTTCTCGACCATCACCTTCTCACCACTTTTATCATGATGTGAAATGGTGCCATGATAAAAGCCATTTCCAACATGGCATTCCTGGAATCCCAAATGATGGTGAAGTTGTACTCCTTAGAAATACCTCAACTGGTTCTCAGCTCTATCTCGTTGGTGTTACCCATGGTTCTAAAGAAAATACTGAAACTGTCAAGAAGGTGAGTAATGTTTGTTGTTTCAACTTTCTCTTCCTGGGTTCTAGCTTCTACAGTGTTTTTTCCCCAATTTCTTGTGGCGCGCTTCTAGAAAATTCATTCTTAATCACACCCTTTGTCCATCTTTATGTCCTTTGCTTATTCCTTTGAAAATGCATTGTAGGTGATCAATGCTGTAAGGCCTGATGCAGTTGCAGTAAGTATCACTCCTTATGATATCAAATATGATGTCCTGGGTGGTAGGCGCTTTGCCTCGCCTAGCGCCTAACACAACATAAGTTTATAAACCATCATCACTTGTCCTGCAACATATGTCAAGGTTGATATAGAGATGACTCAAATTATGATTTTGGATAGCATGGTTCCATATATTCCCTTTAGTTCTGTATCAAATCTGAACGGTGCCAGAGGAGATTTTCGATGACCTGCTTCTATTTGGAGAGGGTTTTCCCTGTGATTGCAGATTTTGTTAGAATTAAGATTTAAGAGTGCTAGTCTCATAGAGAAGCAAGAAATAAGATTGGAAAACTAATGGCAGGAGAGAAGCAACACACACCTAGAAGGATATGTATGGGAATTCCCGGTGTGCTTGGTTTGATATGTAATCATTTAATCCTTGTTATGAAGCTGTGCCCAATACTTGGTACCTTGGTGCACCATTTTTAAGTCATTGTCTGACTCAACATACAAATTTCCGATTCCAACACCCGAAGGCGTGTCATTGCTGTTGTTTCAAGGTCATCCAAGTTTTTTTTTTTTGATACTCAAATTTTATTAATCATCTGTTTTGAAATCTTACATAATCTTCTTCCATCCATTTAACAATGTCGGGAGGATAATTTGTATCATAACAAAAATTGGTTGCATCAATTCTAGCTTTTTTTGCTAGATTATGCGCCACACTGTTCCCTAGTCGATTAACTAACTTACAGAACCAAAGATTATTAATAGTAAACTTGTTCTTAAGAAATTGAATTGTATTCTGATTAGACCAGTGAACGATTCCTCTTAAGGTCATCCAAGCTACTAGACAGAACATGTATGGTCTGGCTCTGGAGGTACTAATAGATATATGTGATTCCTTATTAGTAACAGGTGTACATGACATGACTGCTGCATTACCTCAAGAAATCATTTTGCTTATTGGTCATCGGGCTTGATTGCTTGAACACTATTGCTCTTTGCTTTATCTACTGTGTTAAATGTCAGTTTAATGATTAACTGAGATGATTACATGTTGTAGAAGTTGGTATCATTTTGCTTCCAATTTGATAGCAACTCTATCCTTTTGAGTGCAGCTTGAGTTGTGCAGGAAACGTGCCTTGCAACTTGAACGCTGGAACCATGGAAATGTAGACTTATTTAGGATGTTTATCAGGTGCATGAGGTCTTCAGGCAGTTTAAAAAGAAAGATAGATACATTTTTTGGGGAACGTCGGCGTCAGGCAAGTCGTTTGCTGGGTATGGAGCTTAAGGTGAGTTTTCAGGACTTGTTCATTTGTTATCTTAGTTGTATGATTTTCCATGACTGGGTACTGTTTGAACCTGCTGAATGCATATAGTGATCACCAACTGAAAAAATGATAAATGTGATGGTTTATTGCTGATATCCTCTAAAAATACCGCAGGTTGGCATGGTGGAATCTGAAAAAGCAAATGCAAAATTGGTTCTTATTGACCAAGATATCGATGTAATTATCAATTCCTTAATGTTGTCTAGTATGTTATATGTTCATTAACAAGGTATACACTCATCATTTATTCATTATCAGGTTACCAAAATGCAGCTTTTGTCAATTCCTAAAAAAGATATGAAGGGTATTTATAAGAGGCTCAAAGTTTTGTACCACAGTGGCTTATTAAAGAAACTAGTTTATCACCCGTGCGATGCACGGGTTTATTTCTTGTTTGTGGAATATTGGATTCATGTTTAAAACTAATTTCTACCAAAACCTAAAAATTATGAAAAGAAAAATGGTAAAAAGCAATAAGCTAATATTTAAGTTGGTGCGCAAAAAAATAAAACAAAAAAAGGCTAAAACAGATATGAATTTTGTGGGAGACAATGCATTGAAAATGAAATTCTTTAGTATTCTTTGACATCCTCTTTTTCTTGGCCGTAAAACATTTTTCCACCTCTTCTCTGTCCCTGTAAGGAACGATCGCTATGTTGGACATAAGTATTCTTCATTTTCTGTTTGTCTTGGTTTCCATGTTGAAACCAAAAGAACAACAAATAGAAAAAAATATATTTATTATCCTCAAATCATTAAATATTGCCAAAAAATCTTCTAAATTGTTCTCCTTCAATATTATGCAAATGTATCATTGTATTTCTTGAAAAATATCGGTATGAAGGTAGTAGTTATTAGGATAACTAATTCTCAATACCTTTTTACACAACTTTTCGATGCTACATTACATGAACTGTTTTCTACTTACATGATTTAATTGTCCTAAGCAGTTTAAGAAGGAAAAAAACATACCATTTTCCTCAAGTAGTTTAAGAAGATAAAAACGTAATTCTTTCAGCTCCATTATGTGTTTTCTTTCAAACGCGCACCATCATATTTTTAAAACCTCGATTTGTGGTTTATATAAAGAAGATAATTATGGTTGGACATATATATTTTGTTGACTAATGAGAATTGTAACTATATGGTATTTGGATTTTAAATATATTTGGTCTCGATTATTTGGAACATGTACGTTTATGCACATTTGGTAAGAGTGATAGGTCCCAAATGAGATCAATGCATTTACAGAGTGCTAGGATAAAGGGTGAATTGCACCATGAGAATTGTGAGTATTCATCAACTTAAGGTTAATAAAATGGTTTTAATTTGTTAAATAACTTGTTTAGGATTTTTCAAATGGTGTCATTGCTAGCTAACTCCATAAAACATCATATGATCTGCAAAATCGCTCCATAATATGACAGGAAAAACCACTCCATAATGCTGGAAGTTGGAACTAATGAATTCGTGACTTAGAAAATATATATCAACACAACCAAAACAATATATGCATACTTGTAGTTCCTAAAATATCAAACAAAGTTATTCTTAAGAAAAAACAACCTAAAGTTCAGCAAAAAAATAATAGAGAAACTCTAAATAATTAGTCAAAGGAAACAAATTTAAAACCAAATCATAATAGATTTTTATTCATTGATCACATTCTTGTAGGTCACTGGTTGGTGAACAATATGGTATATAATCTGGTATTATCAAATAAGTATTGACGCACATCCCGTGAATTATTCTTCTTGATGAAGATAATTTTCAAATTTGTTGGTCCGTCCGATGTATTTGAAATGCCAATATATGTTAGATTTTCATTTTCATCAAAGCTTCTACTCTCAAGTAGAATCCGGCATTGTGTAAACCTTGTGTTGTTCCCAGTTCTCGTCTATTTGAATAAATAAAGTGTACCTTTTGAGTCACGACTATGAACCCGCCGAAAATTCATCAATTTTGGTTAAGTTTATGAGCCACTTTTTGAGTGTGATAGTGAAGCTTCGTACATGCGTGTGGTCGGTGGTTTATAAGGCCTATTCCTACGCACCATGTCGAAAAAATTTATTTGAAATGCCATGTGGCATGGAAAACAAGTTTCCCCCATATGGTAAATATGGCAAATTTTGCTTAAAAATATAAATTTAATTATGTTGGGTGAGACCCTAATGAATAAAAAATATATTTATGTTTGTGCGGTGGGGTATTTATAAAAGTTTTAGTGTTATAATATATTTAGTGGGACCTTTTAAATATAAAAATATATTAGAATAATTAAGAAATATGAGAGAAAGTTAAAGTATATATCATATATATAAAATTACTCGAAGATGGAAAGACCATCGAGCGATGGAGTCTCTATCGCCCGACTCCATAGCTTATGTTTGTATATATGTGATATTTGACATATAAGCATATATATGATAAATATAATGGTTTTACATGCATAGGAATAGGCCTAGTGATTATATCAAAAATTGTTTAGAGGATAAGAAGCTTGCATTCTAATACCACAGTTATCTTTGTATATTCTCCAAAACGTCTAGCTACACAATATATGTGCCATATCTAGCAGCAACCGCATTATAGTCTAATATTGCTCCTATGTATGTATGAGAGCCTAAAACACTCGTACACACCTTAAATTATTATAATATTTGTTTTAGATTGAACTACAATGCATACAACTATATGGTATTTGATATGATGCAGATAAGGTTCATGCGTAAAAGAAAATAAATGATACTCCCTCTGTCCTAAAATTTCTGTCCTCTATTCTATTTTCGTCTGTCCTAAAATACTGGCCAGTTTCTGTTTATAGTCATATTTTTTAGTCAAACTCCCAAATATATCTTTCAATTTTTATAATTTTAAAATTATTCTTAAATATAACCAATAAAAAAATCTTAAATGATATCTCCCTAAATAAGAAACAAATCTACTAAATCAATCCATAAATATTTTTATTTTTGTCTTCTATTTAAACGTCTTAAATGATATCTTCTTCACTAGGAAACAAAATTACTAAATCAATCCATAAATATTTTTATTTTTATCTTCTATTTAAACATTTCTAAAATTTATAAGATTACCAAATATGTATTTTTCTTACAGATTCCATATACTTCTTTTAATTTTAGTAATAACATAGCATTTAATAGGGATAGTGTTGTACACTTCTTCGGTCTTCTTATATCTTGACTTAGTCAAAGCGGACTAATAATTTAGGACGGAGGGAGTAGTACTTATCGATTTTATTTTATTTTCCTCCAATATGTTGACCTTAAATAAAAAATATACTCGTAAGGAATATTAAAGAAATTTTCTGGCTATTGGTCTTATATTTTGTGGAATCTCATTATTCGGTATACAAAGTGCGGTTAGCATTGCTTGTAGGAATGTAATGTATTTGGGGTTTTAGAAAAGAGATCGTCGTAATGCACCAAAGGACAATATTCTAATCTTTGGGTATCACAATATTATTACTCTACCAAAAAAAATCGTTAATCCCCCTATGTACGGTAAAAAAAGTGTCATCGTTTCAATATTTGAAAGCTTCAGAACTTAACCAAAAAGAATTGTACCGTTTCAGTAGATATTTTGGCAAAAGCCTTCACAGTTGGGTTGGATACACCACTAAGTTCAGCGCCTCTTTGCAGCTAGTTCTATTTCAACAATTTTTTTCATTAATCCCTATACAACTAAGAGAGTGCGGCAACAATTTTATTGATCTTTTTTTCTTGGAAAGACTCGCGCGGAGATTTCATTAATAAAAGGAAAAGCAAACAGAATGAGGGGGACATGCCAAACCTCACGAGATGGAGAAAAATAAAAAAAGAAAGCATGCTAAAAATTATTTGGATCGATAAAAAGACAGACTCGATCTGTCACCACCCAAAACTGCTTGGATATGGCGGCTCATTCCACCATTGAGACCGTGTAATAGCACAACAATTCTATTGATCCAGACGTAGGCAAACAAAATTATTGACCGTATCAGTACCATCAATCCGTGCAAAGATATCTTTTGTTACCTTAATAATCATAAAATTGTTGGTTAGTCGACCAACAACAAAAAAACATACTAAAAACGAAAAAGAATTTTTTTTTTTAATAATTATTGAACATGATGTGTGTTGAGATTAAACAAACCTTAATAATCATAAAATTGTTGATTAGTTGACAGCAACGAAAAAACATACTAAAAATGAAAAAAAAAAAAAAAAACAATTATTGAACATGATCTGTGTTGAGATTAAACAAACCTCAACTTTTTGATCTAGCAATACGCATGAAGCAGCGACAATATGAATATACATTAATAAGCTTTTATGCATCCTTTAGACATACTAATCAAAAAATAATTATTTTATTTAATTTATAGAAATATTCACGGAATGATTTATACCTTTAAATTCTTTGAGCACGATCGAGGATACATTTAAAACAGAAAACAAAAGTGGATCAGATTAAAAAAAATCTATTTTATGCATCCTTTAGACATGCTAATCAAAATATAATTATTGTTTTTAATTTAGAAAAATATTCGCAGAATAATTTATACCTTTAAATTCTTTGACTTATGCACCGCTTCAACGTACATTTATAACAGGTACAAGATCTATGATACATTCAAAACAGCAAACAAAAGTGGATCAAATTAAAAACAATCTAAATAGCAAGAAGGGAACAAAATAATCATCAAAAAGAGAAGCAACGTGGAAACCATAGAATTTTGGTTTTGCACGAATGCTTTGATATAGAGTTACCAAGCCCAGAAAAATGCCATAAAAAATCAACTTTGCTTTGGAAATAATATATATATATATATCAATAAATATATAAATATTTGTTTAAATATTCGTATAACTATAGGAAGATACTTGCTTTAAAAATAATATAAATATTTCTTTAGTTATATATTTGTTGATCTGTATATTAAATGGCTATAACAAAATATGGGCAAAAAATATTATTTTTTCACACATAATATAATCTTTTATATATCTAACGGAATGAACAATATATTTAGCATATTTACCTATAAGATAAATAAATAAATAAATATTATTTTCGGAAAACTATATATATTTTTTGAAATATTTTTCCTAAAAAATTATTGAGTATCTTCTACACGTCAAATAAAGAAAACTGTTTCTATTTTTTATTTTATTTTTGTGAAATGAATAATATTAAGAAAAATAATGTTGAAACCAATATTCATTTTGGTCGATTATACTTTTTTATCGAGGTTTTTTGGTTTCTCATTTTTAGTTTTGTTTAAATAATGTTATGTTATTTCTATGGTTTTTATTGACGGTTTTATTTCGAACTATTGAACAGGATTAACGATCGCTTTTTGCGGAACAGGTAGCATGTTTTGATCCGGTAAGCATTCAAAACTCTATGTATATTGATTTATAAACTTTGATCAAAGTTCTTACTTCTTTCGAATCATAAATGTAATCGCAGTTAGGGTTAGTTTTAATACTAATTAATAGCTAGGAATTGTAATTAAGATTAGTTTAATTATCAAAAATTGTAATTGGACATTACATTTTTCTTATAATTTTGTGATGAAATCGTGATCAACAATATTTTTTTAGATGCTAATTTATTTTAATTTTGTTTGTACAATCTTTTTTTGTTTATTTTGTTTGTGAGTTTAATTGTTAGGATTAAATGTATTAGATTTTTCAAACATTTTTGGCAATGTATAGATTTTATTATATTTAGTTATTTTAGGTAATTTGTTTGTTTATTGTGATTGGTCGAAAATATATTGTGAACTAAAAATATTATAAAATTACCAAAAAAAATATTATGGTGGGGCCAGAATCAACCAGAAGCTCCGATTAACCACAACGCTCGAAAAAACTCTGTTTTTATATAAAGAATGGCTCATGCATCAAATTTTCCCAGGAAAAGCTCCCAGATCAAGTAGATCCTTGTTCTGTTTGATTCACCCAGAAGTTGTAAGTCCCTGACATCTCACTCTGTCTCTTTTGAAAAACAGAAATTGCCATCGAAATTGATTTGTCTCCCCGCATCACTGACTGACCACTTTTTATGCAAATAAATGCACTAATCTTAGTTACTGATTTACAGGAAAAGGTGATATTCAAAGAGAGAGACATACTAATGTGCGCAAGGCTTAGAAGATTGGAAGAAAAGGTTATTGTTGCAGTGGTTGGGCTGGGTCACATGGACGGGATTGAACTGCTTTGGAAACTTGCAGAGGATGTTGGTGATGATAATGTGGTGATGAGAAAGCTGTATATCGGGCTCAGTAATGTGACTCAACTCAGGACAATAAGGTGGCTCAAGAACACTGGTCTGCCTACACTAGGTAGGCTCTGAGGTGCGCTTATTGACTCGCACTTTCCAAGTTTGGATTCGGCTTATGGATCAAACAACTTCATTCCCTTTACACTAGAAGGATAACGAGTTAATGCACTCTCAGTTCCAACTCATCCTAGTGAGCTGGCACAGTTGATTTTGTAATCGGTTTTCTTCTTTTTTACAGTACTTTGAATTTAGAAGCATGATCATTGGATTGAGTACAATTGGTTTCTTCTTCGTTTTACTTTGCAAATAGTACATCAAATAAGACTTATACGTCCATAAATTTCATTGTTCCTAAATTAAGAACCATTTTTAGGCACCACTCCTTTTTGTGAGGATCATGATATGCTTAGAATAAACTCCATTTTTTAGGCACCACTCCTCAAATAAGAGCCATCTGCCTGAAGTAAGTTGCATAGAAACAAAAAATGGGGCCGTTTGGCATTGACTAAAGTCAATGAATTAAGCACTTGCATATCATTGTAGTTCTTGCTTCTCTAGATTAAAGATTCATCTTCCAATCTGTTTCTAGTCCCGAAATTCCCTCGAAGATCTCTCAAATTGGGAAACACAAGTTGGAGTTATTTCTTGTAAACTGAGACAAAACTGTGGCTGAGTTTCTGAATTATTTTATTCCTCCACTACCTCCTCCTTCACCAATGGGTATGCAGCCACCACCCTCCACCTCCAATGAAAAAGATGCTCCACCTGAAAAAGCTTCGACACAACCTCTGCTACACTCTTCACCAACTGAAAAGGAACTTAGGAATTTTAAACGAAACCCTAAAAAAATATCCCCAGAAGGTTCTCCCTCGGAAAGCATCCGAAAAGAATGCCAAAAGCAAACCTTTTCTACAGACTCGTCTCAAACATTATATTCATCTATATCTGCTTCGATCTCTGATACTGCCTTTACAAAGAAAGAAACCCATCACCCCAACCTTTTCACAATAAAATCACCACCAAATCATAACAAACGAAAAAAAGATAAATCGGTTACTTCAAAAGAAAACACAACCAACAACCAACAACCATCTGTGTTACTACAAAATCTAGATCTCCATACCCCAATCTTCATTCTCACTAAAAGAATGCAGACCTTAATGCAAACTCACAGTGAACATAGTTTGGCAATCAAAGTTCTTGGTGGACCTGTTGATTTCTACCAACTCAAGAGAGCCCTGGAAAGCAGACTGTTCCCTATCAAGTTCCAACATATGGAAACAAGTTCTACAATCCATGTTATTCAACTCTCACTGCATCACCTGTGTGATAAAACCTTCATTCTAGAGAACCAGCCTTGGGTAGCAGGACCTCATGTGGTGCTCGTTGAAGACTGGATCTTACTCACCCAACGCCCCGAAAGCTGTTTTAAGTTCTCTCCGTTCTCGCTTCAAGTACTCAACTTACCTCGCTTCTTTGTAGATAAAAGATCGATCTATGATCTTATTGAAAACTCAGGAATATGTACGGTACTGCAGCTAGACCTCTCACATTCACCTCCAAGAGTTTATGTCATGATTGACCTATCCAAGCCATTCGTGCCAGACATTATGCTCAACATCGACAAAGGTTTGTGGGTTTAATACGCTTACGAAAATATTCCAGTTCTTTGTTTCCTTTGTGGTTTCCCAGGCCATGTCTTTAAGGAGTGCACAAATTTTTTGGGGATAGAACAAGCCATGAATAACAACAGGTTCCCAAACTTCCCTTATAGAAAGTTAAATGCAAAAATTAAGGCCTCAGTCACAAAACCACAACGTATTCAGCTTATGCAAGAGAAGAAAATCCCTAATTTCTTCGCAGGAGAGTCATCATCACAACATGCAAACCAGGGAGAAAAAACTACACCACCGCAACAACCACTGCAGCACATCCAAAGTCATCAGGAAACACCCAGGGATCATCAGCAACAAGGAACAGATGTAACTAGAACCAACAAATCAGTGAACCCTAACTCGTTTCCAACTCACCTTTCTGAAGAAATGACTCGCAGAGGATTAGTATGGAACTCGGTCTCTTCACAGACCAAATCTTCCAAATCCACTGCTTCAATCCATGCACCAGAGTCGCCAACAGATAGTCTCAAAAACTGTTCCCATGCAGATACACCTGAACAATACTTTACTGGAAAAAGGAATGTTGGAAAAAGCACTGCACAGGAGGGCCCACACCAAGCCATGCCGATGCTGCCAACACAACAAGCCAACAACTCAGCTGCACAGCTGGAGAAAAACCCTAATCATACTAGCCAGGTGAGTCAGCTGGCAAACAACAACACAGGAAAAGAAAAATACCATGATGAGGAGGCCCATTCAGACACAAAAGCCCGTACCTTAGAATCCGGGTCGGCTGAGAAATTCCCGGGTCGGACCTCACCGGACCCGACTGCATCGAAATCGAAACCGGGTCTAAACCGAATGCTGACCTTTTTCACACCTGACTACACTAAGGTTCTTCTTAATGTGTTGCAAAGATAGGACGCCTTGGTGAATCTATTTGTGCACAATGTCAATGGCAAACCTGAAGTCATAGTAACCACAAATGCAGGACCAGAAAACCACCATGAGGTTATGAAGCCTTTAAGGACGTACAAAAGGAGGATTGTCAAGATTCCGAAGAAACTACCTGAACATCTACTTTTACCAGGCACACCGGATTTCGCACAACCACCACCATCTAAAGTACAAAAATATGCTTCCATTGCACAATTGGAGCAACAACAACCAGCAAGGCCTCCAGTTCCTACCTTTGAAGTTCCCACTCACAGAAGCAGAAATCCAAGAAGCACCAGAGTCCACCAACTTCATCAAAATGGAGGCCAAATTCATGATCCACAGCCACCATCAGAACAAAGATTGGCTTCATCGACACACCGGAACAACGGGAACCCTAGAACAAGCTACACCAACTCTTCCCGCTTGAAACTTTTTCTTGATGAGGAGATTGAACCAAAGAACTCCACCTACCTGTCGGAGAGGTGTTGGCAAGAGCCAACACCCGCAAAAGACATGAACTACTTAGCATGGAACTGTCAAGGGATTCACAATCCCTTGACAGTCGCTAAATTGCGTGATTATACATTCAAATTTAGACCAAACTTGTTGTTCCTTTCTGAAACTCTTGCTTCAGTAGCTTATATTTCTTTTTTGCAATCTAGCTTAGATTTTACAAACTCTTTTGTTGTACCTTGTGAGGGATGTAGAGGTGGCCTCTGCCCGATGTGAACATCCCACCTCAACGTCTCAGTTCTAGTAGCTTCTCAAAATATTTTGCATGCATACATACAGCCTCACCAATCGCAGTCAACACAACCATGGATGTTTACAGGAATTTACGGACCACCACAACCGGCTCCAAGATCGGCTTTCTGGCAAAACTTTGAAAATGTTGTAACAACACCAACAATCCCATGGTTACTCATTGGTGATTTCAATGACATTGTGGTGCAAGAGGAAAAAAAGGGAGACCGTCCAATAACCAACAACCAAGTACAACACTTCAACAACTTCATCAATAAATATGCCCTAATCGATCTAGGATACCAAGGAGACAACTTCACCTGGTCAAACAATCAAATTGATGTCAACTTTATAATGGAGAGACTTGATAGAGGAATGGAAACACAAGACTGGTTGGATATCAACCCTCATGCTCTACTGCGCCATCTTCCAAGAATCGGCTCCGATCATTCTCCATTGTTACTTCAAGAGAAATCCATGCTGACAAGAACTACAAAAACTTTTAGAATTTGAGCACCTCTGGTTTCTCCATCCTCAAATGAAAGACATTGTTATCACGACATGACAAATGGGAAAACAACACGAGAGGTAGCAACAAATCTCCAAAACAAGATGAAAGAAACAACATTATCCCTTCAATAATGGCACAAACAAACATTTGGAAAACTTCCAGAAATGCTCAAAGAAGCAGAATTCCGGATGCAACTGGCACAATCTAAATGTGCAACTACTAATGGTACTGAACTTTTGTTTTGGCTGCAACATGAAAGAGAAAAACAGAATACACATTTGATGCTTCAACACTGCTACGGCTCTTACTGGAAACAGAGATCACACATTGATTGGCTGACAAATGGAGACCTAAATACAAGATTCTACCATATTAAGGCAACCATAAATCACAGAACCAATCATTTCCACCAACTCCAAGATGACAACAACAGATGGATAGTTAACCAAAGACAAATAGCTGTAATGATGGTCACACACTTTGAACAACAATATATTGAAATACCTACGGTGATTGACTTGGATTTGTTCAATGATCTAACACCCATATAGTCAAATTATCACTGCATAGAACTCGAGAAACTGCCAACCCATGAGGAAATTCATAAATCCATTCTATCCATCGGACTAGAAAAGGCACCAGGGCCAAACGGCTTTACAAGTAAGTTCTTCAAAGTCTTTTGGGATACTACTAAACCACAAATAGTAGCTTTGGTGGAAATATTCTTTGATAAGGTAGAATTAGCATCTCCATTCAATCATATAACAATCACCCTCCTTCCAAAATTTGATAACCCTACCAAACCAAATAAGTTCAGGCCAATAGGACTCTGCAATGTTGTCTACAAGATCATCTCAAAAATCCTTGTAGATAGATTACGTCCTCTTATTCAATTCATGATAAGCCCATACCAAAGTGCCTTCATACCTAATAGATCAATCCATGATAACATTGTCATTGCGACTGAGATTTTTCACCACATTAGGTCGACACCTCCAGGTAAAAACCCAAAAATATCCATGAAGCTTGATATAAGAAAGGCTTACGATAGTCTTGATTGGGGGTTCCTCAGACAAGTCCTAACTATACTAGGACTCCCTAGAAAGTTTGTGGAATATGTGATGCTTTGTATAACCTCGCCACATACTCGACCAAAAGTTAATGGCACTCCCCATGATCATATCAAACCAAAGAGAGGCCTCAGACAGGGAGACCGGCTATCACCCTATATTTTCATTCTTTGTGCAGAGATTCTATCATCTAATCTGGATAAACTAGAGAGCCAAGGAAAACTCAAGGGTTTAAGCATCTCAACAAAGACTCCACCAATACTTCATCTGATGTATGCAGACGACTTACTTATCACTTGCGCTGCTGACCAACAAACTTGTGACAACCTCAACAAGATCTTACATGCTTATGCCACGTCAGCGGGCCAAATGATCAACACCCAAAAATCAGTCATCATACATCATCCTAAATTGACTCAGAATGTCAAAGATTGGCTTACACACAACTTCAACATCCCAACCACTCACAACCTACCAAAATATCTAGGAGTGGAGTTCAAACAAGAAAAAAATTCATCCCTAATCTTTGCTCAGCTTTTACAAAGATTAGAAAGAAAGGCCAAAGGGTGGATGGAAAAATGTCTCAACCAAGTTTGGTAGATGGTCGCTTATCAACACTTCCTTGCTACCTACGGTTAATCACACAATGCAAACCCAATTGTTGTCGGCGCATGTGCATAAGAAAGTGGACAAGATAGCAAGAAATTTCTTCTGGGGACATGATAAAAATACAAGGAAACTACATATCTTGGGTAAGGAGAAACTCAACCTACCCATCAGGCAAGGAGGCTTGGGGATTCCCAATGCCAGGAAACACAACTTTTCCCTTTTAGGGAAAAGGGTATGGCAAATACGTGCCAGACCAAACACGGCCTGCAATAACATGTATATGACCAAATACATGCAACAATAGTCTATTCTCAAGGCAATGCTAAAACCACCGGATGCAGTAAGTGCTACATGGAAGAACCTTCATAAGGTGGCTACCTTTGTGCAAGCTAACCATGCGGTCAGATTGGCGATGGAAACTCAACCACAATTAAAGAAAACTGGATTCCCATGCATGCAAACACGTCCACAACAGGTGACGTAGAAAATAATCTGGTTAGTACTTTAATTGAGCCACTTTCATTCAATTGGAATATTGACTTACTCAACCAGATTTTTCAACCCAACATTGCACATTCAATCAGAGCCATACACATACCCAACCCATCAACTCAAGATAAACCAATTTGGCCACATACCAAAAAATGGACAGTACTCGGCCAAAAGCGGATATGCGGTGTTATCACAAACCCCAGTCCCAACTGCTGGCAATGATCAGACACTGCGAACCACTTTAGACAAAGAAAAGTTACAAAAAATTTGGAGAGAATATAACCACCACAAATATTTGCCTAATCTGTAATCTACAACCAGAAACAGTCCAACATTGCCTTTTTAGATGTACAACAACCATAACAACATGGAAAAAAATGAGTGATCTCATCAACTTGAATACAACTGCTCACAATCCATACAGAGATCTCACACTACCACCACACCCCATCCTAGCAGTCATTTTTCAACAACAACTACATCAATCAACAATGAGAGATAATAGAACAAGACAGAACAACAGCACGACAACATGCCAATGTACAGTGCCCACAAACTTCAAAGAGTTCTTGCAATTTTCGGAGAGGAAGGAACATTTCACAACCTGCTGCTTTATAATATGGAACATCTGGCTAGCACGCAATGCAAAGGTCTATAATAACAACATCCAGACATCACAACAGACCTTCCAAATCGCGAAACTACTAGCACAAGAATATAAATGGGCGATCCAACAAAACATTCATACAAGGAATGATAACCAACAACCACTTATGAACAACCCCATAAGGAACGAACTACACAAAATACTGGTTAGTTGGACATCACCACCATAAAACTGGACGAAAATAAATACAAATGGAGCAAGTAACGGAAAGCCAGGAGAAATAACGGAAACGACAGGAGCAGGATGGATCTGTAGAGACACAATAGGAACGATAATTATGGAAATGGCAACACCGATAGGCAAAACATCGGCCTTGGTGGCAGAAACATGGACACTCTCTGCTGGCAAGTAAAATGGCGCTCACACGACAATGGCGCCGACCGATTCGAGTCGGACTCGACAACACCGTTGACACTCATCGAAGAAAAATGGCTCGGAGGCACCATGGATCATTCAAAACATGATACAGGAGATCCAATCCCATCTACAATAAATCAGAGATTTCACAATCTCGTATATTTATAAAGAAGCTAACCAGGCAGCAGATGGATTGGCAAATCGGGCAACACAACTCAGTTGGAAACAATTCAAATACTTGTATTTGGGACCACACATGTCCTAATTTCATCAATGTAATTGTAATGAATGAATCTATGGGGATTCCATACCGCATGAGAAGTTCCAACCTTATAAATAAAAGAACTACTCTTTTCAAAAAAAAAAAAAAAAAAAAAAAAAAAAAAAATCCGCCATCTTACGTATAAGGGGTGTCATAATGATTTTGTGTGGGGAGTTTCTTTAAACTTGGGTTTATGTTGGATGCTAGCCTGCTAATGTCAAATTCAAACGTTTGCATGCTCGACTTATAAGTTACAAACTTTTTGCAACTTGTTCTTGTATTCTTTTGAACCATCCTCTTAAAGGTACCAGTTTTTGTATATTATTAGATGTTTTAAACAGTTTCTAGCATTTCAGGTGACATCTATTAATACTTCAATTTTAAAGGATTGAGAGTTATTGATAACAAGCCTACTATGAAACGGTATTGTCGTATAATGGGTTAGCGTTTCTCAACTCTCAAGTGGTAGAATAAACTCCACTTATGGAGTGGTCGTATCTACCAATGTCCATGATATGATCAAGGGTGGAACAAATCACGATAGTAAAACCATTCCTGTTTTGTGTTGCCAACTTCGAAATCCCAAGAAATATTATGCTCATTCCCTTTAGAATATTAATCTTCTAGACGATAAAGTTGTATCTTAGGTGGCTAGGCGCCGAGGTGCAATTGTGTTGACTCGCCCGTTCCAAGTTTGGAGTAGACTTACGGCTTGATTTGGGTGAAGGCCGAGAATCACATGGTGATTTAAGTGGTTAAGAACAACGTCGTGGTGGCTTATGCGATCTAGTCATTGAAGTGGTTAAGAACTTAGTTAGTCACGTTTCCCGTCTGTTGAAAAGTTGGAAGCATAGTGAGTCAATGCATCTCAATTCCAACTCGTCCTAGTGAGCTGGCAAAATAACAATTCGTGCAACACACACTGAGTTTGATTTTGCCAATTTTACAATTTAGGTTTTTTGAAATTTGGGTTTTGAATGATTGAGATTCGTGAAATTAATCATGTCCCAAAGCGAAAGAGGAGCATCCAATCATGTTGGTTCATCAAGCGAAGCAATCCCTCACTTTCAGTTGCATCTCAATTACATTCTGCATCAAACCAAGTTCAAGGTTCAGAAATTCATTCAACACCTGCTGCTGTTGCACCTCCAACAGAAGAAGTAGTAGCAGAAATAAAAGTAGATGAAGATCCAATTATAGCTGAAGAAAAGAAAAAACTACGTGCAGTAAGGTATGATGCTTGGAATGATTTTGAAAGGTTAATTGAAAAGAAGATGGTAAAGGGTAAGGAGATTGGGATACTTATAGCTGAATGCAAACATTGTAAGAGGAGAATGCCTGTACCCAGTAGCCAAGGAACCAGCAAATTGCATTACCATGCTAAAACCTGCAAATAAAAGCCCGAGAACAAGAAAGGACAAAGAAAGATTACTACAATCAAAACAGTAATGCACAAACTAAGCTTGCTAATTGGAAATATGATGTTGTTGCTACTAGGATACTTGTTGCCAAGATGATTGCTAAACATGGTTATCCAATCACTATAGTTGAGCATCCATATTTTGTTGAGTTTGTGAAGTCTTTAAATCCTGCTGTTAAGCTTCACACTAGGAATACAGTTAGGGAAGATATCATGAAACTAAGAACTGAGTTCAAACTGCAATTACAAGAACAATTTGAGACAATTACATCTAAGTGTAGTTTAACAACAAATATGTGGTCATGTAAGCATACAAAGGATGGTTATTGCTGTGTGATAATGCATTACATAGATGATGAGTGGAAACTGATTAAGAAAACACTAGCATATACTTTAGTGCCATCACCACATTCTGGAGAAGTTCTAGCATCTGTAGTGAAATCAGTATGTCTAGATTGGAACATAGACACTAAGCTTTTTGTTGTAGCTGCTGAAAATGCTAGCTCCAACAATGTTATGATGGAAAATCTGAAGAAATGGCTTGATAGCAAAGATTGTTTAGTTCTTAATGGGGATATGTTCCAAATGAGGTGTAGTAATCATGTATTGCACTTGATTGTAGGGTGTGGAATGAGAGTGGCTTCTCCATTTATAGATGCAGTTAGAGAGTGTGTAAAATATGTCAAAGCAAGTCAGGCTAGAAAAGAGAGATTTGAATGTGCTATTCCCCAAGTTATGCTTCCTGCTTCAAGGTCTGTGGGTTTAGATGTGGATACCAGGTGGAACTCCACCTTTAAGATGCTAAAGGATGCAATTTTTATGAGACAAGCTTTTGTTAGGCTAGCTGATTTAATGACTTCAAGATACTACCAACTTCTAAGGAGTTGCAACAAGGAGTACATATATGTGAATGTTTGGAATTGTTTGATGTCATTTCAACCAAATTTGATGGGATTAAGTATCCCACAAAAAATTTGTATTATAATGGGGTGCAAGAAGTTAATAGATGCATTAAGATCTGGGAATCAAGTGAGCATGAGTATGTCAGAGACATGGCCAAGAATATGAGGATGAAATTTAATGGCTACTAGAAAGAAAGTAACACTTTGATGGGCATTGGGGTTGTTTTAGATCCTAGGTACAAGGCTAAATGGGTGGAGTTTTTTATGAAGAGAGCATATGGTGTGGAAAACTATAAAAATTTGAGCACGAACTCAATGCTCTTTTACGTGCTTATGAAACCAACACTACAACTCCAGTTATTTTGATACTTGGAATGCATTCAACTGGATTTGAGATCTCTGCAGTACAACAACATCATATGAATTTGGTTTTGATGATTTTATTATGAAAACAATATGTTTGAGGTTGAGAAGTCAGAATTGGAGACATACTTAGCAGAACCAGTTCTTCCTAAAGGCATAACCACTGAAGAAATGAGGTTTGATATCTTAAGTTGGTGGAAGAATCATGCTCCTAAGTACCCAACTCTCTCAAGGATTGCAAGAGATGTATTGGCGGTTCCAGTGACAAGTGTAGCATCAAAATCCATGTTTAGTTGGTGGCAGGGTTCTCACGTCTCACAGGAGTTCATTAGCTCCAGATCTTGTTGAAGCTTTGCTTTGTTTAGGCGATTTGCTTCCAGATCTCACTCTCAGTGACAGTGATAGTTGTGTTACTGGTAACTTTTCTTACATCTTAATCTTTTATTTGCTTTTATATTTATTGGCTTATTGCACTGACATTGCCAACTTAAGTTGCTTCACTGTCTAACACTTTTGATTTTCCTTTCAAAATGCAGAAGTTGAGGACTAAAGAGTAAGGAGGAATGCATTTGCAGATGCAGTTGGCAGTGGAGAATTTGGAGATTGAGGAATGCATTTGCAGTTGTTGCAACAAATGGAGATGGATTTCCTTTAATCCTTTGTCTTTTCTTTTGCAAAAACATGGTTTTTTCTTTTGCTAGAACATCTGAAGATTCTGAACATGTAATTTGGTTTTGAACATGAACATCTGTATGTTTTTTTTGTGGCATGGATTTAGAACTTGTTTTCTTGGATTTAGAAGTTGTTATGTGTAATTGTTCTGTGTTTTAAACTTGTTTTGTGTTTGTCCTGCGACATACCGGATGGTACAGAAAAATTATCTGTTATCCGGTAAGTCGAACGTAACGTTAATGGTTTTGAATTTCATATTTCCGTCGGCACTTAACAGATATCGGTTAACCGCTAATTTTAATGTAAACGGTAGCAGCAGAGCCAATATCCGTTACGTTAAGTGCCGTTCATGACCTAGTCATTTATAGCGATTCGATGTAAATGATCGTAACGTTTGCCGTCTGCCACGTGTCTATCGCTTATAACATATAGACTAACGGCTTTAGACGTTGACTATTCATTGTAACAGTAATGAATTTGCCAGGTGTGCTAATTACTAACAGATATTATAACGTTGATTCGACGTTGGTAAAAAAAAAGTTTTCAAAAAAAAAAACGTTTTTTACTGTTATAAATAAGCTCCCAAAATTGGACCCTGCACTGCAATGCAATCCAACTATGAAGCTGCAATACAATTAGTTTCTGAAACTGCATTGCAATTCATTTCTGATCCTGCAATACTAAATCTGAAACCCATAATTCAATCTCATTCTGTAGTACATACATTCTTATTCTAGTAGCACAAGGAATTCATTCATTCAATTATTCTGGAATTCAATCTCATTCCACAATACATACATTCTCATTCTAGCAGCATAAGGAATTCATTCAATTATTCTGGAATACATATTCCTCAATCATTGACATATGTAAAGTATATACGAGTATCATCTTTACATTGGAAGAACTGCTTAAGCCTAAAAAATACATGGTCCCCTATATGTTTATAATCAAATGAGGATGGTTGTGTTTTTCAGCAGTTTCTAAATATAAGCAAGTGTTGTTCTGCATTATACATACCTTGGCTGAAAAAAGTTGTTACCCGCCCAAAGAAGTTGTCCATCGACATCATAGTAGCCTTAACTGTGAGTCTCTAATTGACAATAGGCAGAGGTCTTTACTGTGGTTTGTTAGTTGTTTTTGTATCACAAGTGTCTTCTTCGGTTGTTACTCTTTGTATTCTTAGAAACATCTTTTCTTTAGCTTTGCTCTTGTATTTTTATTTTTTTATAGTGTGGGGTTTTCGCTCCTTTTTAGTTGCTTCTGCCAGCACACGACTTGTGTGTTTATTAATCTATTCTCTTTGACCGATCAATTTCTTTTTTTTAATAGTTTGCTAATTTCGGAAAGTCTTCTTTCTTAATTTCGAACCCACTTCGATCTCTTTCCACACTCTTCTTCTTTTTATTCTTCTTTATTTGTTTTTATTTCTAAATCTCTCTCTCCGATTTTAAATGTATATCACTAACCATGACCATAAAGGCAGGAGGGCACACAAAAACTTAACTAAGAATGATGCTTTTTGAGGTTTAAGATGTGTTGGTCCCTCTGATTTTAAATGTGTGCATCACCTTCAAGATAAGAGAGGGGATAAAAAAAAAGTTATACCGTGTAAAGCCATCAATAAAGCTATCAAAAAGATTATACGTACTACAAAAACCAACAGATGATCCAAATATATGTATTTACCGATTACAAAAACAAGGATTTAATTTGTGCAATTTGTTTAGACAACATTGAATCTTTGTCACAACACATTACAACAAAACCTCCTGCTTTAACCCTTTTTTTTATTGTAACACCAAACATGTGGATGTCCCATATCATGCAACAAAAAGAAAGCCTTTTTATCGTGTTGTTTAGTCTCAGAGAGAAAAATGATGTCTGGATTGTATTTGAAAATGCAATCCCTAAAATGATTTCTAGTATGTTTATTGTAGGGCTGCACATGGGCGGGTATGGGCGGGTATAAGCTCAAACCAACTTCGCACCCACAGGCTGCGGTTTTTTTTTTTCATAACCAACCCCGCACCCACAAACAGCGGGCGGGTTTTGTTACCCACCCGTTGCGGGTAGGGCGGGTTTGGGTTTAAACCCGCTTAAACCCGCAATAATTAGATATAATCCAAAAATTAGATATACCGATCAGGACCACATTGAAATTTTCAAGATTACAATCCATGGAGTCCGCTTTAATATATTTCATGACGCGTGCAGCTAATTATAGTGATAGCAAATCGAATACGCTTCTGTTTTATTTTTGATGGTAAAGAAATCTCTGAACGTTAAGAAGGCCAGCTCTTAAATTGGCACCTCTGTGGATATGTTCACACACAAGACACCAACAACCATTGAAAACGTGAAGTCTCTCGGAGAAAGGGACAAAAGAGGTGGTCTAGGGAGCGAGCTGAACTTCTCAAGGCCAGTGAAGGATTAACTGTAATCAACGGTGTATATTGAGCGGGTTTTTCGGGCGGGTATGGGCGGGTATGACCTAAAACCAACCTCGCACCCACAAACAGCGGGTTTTTTTTTCTTCTTAACCAACCCCGCACCCATAACGGGCGGGTATGGACAAAAAACCCACGGATTTAGCGGGTACGGGCGGGTATGGGTATCGTGGGTGGGTCTTGTGCAGCCCTAGTTTATTGCCTAATCCTTGGACTTTCCATGTAAAGGGACGGAAAAGAAAGAGCACAAAGGGACTTATTTTATAATTTCTAAAATTATGTGACTAATTGATCTCTAAATCTATGAATTTAAAGTTAATGAGAGAAAACTTGAAAAATAAAAGTTTAAGAGTAAAAACCTGATCTTATGGGGAAACTAGGCCTTGACCCGTGCCGTAACGGCATGGGCCTTTACGTTGGTTAATTTTTAATATCGTACTAATTGTGTCCCGGAAACTTATCAACTCATGTTGTAGCGGTTTTTGTCTTTTAAATAAGATATAGCGCTTGACCCATGTCGAAACGGATATTAAATGAGGGAGGATCCCTTCACACTCTTAGATTCACACTTTTTCACACTTTGGAAAATATTTTTCTTAATAAAACTTAAATGAGAGAGTATTTGAATTTAATATTCTGGGAATATGCCGTCTCGCAAAGCTCTACATATCCACAAAAAATGAGCATATTCCAAAATACTAAACCCCACAATCTACCGATATTAATTTTAACCGTTGAACATTCGTTGGGTTTCGATAGTTGGTTTTCAAAGTAGTAGGTTACGGAGTTATACATTTCAGAATTTGCTCATTTTTCGTGGGTATGTATAGCTTGGTAAGACGAATATTTCCCTAAATATTAGCTTCAAATACGCTATCGTTTGGTTTTTGTAGAAAAGATAGTGCCTAAAATGTGAGATACTGTAAAAATAAAAGTGTGAGGGGATCCTCCCTCATATTAAATTTGATATTTATTAATTATCGAGTTTACCCTCCTTATCATTACAAAAGTAAAGGAAAAACCAATAGATATTTCTACTCTGAAGTCCACGACTCGATAATTAGTAATTTCATATGTTCTGATTTTGATTCATGTCGTTTGTCTGCAGTTATTAAATAACGTGACAATTGATTCAAGTTTTTTTTTCAATTTTCATGTGTTTTATTCAAGTTTACGTAACGGCACGGGTGTAATATAAAATTCTAGATAATTATGTTAGATTATTTATCGAGAATACTGGATTTCTAGTCAAATCCTACTGAATTATGAAACGAAGTTCGAAAAACAGAATATTCTGATGCCTGAATCAATAATACTTAACCGAAACCAACTTTAAGCCATTTATGTTATGTTTAAAAAGAAACTCAATTCATATATGGACTTCCATATTAGTCCACAAAAATTTCATACCGTATAGCTGAAAGGTGGTAGAAATAGGATGTGAAATTCACTTATAAACCGTTAATGACTTGATATCTAAATAAGATGTTGTAATAATGCATTCATATGACTAATTGTCAAATGAAATTCAAAATTTTAAAATATAATACAATAAAAAGATCAATAAATGATCATTACGCGCTCCTAACCCAGGTAACATCTCTTTGACACAAATTTTTTAGTGTTTATAATTTCTCATGTAGGAAAAATATCGGTTTTGGAAATTAAAATTCACAATTAAATGTTAAAAAAAAATGGAAAGTTTTACGTTGGAGTAACTTCCTTACTCTGGCTATTGTTTTTTACATTGCAATCAAATCTTTGTGATGCTACCATTGAATATAAAAATAGTAGAGAGCATAATCGTTTGATCCTGATACTTCGCAAAGTATAAAATTGAGAAAGAAAATCAAAATATTTTACAATGATTTTACACTAAATCAAAATATCAATAACTGCATATATTTTCCCATTTTTATTTACATTGTTATTAAATTACCCAATCAACGTTGTGCTCCTAGTTCTTGTCTCTCATAGAATTTGTTTTCTATATTCCTAAAAGTCAATTCCTAAACTGACCTGTCTCTTTCGCATTTCATATATTGTTTCTCTCATCCAGCACAAAATATATATCATTGTTGATTATGAGGTCATTCTACAACATGAAATCTTATTTAGAAGAGAGAAGTTCCTCTTGTTATCTTTGCTTAATGATGGTTCCTGGATTAGAATTATGCCCTTTTTTAGCTCACCTCTCTAGCAAATAGTATGATCATAGCAATATGAGAAGATTGCAAAATCATTAGGATTATCTACTTTCATTTAATATAGGAGAAATGTGTGTATGAGATGTTGTGTTTCTTAATAATCATACAAAAACCTAGAGTGACTGAAATATATATCTGAAAGGACTGTGTTGGATCCGTGCTAAAGATCAAGAAAGCTTTTAATGGCATTGATGGTAATTAGTTGTCATACACCATTTTTTGCTTTAATTTTCATTGTTTTTTGTGTTTTCCTAGGTAGACAAAATTTAAAAGTCATTTCAAAACTGTGGAAATGCCTATCCGATACATATTGATTTCCTAAACAACAGGTAACAATAATAGGATAGGTTGATCCTGAAAAAATCATTAAGTTATTAAGAAGGCCAAGTAAAAAAATCATTGGATAGGTTGATAGAGCCACACCAAATCCATATCTGAGTCTTTCCGATCCCCTGTAAAACCAATAAAATTGCTACCATTGGGAGAGTCAATTTAGTTGTCCTTCTAGAAAACAATGTTGGAGCGCTGAATACTGAATACTGAAATATAGCACATAGATATGCCAATAAAAGAGAATTCAATATATAATTAATTTTTTTGTAGTACTCAAAACACTCAAGCAAACAAATTGAAAATTAAGTGGAAAAAAAACTTAGTGAAGTTTATCTACAATTATATTTTCTTCTCGATTAAGCAATAAGAGTAACTGCAAAAAGGAAATATGCAACACTTTGGAACACCGACCTACTTTAGATTGAACAAACTCAAGTCGACAATTAATTTATTCCATTGTATTTATTATTGTTGTATTCTCTTTTATATACTAATCAATTTTATTTTAACAGTAGAAACCAAGATTTATACCATCGGGTATTAAAGATAGCCATGATACTATTTCGGTGATCCAACGGTCATTATTATTTTTCCTTAACTCGTGCGGTTAGGTTTTTATTTGGTTATACATTTTTCGACGTTTATATATTACATATAATACTTATTAATTGTCGAATTTAACCTTCTTATCATTACAAAAGATATTTTTTCGATAATTTGAAATGGTATTGTCCTTATGCATCTCTCTCAATTCAGTGATCGGACGTGACCAAAACACTAAACTATGTAGTCTATAAAAATTACGTCACCCTGACTCATTTGTCTCGAGCATAATTATATAGGTATTAACAATGTTCAGATCCTTGTCGATTTTATCCCCTTTGAGAATAATTTTAAAAGATTAAAACTCTGAAAGGACTCAAAATTACATATCGCATTATATATTTTTAATATAACAATAACGTAAAGCTATCATATTATGACATGTAAAACCATTTCATATGATAACGCATTTTACTCACATAAGATGTAGTTTTAGCTTTTCAAAATTTCCAGACATTCTAAGACATTAACCATCCAAATGTGAGATTATTTACTGCATAAAAAATTTAAAAATAATGAAACCATGATTCACTAGTAAGTCAAAGGGTTAACCACTTAATCTAATAACAATATACTATAAAAACAACTAACAGACTCTGTTATCCATCATCATTGAATAAAAATATTTAACCCATTTATTATGAAATATGTGAGACGACGCGATATTACTCATTGGGCACCACTGTTTACCAGTACTTGCCATTACCATAATTATAGCACCCATCACCACTGTTTTTACTGAAACAACTTCCACCACCACTTCCAGTCAAACCAGGCATAAAGTCTTTGCCTTAACACCATTATAACCACCATTATATTCCACTTATATAATTATTAGCTAATCTAACTGAGTTTGGTATTGTTCATTTTATTTTCAAAAAGTACTTTGAAAACATATTTTGTAGTAATATTTTTCCATATTGTTTGGTAAATATTTTTTAAAGTGTTTTTTAAAATCTATCAACTTTGAAAAGTAGAGGAGAATGAGCTTTTTAAAAGCTTCAAAAGCAAAATCCATGGTCTACCTTGATTTCGTATTCTATTTATTTTTTCTATCCCTACTTTATTTTATAAATGACAAAAATTACCCTATATCTATATATATTACCGACCTTTATTTGTTAGTATATTTCATTCGTAAGGATAATACCTTTCCTTTCAAACTATATTTTATACTATACCATCATTGAAAATGCTTTACATTATTAACAATAAAATAAAAATAAAGGCAATACTAAACAACAATTGATTTTTTATCTTAAACAATAATTTTTAGTAATAATACTAATTTTTAAATCTCGTGGCTGTTAAGCACAATAAAATACACTACAATTTTCAGAGACATATTTTTTGCTACAACAAGAATAATTGAACCTGATAATTTACCAAACAAATTTGATCGCTTTTTTAATCGGCTTTAATTTTAGTCTATGTTTTGGTGAACATCAATTGTTTTTTTTCATAGCTCGGCATATCGGCGCACATTAGAAACACGTTGTTGTACAACTCACACAATAGTAAACAAATCCTAAGCATTAGTTAATTAAAATATATATTTATTATCATTGTCAATAAAATAATTTATTTATTATCCTTCATAGTTGACATTTATTATGACAAATTGATAAAATCTTTATTACAAAGAATTAATGGAACATTAGTGTTGTGGTAAGTAAATTTTAGCCGTTAGATGCATTTCTAATTCCAAAAACAACCATCACTTATGACAAACGATTACATCCCTAGATTTATCTCTTGTGAGGACAAATCTGAACCGCCACTTACACAGACAAAGTTAGCCAAACTGTGCTTTATACTCTTAATTAATCCTCATTAATGTTAGGAGTAAAAACATGGTTATGTTGTCAATTTCTTAGGTGTGATACTTGAACCAGGGGCGAATCCAGCGGCCAGTGGGGTCACTGGTCCCCATAAGATTTTTGAGAGAGCAAAATTCATATGCAATTTTCGTTTAAGATTATTTTGCGCCCCCACAATATTTATGTTAATCACCCGTATAAGATATTTTGTTTTTTTCATTTTATTTTATGAAATGAAACGTATACGATGATACTTTCCAAACTATTCTCAACCTTATTTCCGTATCCAATTCCACGAAATATAAAGCTACCCTAAAATTTATAGATACTAGTGAAACCGCACGCGCGATGCGCCTGCCTCTTGAAACCGAAGAAACCGAAGATTGCACATTTCCAAATTTGTGCACACAAAGTTCATTTCCGATATACTAATCCAACAAATTCAAGTGTCTCTGACACTTCTATAGTTATGGTTACTGAACTTAACCATATAAAAAAAATGGCACGATATTGTTGTTGTGGAAGCGGTGGTGCTGGGGTGCCGGTGCTGGTTGTGGTGGCGCTTGCATAAATTTTATTGTGAATGTAAAGAAAAATTCTTGTTTTAGATGGTAACATGTAGACGTAAAACACATACAAAACAAATATCTTCCAAATTTCATACTCTTATCCCTCCACCAAATCAAGTAAGCTAGTGGCCCAATAAATGAACAGGAAGCCAACAATCTAATGCAGCAATATCTCACACAATTGCGTTCAGTTGGAAATGTTCAGAATCGACACCAGCAGTAGCTTTCTTTCTACTTTAGCAGAAAACACAGCCGCCATTGTACTCAGAAGAGAATATGTACAGTCTTAACAAAGAGACCTATCGCGATGTGCGAGCCGTTCCATTTCAAGACCCCTACAAAATATATCGCAGTGAACTTCAAATAAACTTTGATATGTGTGCTATTCCGTCTCAAGGAAAAATATATTCATAAACTTCAAATAAATTTCAAATTTTGAATACTTGATTACTAATCTATCAAAAAGATCTTTAAATATTGACACACTTGCGAATTAAGTTGGCTTTGGAGATTCATTGACAGCTTATACATACACACCCACACCAAATATCTTAACTATCTACTTATCCGTCCATACTAAATGAAGTAAGATTTTTTGTTCAATTTCATGCTTCTTCTAACTTTCAAATATTAAGTGGATGACATCCAACACAGGAAACATGTTAAGAGTATCACAGTAAACTTCGATTCGGTTACTGATGTCTCTTTTATCTCGAGCACGAGATCAAATGATATGGTGTCAATCATCTAGTAATTCATGTCGGTATACAAAACAATATATTTCTCTAAGGAAAATTCAGGGGCATAAGGGGTTTTGGCAATGAACCCTGTAATACACATACATTAATTCTTACAATCCTCGGCCGACAGATGACTTAACATAATCTCAACAGCTAAATTCGAGTTAACACATTTCAAGAGGCAAAACAAAACAAAAGATATATAAAACATTTTCTTTAAGAACCCAATGTGCTAAATATGCCCGAAACATAAAGAAAGAGAAGTACGTACCTTGGAGATGGCAGGATAAAAAGCACCATGAACTACAATCTTACACAGATCCTCATTTGATTGGGGGCCAAGCATTTTAATTGGGGGCCAAGTACTAGAGGACAAAAAAGGTCACCCAATCCTAATTTGGGTCACCCTTTATAAAAATAGTTTCTAAATGGCTAAAATGCCCCTGAGTGATTAGTTTTAAGATTTAATTAAGTTGATTAGTGTGATAATTTTGTTTAGATAAAAATCAGGTTTTGGGATTAAAATTTGGGGAAATTTTAGTTTTGGTTTTTTTTTTTTGAGAAGAAGAAGAGTAGTTTTGAGAGGAAAAACTAGGGTTTTTAGAAATGAGTGATTCAAGTGAACCCGCACCTCAAAACAATCAGGTAAACCTCATATACTCTTGAAATTGTCTGAATGGTGCTCCAAGGGGTCGATTGATGGTCACTATGGAACTACTCAGAGTGAGGGTCGTTATAGTCGGGTGTTGTATACGCCAACGACCCTAAAGAGTCGTCATACTGTTGACACACATGGCGACGACTCTAACCTGCAACTTTTAATGGTGATGAAAAATCGTCAAGGTGGTGTGTTAAACCATGACGACTGTTTATATTGTTCACCTAGAGTCGTTAGTTGATTCGTTTAATACCTAGACGACTCTCGAATCCAAACTCTCTGTATAAAAAGGCAAGTTTTGTGTGTTTGAGTCGTCATAGGGATATTCTGATATACTGACGACCCTAACCAACCATTTATAATGTTCACCTAGAGTCGTTAACCAATAACAAAGGGTCATCAAAACAGGGTCGTCATTTTCAACCTAATACGGTAACGACTCTATTCTAGGGAAAAAATGTTGAAGTAGCAGAGTTAGGGTCGTCATCTTCATCCTAATACACTAACGATTTTTCATAGAATCCGCATGCAAATGAAAAGTCGTTAGGGGTGTTCATTTCGATACTAACGACTCTTACACTGAAATTTCGATATTAATGAATACAAGGTGGGTTTAAGTTCATATACCTTCTAATTGGAGCCATAGCTTTCTTGGGTTTTGATTTTTGGCGACGATTACGCGGTGAATCGGTTGAAGAATTTTTTTTTTTTTTTCAAAATAGTCGTTAATGGTGGTGGTGGAGAAGAGAACGGGGAGGAGAGGAAGATGAAGAAGAGAAGCCTAATTAAGGTTTCTAATTAAGGTTAACTGATTTTTAATGTTTAGTTTTAGGTAAGGGTAAAACAGTCTTTTCAATATCGGATTAATACGCCCCTCAAAAAATTGGGGTGCAAATAAAAAGTCATGGCCCCTAATTAAAATGTCTGGCCCCCAATCAAATGAGGTACACAGATTGGGATGTGGCGCAGTTCAATTTTCTATCTTCACCACCCCATGCATAAAATTGTCCATCATCTATTCCAAAACATATCAACTCCACTCCAACAAAAAGCATCTACAAAAATTCATCACGAAAACAACCATCAATAACAAATGAACTTGTGAATTCAAAATTTGTAGTTAAACATTTAATTTAACCATGGGAATCACATTATATAAACATAAATTCAAATTTCCATCTAAAATTCACTCTATGATGAGCAAGTTAAAACACATATTACCCTTTGAAGCTTCAACATGGGAGAAACTAATAGGGTTTAGCAGTGTTTCAACGGAGACTCATATCAGGAGTAGTGTAAATTGGTTGCATCACAAACGGTTGATGAGAGGTTGGATTTGATTCGAGTTTGTCAGTTAGAGAGCAAGGGTTTTTATTGCCACAAAGAGAGACGTAGTAATTCGATGAGAACTGAATCAATCAATCAATCAATCAATATGGAATTAATTCAATCGATTTACCCAATTTTGAATTTAGGGTGTTAAACGTTGTTGTAGCTACAATTGGTTATAAAAAATTGATAACAGTGGTAAAGTGGATAAGGAGGGTGGTATAGATTATCCATGGTGTTGTTGGTTTGAATTTTTGGTATGAATCTGTGTGAAACTGAAGGGTGGTGGTGGTGGTGGTGGTGGTGGTGATGATGACAATCGAAGAACTAAAACTGAAGGAGTGGTGGTGACAATGGTAGAGGAACCTGGAGAGGAGAGGAGAAAAACGATGAGTTTGTAAAACAAAACAAAGATTCTGTTATTGACCCTCGTGTTTACCAAATCTACGGAAATACGATGATTGCCCAAGTTTAAACTCAAAAACACGGAGGGGCATATGTGGAATAAAAGATCAACGACCTACATCACATTCCGTGTTTTAAATGTCATCTAATCCAACGAACTATATTGAAAGTTCACACGGAAAGTTGGAGGTCGTACGAAAACTCACGGTTTTCTTTATTATAGGAAGATAATCCCTATTTTCCCTATACAAATTGATTTCCTTAACTTTAACGACATATTGTATATGCTTCGTATGAACAGTTAAAAACTAGTCAGTTTCCACATCGATTCCATTTTCAAATTAGGGTTCTTAGTCTTATGTTACTCAGTTTTTGATTTTTTCTTTTTCAAACTCAATTCTTTTTATTTTTCTTCATCAATTAGTTAAGTTTTGTATCGTTTTACCAATCAAATTGGGTTTATTGTGACCGTGAATTACTATCGTTTTTCCACCTATATTTTTAGTTTTTCTATCTTCGAGATGAAATCGTTCCCCCATTGAATTTTTGTTCTGGATTCGCCAGTGACTTGAACAACTTTACAAATTTCAAATTTCAATTTTTATTATTAATAAATTTCAACTGTTTTCATGATGATGTCGACGAATCTACATTTAATTGTAAAAGGATGACTCAGATTGTGGCTAAACTACACTGTAGTTAACTTTAGATTCGATAATGGAGCACCAATATGTTTTGCGTGTGGTGTTGAGTTCTATGGTCTTGCTCATCATTTCAACTCTGGCTTGCGGCTAGGTAATTTAGTTGGTTTATAATGGCTATGTAATTGGGTTAGATGTGCTAAAATTTCCTATACTTAATGAATGATGAGGTTCCACAAGCTATAACGGAAAAGACATATTTAAGCGTTGAGAACAATGTGAAAGCCATCGAGGCGTTTGGTATATCAGTTGATGGAATGCAAAAAGAAGAGAATTCTTACCAGAGATTGAATATGGTCTTGCTCAAGATGGATTGGCTCTACTTAGGTCATTGCAATTCAGACTTGATCTTGTCGCACAACAGTTGGTTATGGAAGAGCAAGTACAGCCTGCTCAATCGACATTAAAATCTTGGAAGGATCAGTACGAAAGGTTATCTATCTTTGTCTCTCTCTTCATTTGGGATAAAATATTGTTTGTATTAGAGATAAGAATTTTTTTAGTTTTGGATGTATGTCAATCACATATATCACATTTATCACATAAAATATTTAATATAACCCGCATCATATTATCTGCAGAACTGTTAATAATATATCATATGTGTAATCATGTAAGCTTCAAATCTTTTAATTTGATATATTGATGTGTCTTTCCATGGTGCTATTAATTCGATCACTACAAACATCCACATGCAAGACAAAATTAGATGGAAGTCTACTACTTCAGGGAATATTAGTACTAAATCAGTTTATAATTTTCTGACAAAACTTAGTTTTGGAAAGGATGAAGCTAGGTTTTGGAAACATTTATGGAAACTTAATATGTTGCCTAGAATTAATATGTTTTGTTGGAAAGTTGTGTCAAATGCACTTGCTTTGGGAAACAATATGTCTAAATATGTGAAAGATTCTGATCCTCATTGTCTGCTGTGTGATAACCTTGAAGTAGAAAATGAAATGCATTTGTTTGTTTATTGTGACATAGCTAGGAAAGTGTGGGATGCTTTTGATCTTAAGGTCATTTATGTTCTCAATGGAATCACTAACATCATGGATTGGTTTAAATTTTGGATGAATGATAGAAGACTAACTAACAAGCATAACCAGATTACTTTCATAATTTGGTCCATATGGAAGTTTAGAAACAGTGTAAAGTTTGATAATAATCAATCAAATGTGAATAAGTTAATTGATAGCATTAGAACATCCTACCTAAATTTCAATTCCAGTAGGGACAATAAAGCCAATAAGGTTCTTGATACTGCTAAGATACCTATCAGTGATAGCAATGTGCACAGAAACAAAGACTACGATTGGTTTCTCCTGTTTGATGCTTCCTTTTCTGAAGATGATTTCACAATGGGATATGCCATATCTATCTTGGATAATGCAGGCAATAGGAAGCAATGTCGTGCAAGAAGTGGCTGGGCCTCCTGCCCCTTAGAAGCTGAAGCGAAAGCCGGTTTTGAGGCCATCAAATGGATGAAGGAATTGAAGCTCCAAAATTGTTGTATAGTTAATGAGTGCCAAGTCTTAATGAAGATTCTAAAAGGAGATGAAAGCCCTGAAGCTCATTCATGGAGGTCTCAAAATAGCATCTATAGATGCAAATTTTCTATTGTAAATTATCATTCGGTTTCTTTTATGCACAAACCTAGGAAACATGTAGATTTCAAAGACAAACTAGCAAAGAAAGTAAGGACTAGGAGAATTATGTATTTCTCTACGGAGAATGTGAATGAAAATGTAAGATCTAGTATCCTAGAAAGATCCAAGCTTGGCTTACATCCTACATTGTATATTTTGCACACTTCCTCTATTACATAAATAAATTGTCTTCTTATCAAAAAAAAAAAATCTTTTAATTTGATGGACCATTTAACAAGAGAAAAAAAATATTATTTTTAAACAATTTGTTCGGCTTCAAGAATGAACTTTCGATTATCTAATGTGCAATCTAAAATACCTTAACTTTCGATTGTAGATTGACGGAGATCGAGAAGAGCCTGCTTCTTCACCTTCTCAATGCACTGATTGCATGGCGGGAGATCGATTTGCACCACCGACACCATCACATGGTGGTGGGGTATAGTTACATTTTCTGAATGGTGGCATGTTTGGTTTTGGTAGCTGGTGCTGGTGGGTATTACATACTTATAGTTCTTCGGAATGGGAAAACACCTGAAATTACAAACACTTGACTTATAGCTAAAACCCGCATTAATAGGTTGTCTGAGTCAGACAACAGCTGTAACAATTCTTTTCTCAACTGTAATAACTTTTAGGTCTTTAATCTTATTCTTGAATCTGTGTGATACATCTATTTAATCTTGATTATCAAAGTATAGATTTCTCAATATATATAAATTTACTATTTCAGAAGTTTTTCTTTTTTAAAATTAAAATCAAAATATCTGACGTAGAGTGACGTAGACGTACACGTGAATGCCGGATCCCACATTTCTTTAGGTTATCAGTATCATTTTCTTTTTTTAATCAGGAAAAGGGCAATATATTAGAAAAAGAAACAGCTTGCCAAAAAGGGCAATATATTACCAAATAGCTAATAAATACAGACCAATAAATGGCCTAAGAGAAACAAAATTGAAAAACAAAAACACTAAACAGACTGTAGTACACCATCCCAATTATGCAACACCATTTCAAGGGAAATAGAGTCTAAAATATTAGTGCCTAAAGACCATTTGTAAAGAAGGCATTCAACTTCATCTAACAGCAACTTCCAGCGTTTATATTTTCTTTGGAAAAGCCTTCTATTTCTCTCATTCCAAACTGTCCACCAGATTGCAAACAGAATCATACTCCAAAGCTTGTGTTGCATTTGCTTACCTTTCTTTTTATTCCAATCCCACATAGTGTATCCCTAACATCCTCCATGAAAACCCAAGCCAATCTGAAACTAGATAGGAAGATATTCCAAATCTTCCTTGTTTCCTCACAATGTAGAAAGAGATGTGAATTGGATTCATCAGTTTTTTTTACAAAGATTGCATCCATTAATAAAAATGGAATTTCTTAATTTATCTAAAGTTGGCGCAGCATTGTAACATAGGGTCCAAGTGAAAAAATTTACCTTTTGTGGCACTCTATGATTCCACACATTCTTATAAGGAAATCTGAGCAATCCCTCAAACTCAATAGCCTTGTAACAAGACTTCACAGAAAAAGAGTTACCTACATTCCATGACAAAGAATCTTCACCCATATATTAAGGAGCATTAATTGGGTTATTGATAATTTGAAGTAAATCAGCAACCAAAACCACCTCAACTTCTTTTAGATTTCTAGAGAAATTCAGGTTCCAAGCAGCAATGTTGTTAGTAAAAGAAATCATATCACATAGGGAAGCATGCTTGTTTCTGGATAATTTGTAAAGTATAGGAAAACGACTTGAAAGAGGAATATCGCTAATCTATTTATCCGACCAAAAAGAAATATTAATACCACAATTAACATGACATGTAAAGTTTTGTTGAATAATTGACTTAGATTTTAGAATACATGACCACAAGTTTTTACTAATAAGCTTAGCACAATCGCTTGGTAGAAGAGCATTAGGATTTACACCAAATTTTTGGTTAATAATTGACCCCCATAAAGCTTTCCTCTCCTTACCGTATCTCCAAACCCATTTAGCGTGAATTGCCTTATTAAGTAATCTCAGTTTCTTAATGCCAGCACCTCCTCTCTCTTTTGGTAGTCTGATCGTCATCCAACCTACCCAACTTTTCTTTTTAACAGTAGCGGAAGAACCCCACAAGAAACATCTTATAATTTTATCCATTTATTTTTCCACAGAAGCAGGTATTTGAAATAATGAAAGTATTAGGTTATCACTCAAACTCACTCTCACTTAAATGTGTGTGTCCCTATTCATTAGCATTAGGTTATCACTTATAAGTATCACTTTCATTCATTAGTATTAGGTTATCACTTAAACTCACTCTCACTTAAATGTGTGTGTCCTTATTCATTAGTATTAGGTTATCAGTATCACTTTCATTCGTTGCAGAAAGATTAAAATTCATATCGTTGTAAAAATCTAATCCATGGCGTATATGAGATCCAACTTCAACATTCGTCTTTGAGATTGTGGTCTGCAAGAAAATTCGTACGTACAACACATAAAAGAAATGAAGACATAATACATATATAAGAAAGATAAAAAAAAAAAAAACATCGAAAGGAAAACTGAATCCCAAAATTACTTATATTTTCCGATTAACGGAGAGCAAAATAGTTGCATGCAGAAGATTGATGCTCCATGGATAAAAATGAAACAACTAATTAGTGGTTGTAAAGAAGATGATGGACCGGATCAAGGAAAATCGAATAATTCCCTTATTTTTCTCTTCGAAAATCTGTTCAAATTAATTAAATAGATTTTGTCTGTATAATAAAAGACTGGTAGTTATAATAAGGACACATGTCAGCTATTGAGTGGATACAACAGAGAAACAGAGGTTTTTGGCAACAGACGATCCGGAGCCAAATAAATCAGGTATTAATGGTTATGATTCATATACATTATTTTTTTCCTTTTTGAAGCAAATATACATATATGCACGTGGTGTCCTCAACTCTCCACTATCTACAGTTTTCCTAAGACTAGCTCTTTCTTAATTTAAGTTGTGTTTCCTTAAGTGGATGTTTTTCTTATTTAAGTTGGTCCTTTAATAAAACTCTTAAACTATATAAGTACCTGTTGTAGAACTGAGTTTATTATAGATCAATATAAGAAAAAAAAGTTCTTGTTCGGAGAAGCTAGCTGTGAATATGTCATCATCATCAAGCAATAACGAGCATCGTGTTGATTTACTAACAATTAGAGGTATTATACGAGATCTTCTCTCGCCTTCCATCATTAAAACCGGTGTATAAATTAAGGTGTTTATCATGGTTATGGAACTATCTTTTATCTGATTAATCTTTCATGAGTGGCCTTATTGTTATGGAAGCCTACTATTTTGAGAGAATAAGGCATCACCAAGAGGGTGATGGCCTATTTGGTCCATGTGATGGACTTGTTGATGTAATATTCCTTTGATACAATGAAACGGTTTAATTGTGTCATGTCTTTGTGTTTATGATGTTGCTGATTTGTGTGAGAATTGTTCAAGTACATGGCAGAACCTCTTATAATTATGGGGGCATGAAGAGTTAGATAGAAAGAAGCAAAGACTTCCGTTGTGCGAAGCCTTTAGAGTTAAGGCAGATGCGTACTTTGATGCAAGTATGCAATGCTGAGTAATTTTGGGTAAAGTTGATTCACTGAACCACAATCATTGTCGGTCGTTTCCCATGCAAATTTTAGGCGATTAAATGGGCATGTGACAATAGGTTATAAGAGCGGTGTTTGGGGACACTGTTTTTGTTTTTTCTCTCTTTTACTCAAGTTGGTGTCATTTGTTTGTCAAATTCAATGAACAATTGTTTGGGTTTCACTAGTATATAGACTAAAAAAAGTTGATCTTTGGTGGAAAGATCAACTAGAATAAACTTTGAAGATTAAAGTAGCAACAGGCCATGAAAGTTTGTGACAAAGGTATCAAAATTCCATCCCAAAGTGTTAGACGAACGCGCAAGAGTCATTGGAAACCGTATTTTCAAGTGATTTCATGACAAAAGTAAGGAGTGCTGATTTATATGGTGTAAGTCAGGTGTTGAAGTCCATGTTTCTCATAAGTATGCGAAGATTATGAATTAGGAATGCATATATTCTTAGTGTTATCAGTAGTGAGTTCATTATAAGTGGTAATGGGAATTTTGCGAAAATTCCTGAATGCAAAGATGATGTTGGCCTTTGCGGTGGCAAAGAAGATGGAGAACCTGCTTATCCAATAGAATTGAAGGTGTCTCATCATGTATAGTTGGTGGAAGATTAAATTTATCTCTCTCGAAAGCATGTACCTTGTGGTAATGCAAAGTCTGGTTGTGAACCAACATTTTTGTGGAAATGTGATGCCATAAAAGGATAATTGGATGGCCAATTATTGTCTAGCATAAAGATTATGGGAAGGATGAAGAAAGAAGCGCAAGTTAGGGTAAAAACGATACACCACGGTCTTGTGTGTGCAAAGAGTTCTTTGTTGGTGCTATATGTGCACAAGGAGTGTGTTTGCACCTGATTTATGAGTGGGATCAATATGCTTGGAAAAAGGTGTCCAAAGACCTGCATTTGATCATAACCACAAGCAGATGTTCTGGTCGACTGCAAATCAACAATTGTTGCTATTAAGGATTTTGGAGGAGGGGAAAGACAAGAGTAGCCAGATGTGCATCGGCAGTAAAAATCAGTTCCAAATTTGAAGAAGAATGCGTCATTCTTGCTTCATGGAACATAGGCAATGATGCCTCATTTGCAAGGATTATGGCCTTGTTGAGATTTTCCAAGGGATTTGTCCGCGAAAGTCATTATGTAACATGACTTTGCTGAGCTCTATGGTGATGCTCATAATCACCAAGTTAAGTCTGTTCCAGTTATGCAAAGGCACACAATATTGTGTCAAGATTTGGGTGCTAATTGGCATAGCAGGTATGCAACAATAGCATGTGCCAAATAAGATTTGGGCATGACCAAGATGCATAATGCGTTTAGAGATGGAAGTTAGGCCGAATTAATGGTGTGTGGAGAAGGAAGGACAAAGTAGTGGTGATGCATAAGAATGGCACGAGGTCATTTTTGGGAAATCTTGATGAAAGATAAAGCAACATGATAACATCAGTGTTAGAGCATTGCTCGGTCGAACTCGCATGCGTTGCTATCTCAAGCATGTTTGTCAATGTTAGTGATCAAAACTATAAGTCTTGATTTCTAGTCTACTATAGCTAAGTCTCGGACTAGGCTAGAAAGTGTAGTTGAGCTCAAGAACTCCATGGCAATCATCATACAAGACTAAGGACTACTCAAGGAACTGGTGGAACTTCATCGACTAAAAGGTATGTGGAGACTTGAACTTATCTATCACTCAAAAGTATATCTACTCTATCTCCTATATATTCTTGAGACAAAAGTCGTTTTGCTATATAGACTTTGATTATACACATTTGCTATTTCGAGCCGAGTTTATCTCGCTTATCCATTTCTAGAAATATGTGTTGGTAAGCTTTCGCTTTGGCCAAGTTCATCTTTACTTAGTGACGAAAGTCATGATATGTTTCAATCACTTTGAAAATTGCTTTGACGAAAAATGGTTTGTGAATAACAACTATATAACATCCTCTAAGAATGTTTCAATGATTGAAATGAGAGTTTAGATTACATAAACAATGTTGGATATAAGCATTTTGTGGCAACACATATATGTATAAGTCCTTTTTCCTTGAACCAAAGTTTGCGAACTTTGTTGATCAATAGAACCGGAATAAGAGCCAACCTTGAGCTTATTACAAAGTTTGAACGGGTGGCAGAAGTCACATTTCATGATTTGCAAAATCATTGGTTACATCTTACATGTGGTGAGAAAGCTCATCAAAGAAAAAATGACTCCACCAGGAGTTTAGAGCTCATTTATTTTTAGTTTTGGATGGAGATATTTTGAAAAGTATACTCGGTTGTAGACTAAAGACATATACTTGAATTGTAAACGCCATTGTTTTGCCTTCTTCTATGGAGGAGCAAGAACGGAAGATGCTTTTTGACTCCTTGACCAGACTCCTTCACTACAGGCAAAATATACATCTACAACTGGAGTAATACAACTGTTTATGGGTGAAAACTACTCCTGCCGAATTTAGTAATTTGGGGTGTGGATGAGGAATGAATCTAAACCTTAAACAAATGCACTGCGCGGTGAGTGCTTGTAGATTCGAGAGATCAATGCAAAGTCCGGCCTAAAACCAAGAAATGGTCGTTCCAGACTTGTTTCGGTCACAAAGTGAAGGAGATGGGGTTGATCTTAGGGAGGGAAGCGAAGAAGGTGTTGAGATTGTGAAGGTGTTGGCTTGCTTATGACTTGTAACAGAAAAATGAGCAGGCTTGTGATTGGTGCAAGCAAGCTCTTGGTGTTTTTCTGTCTCGTCTGAACTTGTATTGTTTTCCCTTCCTCTTTGGAAATAGGGCGGAGAACCTATTTATACAAGTCATTGAGCCTCATTCATGTCTCTCGTGGGAAGTGGAGGAAGTGGAGTGATGGAGTAGTGGAGATGTGCGTCGGTGCCACACGACCAGTCTTGCCCACTTCTCTCATCATCACTAACCGTCCATGACTTCCTAACACGTTCTTGTGATGGCGCGTTGCACGCTGCATGCTGTAAACCACCAGACCAATACCCCAGTGTGTATCCCCCAGTTTGTGACATGATTGATGTCTGGAATGTGTGGATAATGGATCCACAAAAGATAGCATGTAATGCTGAATTGAATAACTGTGTTATTCAGAAAGTCGATACTTGTGAAGTACCGTGTGTATTTTTATGCAGGTACTGCATTATGGTGTGGTAAAGTGATGGGTAATGACGCCTCACTAACCAAATAACTCCTGACCAGGGTTGTATAACCAAGCTGGTGAAGTTGGACGGATGAGATGGTCTTTGAGACACTCATCTGCGACCGTAAATGAATATTAGGGTTTTTGAAGAGGTGCGCAAGCATCACTCTTCAGCTTGGTCGAAACCAAGCATGGGAAGAGCTTTGGAGAGGACCGACCGGGCGTGCATGTTGATAGCGTGCTGGTGTACACGTCCATATCTCACTGTCCCATGAAGGTGCGATCTAGGCCACTCAATTTGACCGGCAAAGAGGAGTGGTCGAGATCGATTTTGCAATAGGAGTTTTGATGCCGCAAAGAGTCGCGCACCATACCCTTTTCCGGCGTGTTTTCCAAGATGACCTAACATGGTCGGTCTTGGCCGGTTAGTTTGACGTGAAGGTGGTAGGATGGTGTTCACACCTATACCTGACTATCCCACGAAAACGTGATCTAAGCCATTCAAATCATCCGGTGAAGTTGAGTGGTCGAGATCAGTTTGCAATCTGGGAAGTGTAACCACGCATGTTTGGGCGGGCGTTTTGGATTAGCCGGGCGTGATATGCGTTGGCCGATCACATGAGGAGGTAGATGGGCCCACGGTGGTCATGCTGGTATGACCGGACCTGCTTAATCTAATCTGGGACCCTCCATTCGTGCCGGAGAAGATGAACGCGCGTGATGGCTCGAAACCCTAATTTTGGCTTTCACAGCCGTGCGCCATCTCTTATTTGGGTGACGATTTTGTCACGGCCAAACATTGTTGGTCTTGACCGATTGGTCAAGTGTGTAGGCGGTCACACGGTGATCGTGTTGACATGCTCCGGGCCCTTTGAGTCTACATCTACACCCTCCATCTATACCTGCGAAGATGGATGGTTGAGACTATTTTGCGACACATGTAATATGCCGCAAACCCTAATTTAGGGTTTTCCGTCCATAATGCTTGGTATGGACGGTTTCTTGGCAAGCTAGGCCAATGACCGACCATGCGGGGTCGGCCGTGGGAATTCCATACCGCTTGGGGGTGATGGAATTGATCCGGGGTCATCCAATCATGCTTATGGAGTTGGATGATCGCGATCGATCATATCCGGACTGATACGGTCAGTGTCGGATGCTCAATCGGGCTACTATAACACACCGAGAGGGGCTCAATCGGGCTAGTATAAAACACCGAGAGGGCTCGGGCTAGTATAACACACCGAGAATCAGCCTGTACGGGTATTTCGTACATGGTTTCATTATAGTGCTTGAGGTTCGTGTTACTCAGAAGAGTAACACTCGGTCGTCATGCCACACCGATAATGAGTACTGAAATACAAGGCTGATATGAAATTCACAGGGATGGGATTGTTGCTACATGCTCCAACCTGGAGGAATTTCATGTATTCACGTAATGGGATTGTTGCTACATGCTCCATTCTTGGTGAATTAAGTGAGGAGTATCCAACACTTATAAATGGCTTTATCTTTTACAAGATGTCAGCGCATAATTTTTCTGGTTTTTACAATATTAACCTTAAATGAAAATCCACCATCAACATTAAGTCCCCTGCCTAGCACACAATGGTTACACTATTGTGGGGTAGGCATGAGATGGTGACACTTAAAGATAAAACTTATGAGACAAAGTTAGATGTTACCAGGAGAGACGGGTCATCCTGTCCTTGGAGTATGTCACGTTCAAAAGGCATATAGGAGAGCGTTCCCCTAGTATGATGTCGGTCTTGCCTGCTTCGATCGACCTTGCTATGCCTGCTTCGGTCGAGGGCCTGCTCCGTGCTTGTTCCGTTTGAATGTCGGTCTTGCCAGATCGACGGACTGCTGCGCCTGCTTCGTTCGTGGGGCTACTGCGCCTGCTTGATCGAACGTAGGCTTGAATTTCGTGAACATGATTCCCATGACATAAGAGAACCGTGTTGTGCAAATAAATGTGGTCCCGCTATATATGCTTGATTGAATGTCACTTTTATACCAGCCTCGTGCCCTTGACCAACACCGGTCTTGAAACTTGAGCAATACCGAACTTGTAACTTGATCAATACCAGACTTGAAATTTGTACCGGAGAACTTGAGTTATACCGGACTAGAAGCTTGATCAATACCAT
>JAJJWW010002720.1:0-16460 GCA_023531295.1 Papaver armeniacum | reverse complement strand
TACTAGCTTGAAACCCGTGCTACGCACCGGGTATGATGGGAATTGACACCCATTTGGTGAGGCAGGGCTCGCCGCACCCATCCCAAAAGAAATCCCAATTAAAAATTACAATGTATAATGAAAACATAATTATTGTTTAGTAGTCTAACAATTGAAACCAAATTTACTAATTACGTACTTTTAAAGTGTTGGAGATTAAAAAATCAACTTAAAGAAAATACTTTGAAATCAATTAGTATATCATGATATTGCCAACACCTACGTTCTAAAGATAATTGGAAAATCTACATTTGAAGTCTACTATTCAAAGTAGGACTTCAACTACGCTTAGTCTTGCTAAATTTTAGAATGTCCATACAACATCTATTCGTTAATCAAATTTTACAACGTAAAGTAAATAAAAAAAGTCATAACAATATTCTACCCCAAAACACCAGTACTAATGGCATCTAATATGTAACCCCGCTACGACCGGGTATAATGGGAGTTGTTCCTATTAGAGAGGCAGGGCTTCTCCCCGTACTGTCCTAAAGGGTCGCAATTAGCATCTACAATGTATATTGAAAACAACAATTATCATTTAGTAGATTGACAATTGGAACCTGATTCATAATTGATAATTAAAACCAGATTTAACAATTAGGTACTATGTAAAATGTTAGAAACTGGGGAATCTTCATAAAGAAAATAATTTGAAAGGTTTGTTAAAATATATTTAGTGGCATATTTTTTGGTAAAAAGGAAATTGATGTGAATCGGTTAAACAAACATCAATTATATACTTTTAAAATTTGATTAAGAAATCTTCTTTTAAGGAAAATAATTTTGGAAAATTATACCAACATATAAAATTAATAAGTTGTTCATAATATTGCCTAAATTAGTACTCTTAATTACTCTAATAAAGATAATTGGTAAGGTTATATTTGAAGTCTGTTACTTAAAGTAGCATCACAACTACCCTTAGTCTTAATAGATTTTAGAATATCTATGCAACATCTCTTGGTTAATCAAATTTTGCTAACTATAGGTAAAGAAACAAAGTCATAATAATTTTCTACCTCAAAACCCTTATTTCTTCACGTTCGGTAAAATATTATTGTAATTTACCCTTTATACAATCCTCACATGCCTCACGTACCATATGATACACTTGTGTTAAGAATCTAGCGCCCAACTCAATTGCTCATCTAAGCTCCAACTCCTATAGTTGAATGAAAAATCATACTCAATGCATAGTTGTATCAATATCTCATTATTAAAGAAACACGCTTGAAAAACGATATTAATATAAAATAGATTGTCAACTCCAAATAGTGCAGAGCATATGAAGTGTTTCCGTAGAAGACGATGTAATCAAGGAAATGCAACAGATAGCTTTCTTCAAAAATCATATACTTTACGTTAAGAATCAAGCAGCCAACTCAATTGCTCCTCTTGGCTCCAACGGCCTCCCCGCAGCTATATGAAAAATCACACCTACTATATAGTTGTACAAAAATTTAATATTAGAGGCACTAAAATAACATGATATTAATATTAAATAGATTGCAAACTCTAAATGTTTCAAAGAATAAGAAGTGCTTCCCTATCGAAGATGATCTTTCGTCGTAAATCATATATTTGCGTTAAGAATCAAGTGGCCAATTCAATTGTTCCTCCCCGGATCCATTTACCTCGTAGTTAAGTGAAAATCACACTCACTATATATTTAAATATATGATATTAGAGACACTAAAAGAATACATGATATTACTATAAAATGTTTTGTCAACTCGTATAGTGAAAAACCAATTAAGTGCTTCCCGTTAAAAAAGACATAATCAAGGAAATGCACTGATGTATCTTTTTTCCTCATATACTTACATTAAAAATTAAGGGTCCATCTCAGTTATTCTTTGAGGCTCCAAATCCTTGTAATTAAATGAAAAATCACACTCACTATGTGTAGAGACACTAAAACGATACCACCTCAATTTCTAGAAAAAGTGATAGTATCTCTTTTTCCAAAAACGGAAGGAGTATATGTATATTAATATAAAATAACTTGCCAACTCTAAATAGTACTGCAATAGATAAAGTGCCTCCCGCCAAAGAAGATGCAATCAAGGATATACACTCATTGTACGTCCACACTAAAAAAAAACCATTATTCAATTTTTCATTTATTAAAATTCAATCTTTGATAAATTTGGGTTTCCATTAAAATGCCGTCTCGCTTCTATAAATAACACTTATCTAATTTCCTTGTATTTACTTTTTGCATTATAACCATTTGCATAAATCATTGTTTCCATGTTATGTACAAATGTTCTCATTGACCTTTATCAAAGATTCAAAGTCTTTTTCTTCCATAAAAAAAAACTACCGTAGGTCATTGTAATAGGTAATATTGTACTCTTAACAATTAAAGCGTTATTGGCCACTTTGCCCATTCTATTGCACATCAACTGCACAATGGCTTTCTCCCATATATAACGCTCTTCCTTGAATCGCGAACATCCAGAAAATAGCCCCGTTTGATTACTCGTGATTGTTGCTTTAATCAAAGGATTTCTCTTGTGTTGCATAATTTAAGTACTTTTATTGGCAAAGAGAATCTAAATTGGTTATAGATTCTTTTTCTTTTTTCCTTTTCCTAAATGCTGGTCAGAATGTTATTTTATTGTTGGTTTTGTTACGCATGAATTGTTGGTGACGTCTCTTGTATCGTAAAATAATACCATTAATGGAAATATTTGAATTACTACAAGCTTGCACATTCATATAGTGTATGTGGTGATAGGTTTTCCATTGTACATACTCGATGTACTTGCAGGTCATACAAAATCATACACTTTCATGAGAAACAACTAACATTCCCCAAGTCCCTAACTAATTGGCGTAATCTTACCAACGTTTCTCGCTCTTAAAGAAAAAAACCATATGCACATTTAAAATATGGAAAATTACTTGGTGCTTTTTCAAATGCCTATCTAATTCTTGATTCTTGTTTTTTATTTATTTATTGAAGCGTATTCATGTTATCGTATTAAAACAAAGTAATACGCAAGTTTAGCAGATGTGGCAAAATATATGGCAGATCATATGATACAACATTGTAGTAATGTCAAGTGGATGTGACATCGTAATTTTGTTTTGTTTCATGTTAAAATCTACAATAAAATACACAATATGTAGTTCATTTTGGTGCACTTTTCTTGCATGTTCACTTTTCTTGCATGTTTGTGAATCTCTCTCGAGTCACCTTCTTCTTCGTGTTGGATTTTTTCAAAGTTAGAAAATCAAGACATTAGACCGGGGTTTAGTCAAAGACCGCAATTCCCCATTCACTTAGCTTCTTATGGCAACTAGCAGATACAAACATGCTTCTTTTAATTATTATTTGGATTTTTATTTTTACCCCTTTTCCAGATCGCTATTCACATGTAGCAACACCACCACAAAAAATTAATTAATCCAAATGACAAAGATTCATGTCCGATCTGGCCGACTCAACTTTACTTTCGCTTTTGGTACACCATCGATCATCTAATAAATCCATAAATGTGTTACTACTTATACTTGTGTAAGTTAGACATATTTATATTTCAATTTAATGGAAAAAAAATGAAACATGAGTTGAATTATTATTAGTTAAATTAATTCGTGTCGAGACGACACCAAAATAAAATTTACCGATCCTATAAAAAGCTTAAGACGGTCTTTAAATTAAGAAACCAAAGAGTACATCGAAGTGTTTGTAACCAATCTCCTTGTAGTAATCAAATTAGAATTAAGGAAATAAAAATAACTAATTATAGTGATTTCATGACCACTACCAACTTGGCTGATTCCACCGATACAATGAAATTATTTCCTAGAGATGTCCTGGCATGGCCTACCTCAACGGAATAATAAGTCACACCTTTAATTACCTCGGCCCTATCCTACCAAATAACAAACACATCATTCGCAGCGATCCGACATATTCAATCATCGCTCCATCTTGTAAATTTGATTATTCCCCTCATTAGCTACTCCATTTGATGTCTTCTTACATTCCAATTTTGTAACCGTGAAGAGAGAAGAGAAAGTACAATAATGGAGTTGTAATCAAAATACATTTGAAAGAAAATTTTGATTAATAAGCCAATTACAGACCAACGGATTTAGAAACTAAATGGAAAGCGTTCTACTAAAATAGGTTAAAAAAATCAAGTACGAAAAAATTAAATGATGTCTTCAGCTTTGGAAAGTAAGAGACCAACAAATGGATTAATCAAAGCACCATTAACTTATTTTAGTAGGTGATACTTGGAAAAAGATCCATAGTGTCCATTCAAGAAGTTAAAGACTAAAGACCATCCTATTATTGATAATAAAAAAATCATGTCAGAGTGACAATCAACTCCAAGTTCAAGGTTCACCCTTCCTATCAAAAAAACCAAAGCATCAATGACAATAACAATTTAAACTTAGATGAAAACGCATTTAATTATTTTTCTTACTAATAAGGAAGTATTATTTTCTTCCAGTGTATTGTTTTTCGGGGTATGCTAACTTACTTGGCCCTTCAATGTCCAACTTCATTGATATCTCCACAACATGAGTATCCCAGATGGTAGGTGTAGAATACACCGTATTTACTATATAGAGTTTATGCTTTCTTTGCTATTTTTCTTGTGAATTATGTACTTTACGCGTGTTTTTGAGTTATTAGGTACTCTGGAGTCGCACGGAGGAAAAGGTTTTTAAAATCATCCCAAATGGAGCAAAAGGTGAAGCTACCTGGAGAAGAACGAGGTCATTCCGGTCCGTATGAGAAGGTTGTGAGCAAAGTCAACACTTAAGTTTATCAGGCCTCAGATGACAATACAAAGTGATTTACCGGGTGGCCTGTATTAATCCGCATGGTGCCTATAACAATTCCGGTTCTTACCATGCCCTAGTTTTCGCTTTTCTCTTCATTCTCTTCTCAAATTCGTAGAAGTGAGGAAATGGGTAAGAAAGTTGTGAGAGTGATAGGAAGATGAGAGAAATCAAAGGCTGTTGTTGTGAAGAGTAATAAATGAAAGTGGTGGTATTGTGAAGCCACGCTTCCATGGTCGGATCAGGGGTGAGTTAGGGTTCAATGGAAGAATTTATGAAGATTGGATGAAGTTGAGACCGGATCTGTGGTGGTTATGGATTCTCATTTACGAGGGTTTCTACAGTACAGAGATGAAGAAATTGAGTCCGCTGTGTTGGATGGTTCGACTTTAGAAGATCTAGTTTCAATCAGGAGTCATTGAGTTTGCAATGATGGGTATGACTCAAAGAAGTCATGAAAAGATGCAGATCGATTGAGTCTTTGAATGGTGGTTGAGCTTGATGGGTTCTCGAGGTGGTGGACAAGAAATGGAATGGGTCTCATGGAAGATGTTGATTCTCAGCAGAAACAGGAAGAAGATAAATTAAAAGTTTGATTGGTTGTTTGCTATGAAGTTAGGGATTTGAGTGTTACTGTGAATTTGAGAAATGGGTATTACGATGATGATGCCTTAAGTTGTGAATGTGTGCACTGTTGAAATGGGAATGAGGTTGAGCTTCAATTCAAGTTGTTGCAGGCAGAATGAGGATTTGAATTTGTTAGCAATTGGAGTTGCCAGGGGAAGAACAGATGGAGCAAGAGTGGAAATGGCACGATGGCGGAGGGAGCAATTGTTGTGGCTGTTGATTGAGCCTGGTGGCTTGAGAGAGTGAAGCAGATGGTGATACAATTGGCCTTATGGCACTGGTGGTGGTGTTGTTGCCCGGTGGAAGTTAGGCAGAGGAGAATTGAGTGACATAGAGCTGGCTTGTGATGGCCTGTGGAGGTTAAGAGATATAATGTTGCAGGATTGAAGAGCTGCACTTGATGTCAGGGAAATTTCAGCTGGTGATTGTCATGGGCTGGAGTTTGTGCTGGTATGCAGGGCTGTAAGTTGTGCTGCAAGGGAGTATAGCTACACATGAAGGTAGCTGGCATGAAGTGAAGTGACTATGCTGTGTTGCGATGAAGTTGCAAGACCCTGCCGCTGTGGGAGCTATAATGAAGTTGAGGGAACTCAGTGGTGGATTAAAATTGCAGTGAAGTTGGAATGATTGATTACGGGGAGTGGTGCTGCTGCAGAGGGACTATTAGACCCGAGATGGTCCCGGTGATCTTTGAAGTTTCACATGAACTATTTGAGACAGGGATGTTCCAGTGATATGGTTTAAGGCAATGAGTCTTCAATGGAGCTGAGTGTTGATGCAAATGGATAGGTTGTTGCAGTGAAGGGATCTGAGATGAGTTGTGAACTATTGGTTGTATTGTAGTTTCAGGTGGAGATGGTGGTGGCTTAAAGCTTGGTGTGAAATTGCAAGTGATGGCAGATGGAGATGAGGCAACTGCTCATTAGGTGGAATTGCAATGAGTCGTAGGCAAGACTTGACGAGTATGTTGGTGAACTTGTGAGCCGGTATATATGCAAGGATGCTTAGGGATGCTTGATCTGGTGTGTAATGAGCTGCAAGTTGCAGCTGGTTATGAGAATGGTTCTGCTGGTGAAGGAAGTTGTGATGATTTGCGTTGTCTGCCAGTGGAGAGAATAGAAAAGCTGTGGCAGTTATGGCAAGGGAATGTGATTGCAGGCAGGTTACAGGGCATAAGCGACAAGGGATCGGTTAAGCCATGGTGTTAAGCTGATGGTTTGAATGAATTACAGGCCTTGCATTTGCTCCTGATTGTCTTTGGAATTCCAATGGAGTGCATCTTGGATGTGGCAGAGTGTAGTGTTGCAGTTCATGGCTATGGATGGAATGATGAGTGTGATCATTATCACAAAGGCCTGGGAGTTTGCAATGATGGTGCAAGAGGAATTGAAATAGTGATGCAATTGGCAGCCAGGGCCATGATGGCAGTGAAGTGGTGAAGCACAATGATTGTGCTGCAGAGTTTGGCTTCTGCAATGGCTCAGGCCAAGATAAGTCACCCCGCCTAGACACCACACACATCTCGAGGTGGTCTTTGACTGACCCCGACCGATCCAACTCGTAGCCGACCGCTCCAAATCATTGACCCGGCCAATTCAACCCGTTGACCTATGATCGGCGGACTTTGCTTGGCCATCGAGTCGATTTCCACTTCTCCTGCCGATTTCCCGCCACAATCCCAGCTTTTCCTAGGACGATTTTCTGGACATATTTTCACACGTTTTTCTCCCGTGGGCTTGGTGGACTTGCATCTAATGGACTTTGAAGACAAAACCTAGTTTTGGAAGGAGAGAAAGGCTATAAAAAGAGGAATTCTACAATTTTTGGAAATCATCTCATCTCATATCTTATTCTTGAAACTTTGGGGAGAGCCGTTTTTGGGGTTACTGACCGCTGTCGTAAGCGACACAAATATAATTACACTTTCTTACTACTCAAAATATAAATATAGCAAGGGCAAGAAAGGATCGATCCCACAGAGAGGTCTAGGTTGTCAAATTGTTATGGTTTCCTATAATAATCACCGGGAGTTTTCTGATTTGTATGAAAATAAAATAAACTAAAAGCAAATAAATAAATAAGCAAACAAATAAGATAGAAGAGATATTGGTTAAGGATTTCGTTTTCATTCACTAACATGCTTTTCACAATAACTAGAATTGATATTTTAATCTCAACTTTTATCAAAGACCCTAGAATACCTTGATCGCAAGAATATCCCGCAAATCTCCTCATGTCATCAACAAACACATTAAAAGATGCGAATATGAATTCTACCTAAAGGAACAACCTAACGTAAAAGCACTAATCAAGTTTAATTCCTAGATGCGTTAAGTTCTATGAAATCGGCCAATCAAAGCAATTGAACGTGGAAAGCGCACTAATTCAATTTAACAAAGGTTACGATTCACATATGATCATAAGAATATATCACTACAAACTATAATCATATTATGCTACTTGTATCCAAGGAATATCACTTTTGCGTATAATAAACCCTAAACTAGCAACAGATGTGATTAGAAGTTCTACCAATTTGCAACTTGACAAAACAATCAATCAATCATAAAACCATATTTTCAGAGAATTGCAAACGATAAATATGAGACAAAACTAATATATTGAATCAAAGAATCATGCTTTGTGAAATCCAACTATTCCATAACCAAAAGATAATTAGGTACTCATATTCAAGGAGTTCATCACAAGAAGAAAAAGAAGTCTCATGTTTCAAAAACCCTAGAATAAAGTAGAAAAAAGATAATAATAAAACGTGATAAGATAAAAGATAATCCTCAAAAAGATAGAAGTCCTCTCTTTTATATATTCCTCAATTTCCATAAAGGATACTCCTTCCAAAATTAGGTTTTGTCTTCAAGTCCATTAGTTGGAAATTCACCCGGCCCACCATGGAGAGAAACCCGTGTAGAAATTGTCCCAAAAACGGTCGCCGGAATCGACCGGAAAGTCGCCGCCGGCCACCTGAAAAGTTCACCGTCGTTGGGAGAATATTCGACGGAATATTCCGTCAGTCCTCGTTAGACTAACGGTCAAAAAGTCGACCGTCACCAAACCGTTAGTCACGGGTCAAGGGTCAAGGAGAAGGAGTGGATCGAGTCGTAACCTAGTCGCCAGCTAACTCTACTGATCGGTATCGCAAAGCACTTGCCCAGCTAAATTCTTGTGTTGCACCAGGATGGTGCATCACCGTTTTGCTCAGCCATAATGGCTATCACTTCAACACAAGATCCATTCTTTTACCTCATCTTCTCTCTTGCCAAAGACCTTGACACTACCACCCCGGCTTCAAAATCCAACAAAGAAACACTCGTAGCTTCGACATCTCACTAAAAGCACGCTTATCCAATCCATTGCTTCAATGCCACAAGTTTCTCCCGCCAGCTTGCACATCTCAAACTTCATACTCTCTCTTGATTCCACCGCATCACCATTGCATCACACTAAACCGCAGCCTTCAATTGCAGCCACCGAGCTCCATCTTCCTCGAGACCGCCATCACCCCGCAACTTACACACTCCACCGCACATACCGCCTAGCCATTTCAACACAACAAATTTCAGCCATTCTTCCATTGTCTCAAAGAAAAACCATTTCCAAAATCAAACCCCATCTCTCGTCCCGTACCATCGTCACCTGTAATTCACCAGATTTACTTCCATGATTTCCTGAGCACCAAGATTAACTCACATTGAGCCTAACAACAAGCATCGCCATACACCAACGAGTAACCACTTCATATCTTCATGACTCAATTCAAATCCCATCCGCTCCATCATTACATCACCCCCGCTATTGCATTCTGGCCAATACCCACTAGCCGCAACTCGGCTTAGCCAACAAGATTTCAAGACCACCATCCGAGCCGAGTGTAAATCTTCACTGAATCCACCGAGCATCACACCGCCATTGCCGCATCCTCTCCTTGCATTAGCTACCGCAGCCCCATCTCCCTTGCAAAACTCCAATTCCACCGAGCCATTGCTAACCTCAACTCCAATTATTTCTGGGATAATTCCTAGTCTGCGCTAACTCCAATCCCAGCAACCCGCAATGCCTCAACTCATATTCCCGTTTCCCGCCCAACACTGTATTCAAACCAGCCTTTCATGTTAACCCTTCCCGAGTTCTAAACAATCAGACTCACATCCTTCAAAACCCAGTAAATCACTCTTCCATGGATGTAATCAAACATCAACTTCTTTCATACTGAACCTCTAACCACCAAGCCCGTACAACTGCAACTTACTTCCAGCCTTGCCAGCAAACCACCCATCAATTCACTCTTGACTCCAAATATGTAGCCAAACCCTTCTTAATCATCAACAAAAACACCATCCGAACTCGTCAACCCTCAAATTCAAGAACCCATTTCACCATTAATGCCTTCTATTCAATTGTGAGCCTCCCAGACCACCCAGTCTTCTCAACTCGGTCTCTTGATTTCACTTCCAATTGATCAACAAAGAACAAAACCCTAACTCCTTCAATCCCTAGCTCGAATTCATCTCTCGATTTCCTCTCTCTCGTCTCATTCGGACAAAGACCTAATCACAAAACCCCTTTTCCATCTTCTCTCTCTCGATTTTTCTCCTTCTCGGTTTTCTCGATCTCATCTCGATTCAAAGAGGCCGTTATTCTTTAATTCGGTGGAAATGAAATGGGAATGAATCGAGAAAGAAAACGATAAGGGTAATAGTTCGGGGTGGATTTAGACACACCCCTAGACTGGATATGGGCCATCCTAAATTAGCAACCCCTTAACCTTAGCTAGGCTCCCATTAGTACTTCCCTTTTAACCAAAATCTGGCTACCCCTTAACATGTGGTGAGAGTCGATTAGTGTTCGCCCATGAAACGACAATTTTGCCCTTTGCTTATGAGTTCTTGTTTTGCTCATAACTTCTCCATACGAACTCGTAACGACTAGTTCTTTCGCCATTGTCTTTGTCTTTTCGTGCTCTTCTTCGAGATGAAAAGTAGAAATCTTGTATTTGAACGAGTTCCAATTGGTCTTTTTGCTCCAAATGACTCCATTGCACCTAAAAAACTCAAAAGCACACATAAGATACATAATTTACAAGAAAACTCGCAAAGAAAGCATAAATACTAGATATTAAATACGGTGTATTCTACACCTATCAGTTACACAACTAGGGTTTGCTTTTGTTCATCTTCTTCTTTATTCCATTGATATTTTTGTGATGAACTCCATAGCTATGAGTAGCTAAATTCTCTATTATTGGTTAAGGATGTAGTCCGATTTCAAAACTTGTGTTTTGCTTTATGTATTAGTTTTCTCTCTTGTTTATCGTTCAATTCTCTCATGGTTTCTATGATCACATGATTGAAGTATTGTGATAGGATTATGGTGTTTGATTAGTTATGGCCAATTAATTGAACTTGCATCTTAGTCCATAGCTATTTTAGGGTTTTTCATCAAGCGATAACCTTTGAATACAAGTAGCATGATATGTTTACGGTTTGTAGTGATACACTCGTAACATATGTAGAGTTTGACCATTGTCCGAATTGTTTTGCAACGCATGACAATTGCATTGATTAGCCTATTTCAAAACTTAATGCTCCTAGGAATTGAACTGATTAGCTAGTGCGTTAGGTTATTCTTTTAGGTAGAATTCACATACGCAGCCCTAATGTGTGTGTTGATGAACTTGAGAAATTAATAGATTATCTTGCTTTCTTGATTCTCTAGGCTTTTGATAACACAAGAGATTAAATCGTAATTCTATTCATATATGCAAACACATATCTAAGATTGAAGATGAATTCCTTGACCAATATCTTTCTCCATTGATTATTCTCTACAATTTACTTTGTTTTTAATTTACTTTTATTGCTTACTTTAAATTCAGACATCCCCCCAATTGGTTACTTTAAGAAATTGATTACGAAATAACTACAATTGCCTCTCTGTGGATACGAACTCTTTCTTATCACATACTTCATTCATATATTATAGAGTAGGAAAGTGAATTATTTTTGTGTTTACTTCGACAACCGATCACCGTATTCACTAGCCAAGACAAACTAAACTTGTGATACCCTTGATGTCAAGAAAAGAAAATCACCAAACTGAATTTGCACTGCTTTGAGCGCTCGATAACCTGGTCATTTTCGTGCATACAAAGATTTCTTTCCAAATATTTGATAATATAGCTCCGGTCGTGTTTCAGACGTACGCTTATTTGCGGTATGAATAGGCTCTTGTTTGGACATTTCCAGAGCGTTGTTAATTCATCGATTCAAACTATCATAACCAATTTTTTTTTAATAATATCCTCTAATATTGTTAAACAATCAACAATAAGTAAAATGAAAAGAAAAACTCTCCTACTCATCTCCACATTTTATTCAGAAACAAACAATAGCCTCTCATAAATATCAATTACAACATCCTTATTCACTCATTACGGATGACAAAGGCTTGGCATCTGTATTACGTCTTCTTCCCCCCTTATACACCATTATTTTTTCGTCACGAATAAAATGGAAATTAGCGATTCTGGGAGATACTTTGTACTCCCTCTGTCCGTTTTTATCTGTCCTAATTTCTACTTTGGTATGTCCATTTTTATCTGTCCGCTCTGTTTATAGACATACTTTTCCCTTAAACTATCAAATATACCCTTTATTTTTATGATCATAAAATCATTTTTAATATCCAAATCTTAAATAATATCACCATATTTATGGAAAAAAACTTACTCAATATCTTTGTATTAATTGCCATTCCGATTTTTAAATAAAAATATTTATGAATAGTTATAAAATTCCTAATAAATTTCTACTTATTTTAACACTAATAATTTAGTTTTGGTAATAATATAACATTAAATAGGCTAGTCAAGGGCTAGTCATGACAATTTATAGGATTTCCTTAATATCTTGACTTAGTCAAAGGGGACTCTTAATTTAGGACGGAGGGAGTAGTTTTTTTTTTTTTTTAAAAGCATAGATACTTTGTATTGACCACCTACTTAAAACAAAACAAAAGTTTGAGTGTGGGTAAAGAAAAAAATGCCAAAAAATAGTAAATTCTATGAAGGAAACAATATGAAATCAATATCTTAAAAGATTTAGTAAACTTTTGTGAGTGATTTATATAATTTTGGATAATCACTTTATCTTTGGATATTTATTTAAGAATATATATTATTTTAAAGATTTTATATCCTAAAATGGCTCAACATATAATTAATTTAAGGGTTTTTATTTACTTTAAATTAATTCAAAAAATTTTATATTTTTTTACCATAAACTAATTTGAAAATTTGGCCTAAACAATTTTTGTATAGTTCATAGATTTTATACCAAAAAAATGGTCCAAAATATAATTCAGATTCTTTTACTCTATATTTATTGGATTTTTTTAACTCATAATCACAGGTTAAATCCTTTGAAATGACTTTAATAATAAATTATTTTTACCCTAAATATGATCCGAATATAAATCAAATTTTTTTTCTCTCTGTAGTTGTCCCTGCCTCAGTAGACATAGCAATACTTCATCTAACATTAGAAAATGAGAACACTAAAGCATAGTACAATTATCTATTAAAATATCCAATGCAAAGATCAAGGAAGATAATTGTATTAATGGTACAACTTCAAATGTATACTACCTTTTTTCCCTGTGAGAAACCTTGAAAAATCCATAAGAAGGATCAACATTAACTAAAATTTAAGCATTTGCTCTATGTGTTATCCACTGAAACACAACAAAACTAAAAATTGTCGGAACATACTATTCAAAGATTGAATGAAAAAATGATTAACCCGCTGAGTATTCAGATGTGTCTATCATATCGCATAAACAGAAGCTCGATCGGTGTAAAGAGTGATTTGCATTCTGGAGGAAGGATGATATTGAGGTTTTAGGTTGTTGATAAAGAGTGATTTGCATTCTTTATATAGATGTTGGAAACTTGGTTCCAAAGAAAATCTTTAAAACTGTTATGGAATTAAATTCGGCTATATGGCTTGTTATAAAGAAAATAGGGATGAAGAATGATTTTCATCCTTTATTAACCATTGACTTTGTTTTTATTATTAAATTAACCGTGTTAATGGTACTTTTTAGATTACGTTTAGGTAAATGATCATATTTTTTTTTATATATTAATGGATATTGTTAACATAAATATAAATAGTAATTTATATATCAATTAATGTAGTATTTTTTATATAGTGTTAGTTTTTTCCTTTGTTAGATATTTATCATCAATACTAAAAATTAATATAGTTATTGCTATATTTTTTTTCCTTTTAAAAGATTCAAAAAATATAATTTTTCTTTTATTCCGTAAATATGTTGATTTTTTTTATTTTAATCATTTTTTTAGTAACGATATTTTAATCATAAATGACCAAAATTATAATGTACTATCTTTTTAATTCTCTGGATCTTAGTATCTTTTTAATTCTCTGGATCTTTTACAATAATTACGTGAAATTATAAATGTAGTTATTTTATTTCAAAAATATGTTAAATTGATCTTTTTTATTTTAATCATAAATGTCCAAAATTTAATATAGTAATTTTTTTATTTTCTGGATTTTCATAAAATTATAAAAGATTATTTTATTCCATAAATATGTTGAATTGATTTTTGTTTTTTTTAATCATAAATGTCCAAAATTAATATAGTATTTTTTTATTTTCCTGATATTCAAAATAAATACACGAAATTAATATAAGAATTTTTCTAAATAATGTAAGTCGTTAAATCAGTGTGTCCCACTAATCCATCCAATCTACACCGCATTGTCACGCTCAACGCACCATATCTAACGAAATTTCATCCATTTAATAAATGGTTTCTCAATTAGCCAATGAGAGCGCGAGGTTAGCCAACCAACCAATAAGAGGGAGGGTAAGCGGCACTGTCTTTTTATTCTGGAGTGAGGGATGATATTGAGTTTTTAGGTTGTTGATTTGCACCGGGCTCTAATAACAGTGGCCCCTGCTAAACTCCAGTAGTGGCGTGGCCCACCATCTCTATTACTGCTTCGGTACAAAGTGAAGTGCATCCACTGCAGACTTCGGTCGATGTAGAACTGCTGTTCTAATTTTTATCTTTAAAAATTAGTTGACAATTTTTGGTCGGTCAAACAATAACTTCATTAGAAATTAGTTGACTTCACTTGGATGAATTCTTTGCCCACACAGTCCATGCACAAAATCTCTTCTACCAAAAAGAAAAATGCAACATCTTAGCACGATACAACATCTTTCCTTGCTTAAATAAATAAAAAACATCTTTCCTTCAATACATAATAATCCAAACTCTATAAGATAAAACTAATTATATTTTTGAGGATCTTCAATGCTAGCTTGTCCCGGCAGACGCAATCAAAAAATCAATGCTAGCTTGACATGTCGTGCATTTTGTCAAACGACTCAAAAACCAGTGCAGCGTGTATGATGGCATGCTTTCGTCACATACTACATTTTTGATAGGACAACGAAACTTTAGTTCTTGTATACATGCACTCCTTTCTAAACGGCCGGTCAATTTTTTTTTTTCTTGAGATCACTCTCCGATAAGTTCATCGAGGACACTGATGGGGTCGACAGTTGCATGCTTAATTTTTTTTTTTTTTTTTTTACATTTTTCAACTAACTTTAAATCATTTCTTAATTTATTATTCCATTTTTCTATCGACGCAAAAACGATTTTTGACAATTTAAGATGTTTAGGGGTTGCATAATTCATGCATAACAGTCGCATACACCGTGCATTGTGACGCGGCCATTCCTCGAGATCCAATCGGACTTGATGGTCCGTCGTGCACCTGGGACAGGTGCACTGGATGAAAATAAAGTTGGTGACAAGAAATGACTTGTAAGATATGCCCCCACCCTCCATCGATATGAAAAGAACTTTACCTTTACCTCTATAGTTTAATGTTTATGGCTTCTCTCTTATCAATAGATACTTAATATTTTCATTACGACCGTCGCGTGTTTATAGTACTAGAAACTACTAGAGGAAAAAGGTACATCGGAAAATATTCTTATCCACAAAATATAAATAATTCTACGACCTCTTTCATCCGGGGAGAAAACATCAATGTTCTGAAAACCGGCCCGGAGACTAAACCGGAAAAATTACTGGGTCAAGGGTTACATGATCTCGACTAAGGTTAACCCAGTATTACCGGGGTCGAGAGTATAAAAAGATATCGTAGTAATTAACTTTATGTGTCATTTAAGAGATTGGGGAAATGAGACGGTGAGGTGAGAGACTAATTAAACTAGTTTGGAAAGTAATATATCCCGAGATACTTACTTGGCAAAATGGTTTTCCTGTTAACTCGGCGTTCATTTGCCCCTATTTTGTATCTCTTTGCATCTTATCATAATATCCTTATGTCATCAAGCCTCAGAAACCTCTTGCCTTGAATCTTGATTACTTTCCATGTTCTCACTACTAAACCTCTCTCTTCTTAACCTATCCGTTGTTAACTATTCGTTCATCTATCGTACCCACTAATTACAACTTCCATTTCAATGATGACCAGAAGAAATTGAAGATTTATATGAAAAAATGCAACAAGGATTTACAATAAAGAAAGAAGAAAATAAAGGAATTTGTTTACTTTTTTAGATGATTAAAACTTCTCTCCCGATCTCGTTACATCTCTAACCTTATTTTTCATGGTGATTTTGTATTTTGGTTATGTCTCTTATAAGATCTACCTGCTTAATTTGATCTTTGATTGAATTAAAAAGATCAATTTTCTCAAGTTGGAAAGTGGTGATCGAATGTTTACATACGCCGTTTTCATTCGTTTTATCTTTTAAGTAATCGTCAATTTGTGGAATTTGTGTACCGGGTCAAACCTTTACTAAGACGGACTGGTCATACGGCTTATTGGTTAGATCGCCTGTCATCCGGTTTTTAAAAATAGAACGGTTTTTTGAAAAGTTATGTGATG
>JAJJWW010002719.1:0-12277 GCA_023531295.1 Papaver armeniacum | reverse complement strand
GAGTAACTAGTAAAATTTAGAAATGATTTATCTCTTAAACTATATCACGGTTTTTCGTAAACTTTTATACCGTTGAAACGCATTTTAAAACACTCACGATCTAATATAAACATGGCTATCAAATTATACATATTTCTTATAGTAACGATAATCGGTTAAAAGGGTAGTTTAGAAATACCCCATTGATTAGTGAAATAGCTCATCTATTTTGGGACAAAATTAAAAACCACCTAGCTCATCTAATTTGGGACGGAGGAGTATATAGAAATAGAAAAACTTGTAACTGCAACTACGCCACTTGTTCTTCTTTTTACCTATGAAGGAATAGTCAAGATAATTAATATCTCACTAGATTTGTGCCCGTGCTACGCACCGTCTCTCCCTGTGGTGATGTATTTTTAAGTTGGTGTGCACGGGCTTCGCCCCACCCCGTGACGATGCATTTTTAACTTGGCGTGCGGGGCTTCACCCGCCCGTGGCAATGCATTTACACAGTGTGCGGTTTTAGTCAAAGCCCGTGGCGATGTATTTTTAACATGGTGTGCTCGGCCGCCTCGGCCGTGGCAATGCATTTTTTATTTAGTTTGGTGGGGCAATACATTAAATAGGTGGAGAAAGGATATAAAATTTGTGCGAATTTTATTTATTTTTACTTTTTATTTTCTTTCGTAGAAAAATATGAGTGAAATATGTGGGTTTTTTTCCTTGCATATTAGAGTCCTAAATGGTAGGTATTCACTTCCGAGATTGAGGATTTCCTTACCTGTCAACGTAAAAGCTTTATTTGTCAATGCCTTTTAAGTCTTTAGATTTTATGGGCATAGCAAGCTGGATACGCACCTTGTAGAAATACATCTGATTATTATTAATTGCTCTTGAGTGATCGATTGACTTTGCAAAAGAAGAAAAACAATTTTGCCGAGGTGGAATTTGATACGAGCAAAAATGCCAAAAACAATGAACGACCCATAATTTTTTCTAGCCCACTAACAAAATAAGCTTCAATATGCTAAGCCCAAAACCATATATTCATGCTATTCACTGGGGCTCAAGATTTAGCACCCAATCTGCTGAGCAGATCCGACCCATTCGTCTCTTTATGTGTGGGGTGCTCTATGCGCACAATGAGAATTCCCAACAAGGAAACCGGGTATTGGCTTTCCTAAATCCAGACTAACTCAATTTTGTTATTCTTTATTGGGGTAATTTGCGTTTTCTCCCCTGGCGAAGATCATAATTTGAGTTACCTCCCCTAGAAAAATTAAATTAGCAAGACCTCCTTTTGTTACATATTTCATCCAAACCCAGTTAGCTGAGTCAGCAGCTTTATATAGGTGGCAGAGAAAGAATTTTTTTTTGGTCAACTACCCAAAATAACCTCACCTTCTCCAGTTCGTTAACTGTGTAAAGAAAGGAGGTTTATCTCCATCGGTCATCACAATCAAAGTTAACTGTGTAGATAGTGATGAACTAATAAGTCAAAATAGATATTCTGAGATCGATAAGGGTGTTGTTAAGTCGAGGAAATCGATTCAAACTCAAATATCGGTTAATCAGATGTTAGAAATTATGGTTTTGGATTCGATGTTGAGTTTGTGTACATTCAAGATGTAAACCGTGTTGCTAATAGACATTGAATCAAAGAGTTGATGTTAAATTGTTGTTCATGAGTTGTGTTAATGAAGATTGAGGAATTAGGGTATCATAACAAAAAAAACTCAAAGAAGAATTAGAAGATGAAATTGATGTTCCAGGGGAGTGATTGAAGTTGGGTAATTAAGTAATTAATTGGATTAGGATATAATTGATGGTGAAATCAAGTTTAAGTTGATGAATTGATATGGTGACCGATTTCTGGATTATAAGCTATAATTCTACTAGGGTTTTAGCAGAGATGATTTGGGGGAAAAGCGGAATTCAGAGAATGTCAATGCTTGGGTAAGCGTCTAAATCGATTTAGTTTTGGTTTTATGAATTGAATTGTTTTAATTGTTGAGTTTAGATGGTTGAAAATGAAATTGAGATTGAGATTAACATAGAATGGAACTCTGGTCTTCTCAATTGAGTACCGAGAGCTTCAGAGTTCATCAAACCCAAGCTGTCCGATTCACCATTCCAGTTCAATCACCATTCGCAATACCATCTTCTTAACAGCGACCACCAATTCTCCACCATCTTCATCTAAAACCCATGTCAAGATCTTCATAATCGCATCGAATAACACATCAATCCATTCAAATTTGTCTGAATCTTCTTCAATTTCTTGCTTTTGACATTAGCGGCAACTTGAGTTTCTTTGCTCGAGATCTCTGTATCAACAGCTTCTTCCCTGGATGCCATGTCGTCTCTCTTGATTTCAGGTGCAGTAAGAGAAAGAAAGAGTTGTATATATTCATTTATTAGAGGATATTTTAGGTAAGAGATGCGACACGTATTCATTTTTTTTCCACGTGTGTATAATTGATGACTCAGCTAACTGGGTATAGACGGAATATATAACGAAAGGAGGTTTTGCTAATTTAATCTTTGTAGGGGAGGTAACTCAAATTATGATCTTTGCCAGGGGAGGTAATGCAAATTACCCCTTCTTTATTTCACTTTTTTTTTTTTTTTTTTTTTTTTTTTTTTTTGTGGTTTAATGGAAATATTGTCCAACTGAGACGGTGTTACTAACGTACAGTTAAGTATTTGGTGTAAACATGGTGTAATGAAATTGGTTAGGTTTAAACTGAAGTATTGTCCACCTATCTTTTTATCAACGGCGTTACTAACGAACGGTTAAATAATTCATGTAAACAAAGTGTAACTCAAGTTTTAATATATCGACCAATAGATTTTCCGCCAAGTGTCCTAGCCATATCTTCTGCATTAAAAAAGGCATATTTTGGCCAATAAGAAGCGAATGTTTCATCACCGTTCAACGTGGAAGCATATTTTGTCAAGGCCTTTAAGGAGGAAGATGTATATGGTTTAATTTTTTTTATCTATCTACAAGTGGATTATTGAAGTAGTGGAAGAAGAACACAGATTGAACCTCGCACAATGTCATGCTGCTGGTGCCCCAGTATTACCTAAACTAAGTATCAGTTTCATGGACTTTGCTTTTTTTGTCAAGTTGTTTTCTTTTCCTACTCAATTACTTGCGACAAGTTTTTCGAGAGAGATTGAGAGCAACCATTTTTCTTTTCTGGTAGTGCGCCCGTCATTAAATAGTACTGCCATTTACTTTTCTTAATGTCATCTTCCTGGAAAGCCCAGAGAGCCATGACAAACAAAGAAACAAAAAATGAATTACAGTTCCCTCAAAAAAAAACAAAGAACAAGAGAAATGTCTCTGATGCTTTACTAATTTACTGAGGTTCTCAGCATCCTTGCATGCATATGCGCTCAGTGTAAGCCTAGGTGAAACAAGTCAATCCTACTGACTAAAAGTTTCTCCGATAAATTCCTTTATATACCTATGCTGGAGTAAAGATTTAGTTTGTTTTTCTCCTGACCATCAACGAGTATATTTTACTGCTTGTAAAACATGATCACTCGAAAGTTAAAAAGAAGAAGGTTTGGGCGTTGAAGTGTCAGTTTGAATGAGCAACAACAACCACTAAATTTACAAATGTTCCCCACTTAAGCAATTGCAGCACAAGAAGGAAATGTAAAAAGGAAATAAAAATCTGAAAAATGTTCGTTTACTTTGGACAATTTGGACAAGGTTTTGATTTCCCTACACTACAGCAACCAAACAAGACTTTGAAACGTTCGTACGGACTCGATACTTGATAGTTTTTTGGGAAGAAAACTTTTATAAGGTATTGATTGTGAGTGGATTTCGTACGTGTATTAGTATGATGATGACGACCGACGAACGAACATGTTATGAGTGGTGTTTGGGTTTCGACTTTCCAGAGAATCTAAATTGATACTTCCTTTTTTGTCTTCTTTTTCCTTCAATTCTGTCTGCCATCGTCGGATGTCATAAACCATCACGAATTAAATTAATAGTATAGTTACTTTAGTATGATGAAAATAGAAAGAGGTGTTCCCAAGGGTCTCGAATATATTGACCCCCCACTTTAGATAGCGCTGTAATTTGTTAACTTTGGCGGGGAGCAGTAGGATGATCCAATCTGTCATTCTGCAAGTGCAGCTACTTATCAAGCTGATAACTTTACCTTCAAGCAGTGCTTGGCTTGGAAATTTTAGCCGTGGAACTTAACTTTGTCTTGTCCAAGGTTTCTCTAATGAACCCAGCAAGGTTTAGTTTGTTTTGGTTTTCTACAGGTGTTAGTCTCTAATGAACTCAGCCAGGTTTAGTTTGCCTGGCTAAATTGCCTGGATTGATTGGGGGCCAGACCTTTTAATTGGGGGCCAAGCACTAGATGACAAAAAAGGTCACCCAATCCTAATTTGGGTCACCCCTTATAATTTTTTTTAAATGGCTAAAATGCCCCTAAGTGATTAGTATTAAGAATTAATTAACTTGATTAGTGTGGTAATTGTGTTTAGATAAAAATCGATTTTAGGATAAAAATTTGTGGAGATTTTATTTTTGGGTTTTATGTGTTGAGAAGAAGAGGAGAAGTTTTTGAGTGGAAAAATAAGGGTTTTTGAAATGAGTGATTCAAGTGGAGGGAATGAGGGTGGTGAAGCTTCAAATAACAACCATGATTGTGTTGATGGTTATATTGTCTCAACTAATCATATGGATTGGATGTTTGATGAGGAGATGTTAATGGAGGAAGCCATGAATAATGGTGGAAATGAAGATCCTACTCCTCAAAATGAAGGAACCGATACTCCAAATGAAGAACCCGCACCTCAAAACAATCGGGTAAACCTCATATACTCTTGAAATTGTCGAATGGTGCTCCAAGGGGTCGATTCATGGTCACCTTTATTTAAGTCGTCGGTGTGAGTCGTTATAGTCGGGGTTGGATCCTTTAACTCTTGTTAAAGGTCGTCGATGAATTGGAATTGCGATGACGACTCAAACACGCAACTTTTCGGGTTATGAAAAATCGTTAGGGGCGTGTGATAAACAACGACGACTCTTTATGCTAGGTCAATAAGGTCATTTAATTTTGTTTGTTTAGAGACAAACGACTCTAAACCAGAACTCTCGGTAAATAAAAAACTTAGAGTCGTCATATATGTATTCCTAGAAGGTGACGACCCTATCCCACCATTCCAACTTTTATGTAGAGTCGTTCGGTGTGTTATTTAAAATACTAACGACCCTTTCGCTGGATTATCATAACTTTTGATTTCATAGAATCATTTCATTGAATCTTAAAGGGAATACATCTTTCATAGCGATACATTGAAGGAAATGAAATACAATAGATAACAACGGTGCACTTATACACCTAATCATAAATGGCGTAATTATACATGGTGCCTTCCAAGATAAAGTAGCAATCGTCGAACTCAAACTTTTTCCCCACGAAGCTCCTAATAGCCATACGCCTTCCTCAATCAGCATAAACATACTCGATTAGTATTGTTGAAAGCTTTGGATAAGTTTTACCTCTTGTTTAAATACTTACTCTCATAGCACCCGACATATTGGGCATGGCTTCCCTTACGGCCTTGATTTCTCTTTTAAAAACTTCACACTCGAAGAATATCTCCTCGAACCGTTCCTTGACGAGTTTCAAAGACCTTGAGTTCCAAGAAGGCCGGTTATAAGTTTTGGATGCAAATGCCTTTTGGTGGCCAACTTTTGGCGGACACATTCACTTGTGTAGTAATTGTATTCAGCAAAGGCTTCCCGGAGCCTCTTGTATGTACGTACCTTCCAAAACTAGGTGCGAGACGGAATAAAGAAAAGAAGAATTGTAGTGGCACATGTCAATGATAACCATTACATAGGCTTGAAGATTTCCGAAGAATGTCCTCTACCACGGGTGTATGGTGATTGGGAGAGTACACCAAGGAGTGGACAAACCGGTATGAGTATGGAATGAACATTTGGAATGCTATGGACCCAACCTAGGTTTACTTAGACTTGGGAAATGAATGCATGAGAGAAGATGTTTATTCTAAACAATGCATTGCATTTTGAAGCATACTTTTCATAATGGTTGTATCTTCTACCCGAGATATTTGTATTTCGAAGAATGCTTAATCAATACAATGCGTTTTATCCTTTTATCCTAGTTGGATTAAGTTAATTTGAATTATGTTTTGAGTCACGACAATATATACACACACCTTAACGACCCTAATCGTAAAATTTGCTAGTCTCTGGATGTTTTTTTCGCTTAAAGGTCGTTATACATATAAACATCCACGTTAACGACTCATACCTTAGAATGTTTTGCAACAACACGGTCGTCATCCATATATACATAAACATTAACGACTCTAATGTTAAAATTTGAGGATCTCACGGATGTTTTCCAACTAAGAGTTGTCATCTCGGTTACATAAACATTAACGACACTAACCATAAAAATTTGACTAGTCTCACGAATGTTTATATACTAAGAGTCGTGAAGCATATATATACATACAAAGCAACGACTCTAGTTATCGCCTTTAAGTCGTCATCATTATAGTGTATACATGGACGACTCTATAAGAAATCCCCCAACGGCTTTTTTTTGTATACACTTTTTCCCAAAAAAAAATAGCCGTTGGTAATTATTGTATATATAGAGGAACACTACCCGGAGCAAATTCAATTGAAAACCACCTCAATAATGGCAAATCCTTCATCAACCCCAATTCAATTGATAACATACTTAGAAGATGCAAGCGACCAACCAAATCAATATTGGCAATGGAAGAAGAGATACGCAAAAAAACATGCGACCTACTAAAAAACATGCGCCATATCCTACGAAGGAAGAAGAAGAGTTGCGCGAGGCCAAGCATTGAGACCAAGAACAATCCCAACTCCGTGAAAGATTCAAGCAAGTCGAGGAAGAGAGGAGATAGGTTAAAAATTATTACATTGTCAAGGATCTCCGAAGAACATGAACGTGATAGTATATTTTGGAGCCAAGTTGGTTCGGGTCCTTTAGTTAATAACAACAACAAACTACGATATCCTTACTTGCCGTCCACATTAGTCATGGGACGATTCTTGTTATGAAATGGTGCACAAGTACAACTAGTTTCTCGCGAGGCACAAAGGGGATAGGTGTCTTGCTCGAGGCCGCATATACCAAATGTAGAGGAGAGCCTTTTTATCACATTGAAGCCGCCATACTAGTTGAATCTACATTGAAACATGAACAACAAGTAATGTGTTCAAAGGAATATCCACCTTCTAATTAATATTTAATATGCTGAACTCAAGTTTCCTTTCAATGAGATTCAATTTATTTTAATGAAATCGTTATCTCGGTTTGTTAATTCACCGGCGACTATACCTAAGTCGTCATATGACTTATTTTGCAACGACTTTGCTCTTGAGTCGTCAACACATTTGATCACGTAGTTAACGACTCACATTGTGATTTTCAAAAAAGCGGCGTTAGGATTTTCTTCATATATACCACCCCATCCTCTAGAAAAATAGCCCAAAACCATTCGTTTTTCCACCAAACTACGTAATCTTTCAATTGCAATGGCTGAATGGGAACCCGTATGAAGATTTGTGTCTCGTTAAATCGTTTGCGAGGTTCATTGAAACGAACATTTGATGTGTCAAATTCAAGAATACCCATATTAACTTTCTCCTACATTAAAGTGCAATGAGAGAGTATGTAAATATATCCATATAAAACCATCACAACTCCTCTTATACCGTAAGATGTATTTTTCCTCATTTAATACACATATAACATTCGTTAATTTATTTCTGCCATTTGATGGACAATACGAATGGGGACCCTCGGCATTCACCAAAATATGGTTCATCTCACGGATGTTTTTCGACCTAGAAGTCAAATTCATTAGTTTCCATATACTAAATAACGACTCTGAGCATATAAAAGCATGGTTCATCTCTGGTGTTTTAGGACCTAGAGTCGTCATTAGTTTCATATTAAATAACGACTCTAGGCATGAAAATATGGTTCATCTCTGGATGTTTTCTGACCTAGAGTCGCCATTAGTTTCCATATACTAAATAACGACTCTAGGCAAAGAAAATATGGTTCATCTGGATTTTTTGACCTAGAGTCGTCATTAGTTTCATATACTAAATAACCACTCTCCAGGCAAAGAAAATATGGTTCATCTCCTGGATGTTTTCGAGCCTAGAGTCGTCATTAGTTTCCATATACTAAATAACGACTCTAGGCATGAAAAAAAACATCGTCTTCATTTCCTGCGAGTCGTTAGACTTTTAATTGAAACACATAACGTATGTGTATCACAAATAGAGTCGTTACACTACTTCTGACCGCAGATAATGACCCTAACTCTATCCATTATATAATCTTGTTCGCATTAGAGTACTACATTATTCTGCAAAAAACATACTAGTAAACATCCTTCTTAAAACAAAGTAGTTTCAACAAACCAACCGAACCAAACACATAAGTAGTTTCAACAAACACATAAGTTCAAGTTATAAAGTAACATCTCAAGGAGACGGAGACGGTAACATCTCCTCGAGTAAAGATCACCATCTCACCTCGACTCATCCTCCTCCTTACTTCCCCCAATAGGAAACTTTCCTAGGATTTTCTTAGAGGAGGACCACAGTTTTGTAGGCCACTGGGGAACCACCATCTTCTCTAGGTACCTTGTTCATCATGATGTTAGGCTACTTTGCCCCCGTTCACCACCTTGTTATGCTCTGCTCGTGTTTTCCGTGTCCTCTTACCTTCCTTGGCCAGCTCAAAGAAACATCTTCTTTGCATTAGGATTTTCAATATGCATGCAACAATCGTTGTCTGAGACGTTGCTTGTGACTCAATCACTTCCCCTTTGTCACCCGAGCAACAAAAAGCCTTGACAAAAAGTCATTAGTTCCTCTATATATATACATTAAAAACAATTTTAATGAACTCTCTAAAGCGTATATTTGTATGTAAATGAATAACACAATTACACAAATAAATACTCACCACTAGTTTAAGAATGGTAGTATCATCTCTACTTGCCGACTTGAGAAGAAGATGTGGATGCTCTGTTGGTCCTCCTACACAGAATCTTGATCGATCCGTATTACCCTACCATGGGAGAAGCCTTCGTACCATTGATAGTAATCCGTTGTTGCCTGTAACCTTTATCCACATGCACCCAAAATGTGATGTCTCACGAGGCTAGAAATGTCTATTATTCAATACTTGACATCGATTCTTGAGTTCGTAAAACTACTTTTATTTTCGGCCTTGCCGGCCTCACATTTGTTCAAATTGTTACTTGAACGAGGTACATCGTCTTCATCAGGAATCTTGAACAAACCCAAGTTGATGCATGATTACCGAAGGATTGTACATTGAAACCGCTGGTGAAACAAAGGGCCATGGTAATACACGACATCTTCCTTTGCGCCAACTCTAGCATCCTTGTAGGACTAAAGATTACCTCTTCCATAGTGATGTTGTCAAGTTTTTGCGCATTTCTATCAAGGCATCGGTTTGTTCCCTATCCACGAGAACCGGAGTACACCCAACTGGTTTCTGTTGGACTACCCGGCTCCAATTTGAGTTGATTTTCACATCTTCATTGTCTTTGAACAGTGAGGGGAAATGATCATAAATCCACACCTATTTTAAACAATCAAATAAACATAAAAATATATCGAAGGAAAACATACTAAAAGAAGACAACTTTCATCAATCCAAATACTGGATTAGAGCCAAATTCCCATTAATTCTCAAGGAGATTCGTTCGAGATCCCCAGGGAAAGTCACCATTCAAATGTGCAACTATGGCAATCCCCAAGAGTACTTGTTCACATCTTCTTAAGGGGTCCAAAAGTCAAGAAGGTTGGCGCTCACTTACGGTTACTTTGTCTGCCGAAATCAACCACGCAAGGACGTACAACAAATACGCACCGCCGCATAACGACATTCCATATCAAAGAGAGAGACCTCCCTTTTTTTCCTTCTATTCTGTATCTGAAGAAACATCTTCCTAATGTCCACAAGTTTGAACTCTTTCTTGGTACTTAGCTCCCTAAGACTGAAAAGCCCATCACCTTTCTCTTTATCCTAAATGCAAACAAGTTCTTGGTCCATGTATAAATTCATCCAACTAGGCCTTCTCTGAAATTCTCCTTTGGTTGATTTACCCTCCCCGACTCCGCACCCCTAATATCTCATTGCATCATCGGAGTCAAATGCCATCTCGCCAAAAGGAAGTTGGAATGTGTCGACTTGGTAATACCTTTTCACAATCTAGATATTTTGCGACCTTTGTCATACGCAATCACAAGTTCATAACAGCGTTGTACAAACTTAGTTTTCAACATATTCTTTAACTCTTGCACATTCACCTTCTAGCGGCCACAACTCCATTTTCTTAAAAAGAAGATTGGTGCCCAAGAGACGTCACGGCATTCTTATGATCACGCAAAAAATAAACAAATAAGTATTAAAAAACATATTAGAAAAGTAATATCAACAAACTAATCATATAAAGAAGCAAAGTTGGGATTCTTCTGATTGTCTCATAGATGTTATGAGCCACGATCCAGCATATCAAATAGAACTTTGCCCCGTCTCTAGGTTCTCCTCTTGGTTTTACCATTCGAAGAGGCTCCAACATCAAACGATTAAGCGGAACGTGTCTGCATGGCCCCAGGTGTCTCGATTCCATCCTTCTTAACCCTCTTTAACGGCTTCGTTCTTTGAATCTGTTCTTGACTTCTACATCTTGTTTACCATCATCTGTTCATCATCCTTACCACCACCATCATCCCCTTCATCCTCTTCATCCTCATGACCACATTATTACCTCCGTCCCCTTCCTGCTCATCATCATCACCATTACCATCATCGAATCATCACCACTAACATTACCTTCATCATCATTGTCACTCTCTACATCCTCTTCACCTCGTGCGGGAGGATCTTCTATCTCCTCTTGTTGGATTTCTTCTTCTTCACCACTATTGCTGAATAAATAACATGTGAGTCACGATTAGGTGAATCAAGCAACTCATCACCTTTGTCTCTTGGTTGAGGATAAAAGAAAATGATACCCCACTTTCGGCTTCTACCGCGTAATGGACCAACAGTAAGAATTTATCATGGCGTGGAGGTTTGGAAAGGTGGAGTTATCGTCATTGGAACCTTGCCTTTGGTTCTCGCATTTTGGTTTCGAAACAAAAAAAACAAAAAAATAACCCAACAAGACATCAACTTTATGGTTTATCGGATCAAGAGTCGTCCAATACGATAATCTAAAACACAACCGACCCTGACATTATTGTGACGAATCGAAAGTAATATGTTAGCGACCCTAAATAACAAAGGGTCGATCAAAAGACGATAACGATCCTCACGATTTGGGTTGGACGACTCTAGGCACATACCTAAGTGACGACTCGAGGGGAAATGAGATACGAATTTATCAATTTTTGGAACTGAGGGCTGTTCGAGGTTCATCTAGAGTTTGGTGAAAAATAAAGTGGTCGGCAAACAAGAGTCGTCATACGCAACATAAAAGATTAACGACTCTATTCTAGTGGCAAAATTCACCGGGCAGAGAATAAAGGGTCGTCACCTTCAACCCTAATAGGCTGGACCATTTTTCATAAAAGAAACATGCAAATGAAAAGTCGTTAGGGTATCAAATAGACCGCTAATCGACCCTTTAACTAAACCGCAAAATTTCAGCCATTGGACTCAAGTGCAATCAAAACACAACAAAAAACGATAGAAGGTGGGTTTAACTTCACATACCTTCTAATTGGACCCATATCTTCTTTTGGTTTGATTTTTGGGGTTTTGGGGTTCTTCCCGATTACCTTTCCTTTGATTCGAAGTCCCGAGAGATTGAGGGATTTGACGTTTTTCAGCTGGTCTGTTTATTTACGAGCCATGTTTGAAGAACGTAACGTCGATTATCTTCTAACATCGACGATGAATCAGGTTGAAGAAAAAAATCGCTTAGGGTCGTTAATGGTGGTTGTGGAGAGGAAGGAGGGAGAAGAAGAAGAGAAGAAGAAAAAAGAAACAAATTTTTTTTGTTTAGTTTAGGGTAAATTAAATGAGACTGGTTAGATTTCAAATTAGTGTTAACTGGTTTTTAAGATTTGTGTTTAGTAAAGACCATGATCTTTTCAATATCGGATTAATAAAACTCAAAAATTTCAGGGTGGAAATAAAATATCATGGCACGATTAAAGATGCGGCCCCGATCAATCCAG
>JAJJWW010002718.1:0-12697 GCA_023531295.1 Papaver armeniacum | reverse complement strand
ATTCTAGAGAGATTTAGAAATTATGGTGTGAGTTTTATAGGTGGTTAGTCAATTACCCAGATTTATAGAATTTAGGAGACATTCCAAATCTCTTGTTAGTCGATGGGAAGTCTTTGTAAATCTTTAAGAGTTTCTGTTATTGGATAGTGACTTTACGAAGTCTTTAGAAGTATCTCATATTGGATAGTGACTTTAAAAGTCTTTAGAATTCTCTCGTTATTGATTTGGATTTCCAAATCAATGATTTAAGGTTATGGGAGATTTTGAGACTTTTAAGTGAAAATATACTATAAAAGGCTTAAACAAGCAAGGGGTTAAATCAATTGGGAATTTTAGAGATAGCGAGAGAATTTTTTTTGTAAGAGATTTTGGGAAACTCTCTGTAAGTCTATTGATTTTGGGGGACTTTCTGAGTGATTTTTAGGAAATCTCAGCGAGTCATTGAGTATATAAGAATTTTACCTTACATATATCACATAAGAAGAAAACAAATTCAAAAACATTTTATAAAATTAATATATAATAAATATTTCATAGATTTAATACAAAAAAATGGAAGAATATAATTAATGAAAAATTATAAATTTACGCTTGCCTAACAGAAATTGTGACTATTTTGCCAACCGAAAAATAAACCAAATTGAACACGAACATAATGCATATTTTAAAAAATAAAATAAAGAAATAATAATAAACCAAATTCCATGCAAATAAAAAAAATTATTATTTTCCCAAAACTCTACACTATTCGAGATCTCAACCCATGCATTATGTTCGTGTTCAATTTGGTTTATTTTTCGGTTGACAAAATAGTCACAATTTCTATTAGGCAGGCGTAAATTTATAATTTTTTATTAATTATATTCTTCCATTTTTTTGTAGTAAATCTATGAAATATTTATTATATATTAATTTTATAAAATGTTTTGTGAATTTGTTTTCTTCTTATGTGATGTATGTAAGGTAAAATTCTTATATACTCAATGACTCACTGATATTTCCTAAAAATCACTCAGAAAGTCCCTCAAAATCAATAGACTTACAGAGAGTTCCCCAAATCTCTTACAAAAAAATTCTCTCGATATCTTTAAAATTCCCAATTGACTAACCCCCTAGAAATGATTTTGAAGTTGTATATTTATAGAGAGAGAATTTATGTCCATTGGATAAAAAACTGCTGAGCGATGATCAAACCGACGAGCGATAGCAAGACTAAAGCTGGAAAACTATGTTGTTTGACCACCGATCGCTTTTAAAACCATCGAGCGATGAAGTCCCTATCGCTCGGTAGAAATTCTGTCGTGTATGCTAAGTGGTATATTTGACAGTTTGGCACATACATTTGCCATTTTTCCATACCCATAGTGGGTGCAAAACTGGCAAACTATGTTGTTTGACATGTGCATAGGAACATGCCTAAATGTGAAAAGACGAGGGTACCCAAATATACCTCAATCTAAAACTTTTCCACCTATAAGTCCTTTCTTCGAAAATGATTGTCTATGGACTGAGTCGAGACAATACAACGAATCGGTTCACACTTCGTGTGATCGTCTATGGATACGAGATCGAGACAATACAACAACGAAGTATGATTACTTGATAATAGGTTCGGAATTAACTAAACACAATAGGATTGCTATCAAGTAATTAGGAATTAACGTTTGTATATTTTACTTCTAATTATAATAAAAACAATTATAATTAAAAGACACAGCAAGATTTTGTTAACGAGGAAACCGCAAATGCAGAAAAACCCCGAGACCTTGTCTAGAATTGAATACTCTGGGGATTAAGCCGCTATACAAAATCTAAACCAAATTCGTATAGTTGAGACCAAGCAACTAAACCTATAGTTCACCTAGTTCCGTATGTATCCCTGCGCCTCCAACTTGCAATAAGTAATGCACTTGGAGCAATTCCTTTGGTTCGTATTCCAAACAGTAAAGGAACAACAAATCTGTTCGGTAACAACTTTTTTCAAACAAGTGATATGAGTTTGATAAAAGGCTCTTCCGTTTATCCCAATAAACTCCTTTGTCAGGTCCTTAGATCTATCTTTTCAACAACTACCAAAGTAATTGTTAAGACTATGCAATCAATACTTTGAATCACAAAGAATAGTATTGATGTCGATATACTCAACTAATCAATCAAATCTATCACAAAGATAAACCGATTATAGTTAGATCCCCAGCCGATCAAGTTTTGTGCACACCAAAGATTATGAACCCAAATCAAAAATCTTTTTTGTCTTCAAATCTTCTTAGAATCCAATAAACACCTGCACACAATCAACTTGAATCTTTTGTGATCAATCACACACAGAACAGAGTCTATTAACAATGGATTATCACAAGACGTCTTTAGATCTACAAACAGTCTAAAGATCCCCGTCAAAACTTCGATCTAGTTTGAGTGAATCTTATATCAGAAGAGAAGATTCTCAAGCATAAACAAACTAGGTGCAATCAAATTTCAACAACCGTTAGTTAATCAAATCAATCGAAAACTAATAATAAACTGCAATTATCTAGTTTCCCACCAACGGTACTCGTAGAGCTTCCCAATCCCAAAGAAGTCTTTAAAACGAGCGGTCGTAAGATATTTCGCCTAATTAGGGTACTTTCCTCTCCGAATAGACGGCTCCACCAGTAACAACACAACTAGGTAGTTTTGTTGGCTCTGAGGATTAGTTTGCTCGAAATGCAAACTTCAATATTTATAGACCAAAGGAAGTTTGGACACCAAGGAATTTCCAAAGCCGAAAATATTCTCAAGATATGCAATATATTTCCAAATTCAGTTTCATAATTCCGGGAAATGCTCGTCCAAATATTGACCAAATCTCAAGAGAAAATCTCCAAAAGATATGCATTTTAATTGCTGGAAATTAAAAGCATATAAGACTAAAAACCTTAATTAAAGATTCTCAATTTATTTCGATCCAGGATTCTCCTTTAGCTATTAAGGAATATCTTTGAACAATAAAAGATAAGAGTTCTCAAGACATGTTCAAAGTATGTCGACATCTTTACTTTGTAAATCCTTTTCATATTTACAATCTTGGAACCGATTTGCCACACTTCCAAACAAGTTTAGAATTGGTTCATCGACTTCCAAGAACTATGTGATTGATTATCCTATCAAATCACCATTAATGGATTTCACGGTTCTACCAAAAAATTTTCGGTTCTACCTCCATGTGGGTACTAGGATCGGTCACATTAGCTTTCCAAAATTTGGTTGACTAGGTACTAGGATCGGTTACCACATAATTATGGTATTTAACTTATAATCGGTTGCACAAGTCATAGGATCGGTTACCAATTACTAAGACTTATTGTACCTCTTACAAGGATTGATTCCACACACTTGTGATCGGTTGCACCTCTTACTAGGATCGGTTCCCCAATGCCTAGAGTTGGTCATACCAATTACAATATATCGATCATACCATCTCAGGTGATTACTTAAGATCGGTTTCACTAATAAAAGTCATACCAATATAAAAGTCAGGCCTTGTGAATAGTTTTATCAAGATATAAACAAGATACATACTAAACACACATATTGGTAATCAAAGATTTGCAATGAATAACAATACCAATAGGCCTAGCGATTTCCCTTTCGATTCACAAAACAAGTTTATGAATTGTACTTCCTTTAAACGAATGTAAAACATTGTTTCCTAGGAAGAAATCTTCACCCATACCCATACATAATCACAATAGCATTCGATACGATTATGTCGATGTCTTATATACCAAGTTCAAAAGATAGACGTTATACTTTGTATTGTAATTCCTTAATATTATAGTATAATCATTCACAGCTTCACAGTTATGTTTTCAATATGCACGACTTGAAAGATACGTTGGGAATGAAACAGTTCAATACGAATCTGCGAAGCTGTGAATGATTATACTCTAGTTAGACATAGTATTAAGGAATTACAATACGAAGTATAACGTCTATCTTTTGAACTTCGTACATAAGACATCAACATAATCGTATGAATGCTATTGTGATTATGTATGGGTATGGGTGAAGATTTCGTCCTAGGAAACAATGTTTTTATATTCGTTTAAAGGAAGTACAATTCATAAACTTGTTTTGTGAATCGAAAGGGAAATTGCTAGGCTTATTGGTATTGTTATTCATTGCAAATATTTGGATAACTAATTGTGTGTTTAGTATAACCGCTCATAACTTGTTTATGTATCTTGGTAAAACTATTCACAAGGCCTGACTTTTGTATTGGTATGACTTTTATTAGTGAAACCGATCTTAAGTAATCACCTGAGATGGTATGATCGATTTGTTGTAAATATTGGTATGACCAACTCTAAACATTGGGGAACCGATCCTAGTAAGAGGTGCAACCGATCACAAGCAAAGGGGAATCGATCCTTGTAAGAGGTACAACAAGTCTTAGATATTAGTAACCGATCCTATGACTTGTGCAATCAAATACAAGTTAGATACTATAAATATGTGGTAACCGATCCTAGTACCTAGTCAACCAAATTTTGGAAAGCTAGTGTGACTGATCCTAGTACCCACATGGAGGTAGAACCGAAACTTGTTTTGGTAGAACCGTGAAACCCATGATTGGTGATTTGATAGGATAATCAATCACATAGTTCTTGGAAGTCGATGAACCAATTCTAAACTTGTTTGGAAGTGTGGAAAATCAGTTCCAAGATTGTAAATATGAAAAAGGATTTACAAAGTAAAGATGTCGACATACTTTGAATATGTGCAGTAACGGTTATCTTTTATTTTTCTAAGATATTCCTTAATAGCTAAAGGAGAATCCCGGATCGAAATAAAATGAGAATATTTTGATTAAGGTTTTTAGTTTTATATGCTTTTAATATCCAGCAATTAAAATGCATATCTTTAGAAAATAAAAATTGGTAATGTGCATTTACTAATTGGAGATTTTCAACTGAGATTTTGGTCAATATTTGGACAAAGCATTTCCAAGAATTATGGAAATCGAATTTGGAAATATATTGCATATCTTGAGAATATTTTCGATTTTGGAAATTCCTTGGTGTCCAAACTTCCTTGGTCTATAAATATTGAAGTTTGCATTTCAAGCAAACTAATCCTCAAAGCCAGCAAAACTACCTTGTTGTGTTGATACTGGTGGAATGATGTAGTTTTTTAAGTGGTAAATAAAGTTCGTTCAAAGACTTGTAGAGATTTGATTTCAGACTTAATAGAAAATATATATACAAAAGGTTGTCACGGTATCGAGAGGTACTGAGACTCAGGATTCCACCAATTCTCACATTCATATGGTTCAACTAATAATTCTAGACAGTTTTAGCTTAAATAATGATAATTTATTGACTCTAATTCATTGCCGAAAGTTGATTTTGAAAGTAATGATTGTATATCTGAAGCATGAGACATCAAAACACTTAAGAAAGCATGTCTCATCAATTGAAATCACAATCATTCAATAAAAATCATAAAATACGATTAAAAATCAATGCAATAAGTCATAAAAGAATTAATAAAATTACCACATGCGTAAAGAATGGCTTCCTCCATTGTCCCAGTGATGGGGTTTAACTCCTCATATTATTCACTTGCTCAAAAACAAGAGAAAACTAACAAAGCAGACAGTTTGCAACGTTGTACTGGCGTTACAAACAGCTGTTACAATGGGTGTTAAACTGTTACAGAGAAAAGATGACAAGCTTATGATATATGTGATCTATTGAATAACGATACTTCTGTTGTGTTGTTTGAATAAGACTGCTTCTGCGACTGTCCTCGTCTGTCAAATGTTCTTCAGCTTCTCTTCTTTACCAGTAGCAAGTGAATATTCGTGCAACTTCACCTGCGCTTCTCTGCTCCGATTCTATCGACCCCACAACTCCCGACCCCTCTTCCAGGCTCTCGCAACTCTTATTTATCATCACATGGCTCAAATCATTCGCATAAATCTTCCCAATTTCTTGTTTCTCCTCCACCATAAGTCTCGGGATTTATTTCCCTTCCAACTCTCTTCACGCATTTTCAGTCTTGTTTAATACTTTTCTGGATAGTTAAGAATCTGAGGATGATATTACACTTATCAAAAATTTCCTTTTCCACGACAAACCCGTGAACCAACTCCTCCATGTTTTGGAAAACTACCAAATATAAAGAAGATTTCATACCATGTTTATAGTTCAAACACGTCACTTATCCTGCCTTGTCGCTACAACTTTATCCAACTCGGAAAAATCTCTTCCAAAATTACAGCCATGCAATCCCGGTCGTGAAATCTTATTCCCTGTTTCTGTATTACCAAGATTAAGAAACAAACTTCCTTCTGAAACTCTTATCAATCCTGTTTTCCATTAACAGGCCCAAGCAGTCCGTATCCAAGACCAAGTTCACCAAAAGTCTAGCCCAAATCCGATCTGGAAAAATTCCCAGCGACTCACAGGCGAGGAATTATTCTTCCCGCCAAAACTGAAAATTTGAATGAAGAAGATGGTCGTCCCCTATCCTCTTCTGGGGTGCGAATAGCAGATGATCTCCCCTTAGAAAATGAGGTGCCCCTAATCCAAAATGGGAGTCCATTTAGTAATTGTCCTCCGGGTGTGCAAATTCCACTTTTCGAGCCAATTTCGCCGCAAAAGCTTATTTCTCCAAAAACACCTACAAACACATAAATAGCCAAATAAGTACAAAATCGAGCACTAGCAATACATGTAATTGAGATCAAAATAGACACATAAATGTGTCTATCAAATACCCCCAAACTTATTATTTGCTAGTCCTCGAGCAAACCAAATCTAGAAAATAAAATCCTAACTGACTGTCGCAGGCATCGTCGATTGCACTTAGCATGTGCAAAAAGCCTTTAAATCCCTAGGTGGCCCTAGTGGCCGAGTTATAGTCTCGGGGGGGCTTACAAGAGATATACCCACAAAACCTTTACTCCGGACTCTAGCTATCTATGCATAACAAGGGTACCAGTGGTCGACTTTATTGAATTTATTCCGGTTGGTCCGGTGGTTTGGTCTTTCTTTCTTTCTTTTTTTTTTTTTTTTTAAACTCAATCACTCTATTTCACCCTAGCAGTGTAACAACTTGAATCGTGTGCCCCACCTAATCACTTAGAGAAACATATTTTAAAAAGAAAACAAAATAAAAATAGAAGTGAAAAGGACTCAACGAGATATGTCGAAACTACCATGTTATTTCTAACACCTGATCTATGTGCTTTTATGAATAGACTCTTTAGATGTTTCCATCTAATCAGATTGGATCCTCAACTCCTACAACCAAGATGCTTCCATCCACTTAGATTGGTTAGTCCCATCCTTAATAATCATAAATTTCTAGGCTCTGGAGTTTATTTATTGCAACTAAAAAGTTTATCCCGTACCTCCAAACTTAAATCTAACACTGTCCTCAATGTTCTAAAGATGAAATTAAATGCATGAACAAGAAGAAACTGTTACCATTTGAAGCAAAAGAGTTAAGGAAAGATATTATCGTGTTGCGTGAGCATGGGTTACCTCCCAAGAAGTGCTAAGTTTAACGTCTTCAGCCAGACATATGAAAGAATTAATCACCTCTAATCATATAGCAATAGTCGAAACAACTGTGGGTCATCTGCATCAAAAAGTGTTATCACAGACAAAAGGAAACTGCAACAAACCAAGAATAAACATAGCACACCCTTTCCTAGTTTCCTGTTTAAGACAACTACATCTAGTTGTGGTTCAGGTTCAGGTTCAATGAAGGGGTCTAAATAAAATATTTTCATGGGTTGCACCTCCTCATAAGTAAGATCTGAAATATCAGGTTCTAAGGTCCGGAAAAATTTAAAAGCACACAATAATAATCTGAATAATTGAGGATCCTCTAAGTCAATCAGATTTGACTCACACAGTTGACCATAATGAGAGTGGTGGTCATTCTTAAGCAAATGTGTTGATTCTAACATCCTAAAGTACTTAGGCTTAGTCTTAAAACTTAATAACTGACACATTCAAAACTCATACGTTCCCACATTTGGAAGAAAAGTTTTTGGTGGGAAAACAAAATCAATTTGGGTATCATAGCCTGGGTAAACCACATCAACCAGAGGATGAGTTTCTAACAACTGAACTTCCTTATGGATGTCACTAGGCTCAGGAAAACGTGTATGAAGATAATTTTTTAAAATGGTTGAGGCACATATGTCAAGTCCCAAGTGAGGGATCTCTGTAAGAGCTAAAGGTTAGTCACAAGGAGAATGATAATCACCCCCAAACTTAGAGTTTTGGGTGTCTCTAGATAGACTAGCTACAATTTCCCTAATTTCTAGATCATCAGAATCCTGAAAATGGTCAATTGCTTCGTGTAGATTATACTCAGGTGATGCATCCTCACTCATATTTAAAAGCTCTACGAGTTCATCTTCTTTGTCTAAGACTACTGTTTCTAAATCGCTAGACTCTAAAATAGTATTATCAGAATAAACTCGTTCCTCTAAACCATTATCGGCCTCGTAATCAAATGGAAATACTAAATTGTCTAAAACAAGGGTATCTCTAGTCAAATCCTCGTCCTTTTGAATAGGTGAATAATTATTAAAATTATTTAGATTTGAACTAGAGATAACATTATCATTATAAAGCTCAACTGGAGTAACAAATTCCTGATCACTATGCCTACATATTTCAGATTATTCATCAGCACTATCCTCATCATAATCATCATAATAGCATGAAAATGGTTGAACCTCTTCTAAATATGTAGTGTTACCAATTCTAACCTCGTCATCCCGATTATGCAAATAACTATCCTCATTTTAAGGGTATTATTGGAAATACTATATTGGAAATTAAGACTATCTTGAGCCAATTTTTCCACAATCCTATTTGTATTCTCAGTAAATTGCTTGAGAGACTCTTCTAAAGACATCTTTGACTGCTCTAGGGGCTCATCTGGAATATTAAAGGTTTCCTTCATAAATAAGGTATGACTCCTGAGAGACTCTTCTAAAGAAATCGAAGGATTGTTTTGCTCATATGAATGGTGCGGGTGCGAATAGTAATTGGGCTCACCATGGTATGAACCATAACCTTGAAAAGTTTGGCGTTCCCAACCACTATTCACACTATGGTCATAATAAGAATAATGTCCATGTTGAAACTCAGTCGGATATTCATTGTATTGGCTATTATAATACCAGTTTGACATAATCTGTGCATGTGCAAATGCAAATGCTGGGGTTCACTATTTTGGGTAGGCTTGGTTTACCTTTAGCAAAATATACCTACAATCAGAGACTGGTCAAAGGTACGAGGCTAAGGCTTGTGGTTTTTCGGATGATAACGCCCAGAGGGTTCACCGTACTAAACCACGTGTTTTCCTAATAATCGGTGCCATACGATGCAATAATGTTGTGCACGTGTGTGTTTGTGTTTGTGCTTTCAGAGCTTCAACACAAAAGAAAACCCACTGACAGGGGATTCGTGGGTGGAAAGAATTTTACCTCCCGTACTAGACGGGCGACGAATCGGTTGTAGTCGACTCAGGCCACTAACTCCTATGCTAGTGTACGAACCTAAGGGGCCGAGACAGTATTGCAACTGTCGTCCTTCCCTGCAGCAGTTTTACAAAATTAACCCTCCTTATGGTCATAAAAATAGTAATGTCCAAAGTCCCAAAAATAAGGTTCAAAAAGTGTCCAAAAATAAAAAGAAAAATTACAAGAATACAAAAACCCTAATACAATTTTCTAAAAATAGTAAAAAGCTAAAAAAATAAAAATAAAATCCTCTTCACTCCTTTTGGACTCTTTTTTTCTTTCCTTCTTTGGAGATGCTTTCCTTTTATAGCATTTTTTTCTTTCCCTGTAGCTTCACTCCAAATCTGAAAATAATCAAAAAAATACCAAAGGCGTAAAAGAGAACAAAAAATATCGAAAATAAAAAATAAAAATAAATCTAAAACCTAAAACCTAAATACAAGTCCACGTCGACGACGCCAAAAATTTGATGTAGTTTTTACAATGGTAAGAATAGTGGTTCGTTTAAATACTTGTAGAGATTTGATTTCAGACTTAATAGAAATTATATATACAAAAGGTTGTCACGGTAAAGAGAGGTATTGAGACTCAGGATTCCACCAATTGTCACATTCATATGGTTCAACTAATAATTCTAGACAGTTATAGCTTAAATAATAATAATTTATTGACTCTAATTCATTGCCGAAAGTTGATTTTGAAAGTAATGACTGTATATCTAAAGCATGAGACATCAAAACACTTAAGAAAGCATGACTCATCAATTGAAATCACAATCATTCAATAAAAATCATAAAATACGATTAAAAATCAATGCAATAAGTCATAAAAGAATTAATAGAATTACCACATGCATAAAGAATGACTTCCTCCATTGTCCCAGTGATGGGGTTTAGCTCCTCATATTATTCACGTGCTCAAAAACAAGAGAAAACTATTAAAGCAGACAGTTTGCAACGTTGTACTGGCGTTACAAACAGCTGTTACAATGGGTGTTAAACTGTTACAGAGAAAAGATGACAAGCTTATGATATATGTGATCTGTTGAACAGTGATACTTCTATTGTGTTGTTTGAATAAGTCTGCTTCTGCGACTGTCCTCGTCTGTCCAATGTTCTTCAGCTTCTCTTCTTCACCAGCAGCAGGTGAATATTCCTGCAACTTCACCTGCGATTCTCTGCTCCGATTCTATCGACCCCACAACTCCCGACCCCTCCTCCAGGCTCTCTCAACTCTTATTTATCATCACATGGCTCAAATCATTCGCATAAATCTTCCTAATTTCTTTTTTCTCCTCCACCATAAGTCTCGGGATTTATTTCCCTTCCAACTCTCTTCACGCGTTTTCAGTCTTGTTTAATACTTTTCTGGATAGTTAAGAATCTGAGGATGATATTACACGTATCAAAAATTTCCTTTTCCACGACAAACCCGTGAACCAACTCCTCCCTGTTTTGGAAAACTACCAAATATAAAGAAGATTTCATACCATGTTTATAGTTCGAACACGTCACTCATCCTGCCTTTTCGCTACAACTTCATCCAACTCGCAAAAATCTCTTCCAAAATTACAGCCATGCAATCCCGGTCGTGAAATATTATTCCATATTTCTGTATTACCGAGATTAAGAAACAAACTTCCTTTTTAATCGATTCTGAAACTCTTATCAATCATGTTTGCCATTAACAGGCCCAAGGAATCTGTTTCCAAGACCAAGTTCACCAAAAGTCCATCCCAAATCCGATTTGGAAAAGTTCCCAACGACTCACAGGCGAGGAATTATTCTTCCCGCCAAAACTGAAAATTTGAATGAAGAAGATGGTCGTCCCCTATCCTCTTCTGGGGTGCGAATAGCAGGTGATCACCCCTTAGCAAATGAGGTGCCCCTTATCCAAAATGAGAGTCCATTTAGTAATTGTCCTCTGGGTGTGCAAATTCCACTTTCCGAGCCAATTTCGCCGCAAAAGCTTATTTCTCCAAAAACACCTACAAACACATAAATAGCCAAATAAGTACAAAATCGAGCACTAGCAATACATGTAATTGAGATCAAAATAGACACATAAATGTGTCTATCATGGAACCGTCTATTTGGAGAGGAAAGTACCCTAATTAGGCGAAATCTCTTACGACCGCTCGTTTTAAAGACTTCTTTAGGATTGGGAAGCTCTACGAGTACCATTGGTGGGAAACTAGATAATTGCAGTTTATTATTAGTTTTCGATTGATTTTATTGACTAACGGTTGTCGAACTTTGATTGCACCTAGTTTGTTTATGCTTGAGAATCTTCTCTTCTGATATAAGATTCACTCAAACTAGATCGAAGTTTCGACGGGGATCTTTAGACTGTTTGTAGATCTAAAGACGTCTTGTGATAATCCATTGTTAACAGACTTCGTTCTGTGTTTGATTGATCACAAGAGATTCAATTTGATTGTGTGCATGTGTTTATTGAAGATCTAAGAAGATTTGAAGACGAAGAAGATTTCTGATTTGGGTTCATAATCTTTGGTGTGCACAAAACTTGATCGGCTGGGGATCCAACTATAATCGGTTTATCTTTGTGATAGATTTGATTGATTAGTTGAGTGGATTGGCATCAATACGATTCTTTGTGATTCAAAGTATTGATTCCATAGTCTTAACAATTACTTTGGTAGTTGTTGAAAAGATAGATCTAAGGACCTGACAAAGGAGTTTATTGGGATAAACGGAAGAGACTTTTGTCAAACTCATATCACTTGTTTGAAAATAGTTGTTACCGAACAAATTTGTTGTTCCTTTACTGTTTGGAATACGAACCAAAGGAATTGCTCCAAGTGCGTGACTTATTGCAAGTTGGAGGCGAAGGGATACAGACGGAACTAGGTAAACTATAGGTTTAGTTGTTTGGTCTCAACTATACGAAGTTGGTTTAGATTTTGTATAGCGGCTTAATCCTGAGAGTATTCAATTTTGGACAAGGTCCCGGGGTTTTTCTGCATTTGCAGTTTTCTCGTTAACAAAATCTTGTTGTGTCTTTTACTTTTCTATTTATGTAATTATAATTGTTTTATTATAATTAGAAGTAAAATACACAAACGTTAATTCTTATTTACTTGATAGCAATCCTATTGTGTTTGGTTAAGTCCGAACCTTTTACGAAGTAAACATACTT
>JAJJWW010002717.1:0-42633 GCA_023531295.1 Papaver armeniacum | reverse complement strand
TTTTGTTTGACTAATCCATTGAAAGATGTGTGATCAAGAATATTTATTAATTGATTCCATGAAATGTTTACACAGTACAATAGAATTACACTTAGAAATTAAAGCGCTCTTAAACTTTCTCTCTCTAATGACTTGCTTCACCATTCAAAAGATCTCTCCTCTTAGCAGACTCATTTAGTCCTTTATATAGGGTAATACATAGTGGATGACAGCTAAGCTATCCTTTATTTTCAGGAATGTCTCGCGAAGTGTCGCAAGTGCACGAATATTCATTCTCGCGACACTTCTTAACCCTCGCCGGGTTTCATGTCTTCCAATTGTTTTGTTTGTGCGTTATTCATCGCGTCGTTTATTTTAGCTCCCTGCGACTCCCTCGCGACACCGTCGTTTATTTATCCACGAACCTTGTCCGTTGCGATATTATGATCCTACATCTTGCCTCTTTTTCCTTGAATATTGCTTGAAGAAGCGATTTGAAGGAAAAATTCATTGTTGTAATAGTCCTTGGTTTTAATTGGTGAAGGAGCAGGCGAAAGAATACTTTTCTTGAAAAGTACGTACTTGCCTCTATTCTTTTGGCGAAGTTACGGAGCTTCTTTGTAATATATATATGAAGTGTCATTTCTTGCCTCATGAGTTACGGAAAATAATCAATCTACGTAAGCTCTTCTCGTTTGTTAGGAAATATGTTGTGCGATATTTGGATCCTCATGAAATTCCTTTTGCACTGGTTTTCTTGGATTTAGTAGTGACCAGTTTACACGTGTCTATATTTACCCCTTTTACGGTGCATTTAATGTTATCCGATCGTAATATTTTTCTCGTCTATTTATAGAGTGTCCCCTGTGAAGAATTTTCCTTTTCTTTTTCATCTTCTTCATCAGATGCGCACGTGTTCTTCTTCTTCATCATTACGCGAAGTGTCGACTTGCTATTTTCTCTCACCATCTTCTTTACCATTTTTATCGGTTAGTCGTTCTCATGGCGTCTAGGTTTGTTAATCTTGCCATATCTGGTGATTTTGTGGTTGATTAATTTTGAGATTATCTTTCTTTGTTGAAATCACTCTGGTATGATTAATTTTGTAGTTTCCTTTACGCCATTGTTGTTTAGCAAGAACCAGTTGAGAACTAAATTCTCAGTGAAGGACCCTCTTCTTTCTTTGGGCTCGTGAGTCGAAATCTACTTATAACAAGAATCCCTTACGCAATCAAAGCCCTCTTCGTGAGCAAAATCTATGGCTTCAAAAGAAAGCTGCAGTGACAAGGTATTTAAGAAACATTTGTTTTTTATTAACAATATATTGTTGCCTCTGTTTCTTATTTAATTTGTTATTCGCGAGGATGATGGAAGTATTGACAAAACTCCTAAAGACTTCGCCAACCCAAGCTCGTTACTCCCGACGTTCCATTTCCTTCTTTCAAACCTTCATCTCCTGCTGCGAAATCTTCGCAAGATAGTTCTGTACCTCCTTCCTGTGGTAACATTACCCGCGACAACATTCCTATACCTCAGCTCCTTATAGACCAAGCTCCTCATAATAACCCTACTACAAACAATCTTACACCTCCTCCTGTTATCAATGCCCCTTCTATTTCTCCAATCACTTCTCTTCCTGAAATCTCTTCTTCTCCTGAGGCTCCTTTGACAAAGGATGACTGCGTCTTCTTTGATTGAGCAAATTCCTCTAGCAGCGGAAAATTTGGAGGGGATAGATGTGGCTTTAAGGTTCTTTCGAGATCTCAAGTGAATGATGCCAAAAAGACTTACTGCGATCCTGTCAAATCCAACGTCTGCGAGATTTTAGGTAAGCACCTTGGTTCTGATAAGGTCTCGCAAGCATCTTTGGTTCAAGAGATTAGTAAGCTAAAGGATGATCTCCAAGTTATGACCGCGAAGTGCAATAGTCTCCACCTTGAAAATCAGAAATTTCACAACATCTCGCTAGATCGTGACAATCTTCCCAGAAAAAATGAGGAGTTAAAAGGTACACTCTCGTAACCCCCCCTTTTTTTTTTTTTTTTTTTTTACAACTCAAATTCTTGTTCAGCCCTCCAAGCATTAAACCGAAACGAATAATGGAGATATATCAAACGGAGTCCATTGTTGAAGAAGTTCGAGTTGAGAGAGATGCTTGGATGGAGCAATATAATCTCTTAGATAATCTTCATACTTATGCAGTTGATCAAATAAATAACTTGTCGAAAGAGAATTTTGATTTATCGCAAAAGCAAGACTCATTAAGTAATGATTTATCTCGCCTCTCTTATTCTTTGACTAAATTTGATTTGGAGTTGGAAACTTTATCGGATGAGAATCGAACTCTTTCGCAAGAAACGTTCTTTGTTGAATAAGGTGGCGAACTATTCACGCGTGATATGATACTTGTCAAAAATTATGTGAAGAACAAGAACAAGTTAATCATACTTTGAAAAACCAACTTGAAGAAATTACGTAGAAAGAGATAAACTTATTCAAGGTGAGAATAACTTTGAGTGTAAAAGCGAAGCAACTCCAAGAACAATGTGTTAAATTAGAAAAATCCAACTCTACTCTTTGCATTGAAAATTCCATACTTGTTTCCAATGAAAAGAACTTGCGATCACGATTGAAAGGCTTAGTTGGAGATTCATTTGATGATGCCATGGACTCGTTTGGGGAATAATTTCGCGCTTTAATTCAGACATCTTACTTTTCAAAAGGAAGGTAGTCAAATTATTTGACTAGCTTAATTCTTTTATTTATTCCATGAATGCTTTATTATCCTGAGAGTGCCGATAATATTCAATAAAAATTTTCTTTAATCTTATGTATTTGTTACGCAGACTCGAGAAAAGCTCGCTCCACTATCTCCACCCTCAAGTCTGATTATTCTAAAATTCGCAAGGAAAACGGGCTACTCACCGCGTCTCTTGCTCGTTCTAGCGACCGTGCAGAGCGAAGGTTTGATTATATGTCTGATTGTAAGGACATGGATAGTAAAAATCGTCAAAAGGCACTGCTTCGTCAATTCCATCTTAAAGCGGAAGTCCTTGTGAATGATATTTTGCTGTCGAAGTCTCTTGATCTTGTTCATGTCGATCCTTTGGAAGTAAGTGATGACGAAGTCCCTAATTCTCCAGATAGTGATTATGAATATGAAAGCAGCGAAGATCTCCCCAATAAGGAAGTTGTCGACGAAGGTCCGAATAGAAAAACTCCTGATGAAAATCCAGCAACTGGCGAGAACAAATGTGATGAAAACATTTCTGATGAAAATCCACCAACTAACGGAGGTGAAGCTGATAAAGGTGGAGAAAAGTCTCAACCGCCCTCTGTATTTGAAGATGTGGATGTAGAGAATTAAACTTTCTTTGTAATTTATCAGGATTCCTTCTTGTTTGAATGACTTAACTCCTTGATTGATTAATTCCCATATTTCTTCCTTCCTCTTTTATTTAAGACAGTCTCGCGAGCATGTTTGCTCATTGAATCTTTTATTAAATAAGACTATCCCAATTAGGGATTTGATTTTTAGTTCTTCTCATTGCGACAAGGTCGCGAGGCCGCCTTTACATTTTCATGCAATGGCCCATTGACCTTGCCTTATCATTTTTGTGTGGTCTTCCAAGTTAGACCTCCCTAATTAGAAGTCTTCCCACTACCCTTCTCATTGCGACAAAATCGCGAGGACGTCTTTACACTTGCGTGTAAAGACCCATTGATCTTGCCTTATCATTTTCAAGTATTTTTGCCTCTGCGAGGATGTTTTAGTTGCGACAATATGACAGGCCTAGATATCCTTGCGAATATAAAGCCCCATGACATTGCCTGTCATTGCGACCGAAATCGCGAGGGCGTCAGCGTACTTTCGTGTAAAGACCCATTGATCTCGCCTTACCCTCGCGTTAGTATTATTGCCTCTGCGAGGATCATTGCACAAATATGACAAGCCTAAATTCTCTTGCAAGCTTATGCCTTATGACATTTGTGCTGTTTTGGCCTCCCCTAATGGAGAGCGTCCGCCCTTATCATCTCCCGGTTGCCCCTTCAAGGAGGCGAAACATCGACCATACAAGACTAGCTCCTCCCATCCCGGTCTTAACAACAACCGGTTGTTTTCGTGACCTCTTATCATAGGGTTTGTAGTTACAGTGCACCACAAGTGGAGTTTTCTTGGGCGAGTGCAACATATGCCAAGACTTGCCAAGAATGGCCGGGGTAGGTTCATCCATCCGGGCACTGCAGCTCAGCAGGTGTACCTCGGGCGCCTTGAGCATACCTTGACTCTGAGAGAACCCTCGGTAAGCCCAACCGGGTATAACCTTATATATAGTTGGGAATCCAAGGTACCTCTTCGGATAGGCTTTCATGGGCCCCAAAATTTTCATGGTTCGAGCTTAGGCGGTGTAACCTTCCCCAGACCATGTCGAGAGATACCCCCTTATATGGCACTTTAGGTCTTGTTTGCCTCTTTGAGAATGTTGTCGCGAACTAGGGTGTACGCCGTAAGGTTCGTCCCGTTCTTTTGTTTTGCATTAGATTTCTTGTTAAGCCATTCATGACTCTTTGTTATTCTTATCGAGATCTTCGCGGTTTCTCTGCATTTTATTGAATTTCGTAAGTATTTTGCGTAGAAGTACTTCATCTTAATTCATTTTTCCTCTCCCATTTTTATAGGTAATATTTCTTTAGATATAATCTATTCCATGGTCTATCTAATTTTGTCCCTACATCTTTTCCTTCGAAGTACTTCCACTGACGCAACTCGCAGTACATTTCTCTGATTTACTTTGATGTTAAAACGCCTCATTTGCTCAAAAATTTCTTTCAGAGTCTACTACGTGATCTTCTCGCCTTCTTACTTTTTTACCAGCGATGTCATCTACATGATACCTCCAATGTTTTATGTATCCATTCTGCGAATACCTCTTCTACCATCCTTTGATGCGTTGCTCCAGGCATTTCGCAGGCACAAACGCCATTTTAGTATGCAAGTATAATCCTCTTGGAGACAAGAAAGCAAGATGTGCTCTTGACCTTCTCAGCTGAGAAGAATCGGTTGTAACCTTTGTACCCGTCCGTGAGATGATACTCTTTCATTCCGTGCCGCGATTCGACTAATTATGGAATATCCAGCAATGGAAAAGCTGTCTTTAGGGCAAGCTTTCATTTAAATCGAATGAAATCAATGCAAATCCTTATGCCTTGTTCTTCTGGAACTATAACCATATTCGTTTATCCATTCAGGATATTTTGCTTGTCTAATAATTCCGCGATCCAAGCATCTGTCTAGTTCTTCTTCTATCAGAGGGTGATATGCTTGTTGTTATCTTTCTAATTCTTGTTTAAATGGCTTCACATTTTTATCAATTTCTAACTTGTGACAGAGCGATCGACGGATCTATACCAGGGCATTTCATCCATATCCCACGTGAAGATGTCTTTATAATCTCACAAGCGCATCAATGGTTCTCTTCTCTTCTTATCGCTTCCATGTTAGTTCCAATCTTTAACATCTTGGGTTTTTCCTTAGTTCCAATATTCACTTCTTTGGTTTGTTCGTCGCACGTAGTCTGCCTTCGTGTTCTCCCATGGGGTTGGTCCTTTTGGTTCTTTGCAAGATCATTTTCTTCTCCAGAGGTCTCGTTCAGTATGCCTTTTCCTTCCTTTGCTCTTACCATATAAACTCTAAACTCTTCTTTCTTAGCCACCCTACGTCATCTTTCGTGATACTTGATATATTCTTTCGCTTGTTTACTTGTTCCTCGTAACACTTTACTTCATTTGATAATATATTCTTCCTTTAGTAGCATCCCCTTTGATCTTGCCAATTCCGATGGGTGTGGAAACTTGATACAACATTGATGAGCGTCGCGCCTACGACTTTATATGCATGTACCCACTGTGTCTCCTAGTAATATGCAATATATTTGTCGGTGATTCCATATCCACTACACTTCAGTATGTTATCAGTGTTTGAATTCCTCACTAACGGAATACGTATTCTTATCTCCTTTAACTTTTGTTGCGATTTATCAAAACCTTGAATATTGTATGTAAAATCATATCTTAGTCTTTATATCCCATCTTTTTGTAAGCGTGATGAACATGATGTTCACCGGACTCCTGTATCGATTAAAACTCCATTTATCACCCATGTTTTCATAGTGTTCTCGATTCTTCTCCTTAACATACGGCGTTTATTGTGATCACCGGTGGAGATGTGTGATCCAATTTTCTTTGGATATTTCCCCCATAGTGAATGTTATCTCTTGCTTTTCCCAATCCTTCAAAAGGGGTGATGCCATTTCTCATCAGTAATCTTCTTTCCTTGAAATCCCATTTGTGTATTTTTCCTTTGATATTTTCATGAAATTAAGCTAATCATTACTCTTGTTTTAAAATGTTTGCATGCCATATCTTTTTCATCAGATTTAAGATTTTCCTTTCTCATCTTCTTGATTCAAACAACTTTAATTACCCAATCTTCTCCCTTTCTAATGATCGTCCATTTGTTTCTAGCGCATATGTAGTTGCGGAAATCCCACACTACACCCCTTACTCAGTTTGCTTGACTAATCCATTAAAAGATGTGTGATCAAGAATATTTATTAATTGATTCCATGAAATGTTTACATAAAGTACAATAGAATTACACTTGGAAATTAAGCGCTCTTGAACTTTCTCTCTCCTAATGACTTGCTTCACCATTCAAAAAGATCTCCTTTTCAATGAGACTCATTTAGTCCTTTATATGGGGTAATACATAGTGGATGACAACTAAGCTATCCTTTATTTTCGGGAATGTCTCGCGAGTGTCGCAAGTGCACGAATATTCATTCTCGTGACACTTCTTAACCCTCGCAGGGTTTCATGTCTTCCAATTGTTTTGTTTGTCGTTATTCATCGCGCCGTTATTTTAGCTCCCTGCGACTCCCTCGCGACACCGTCGTTTATTTATCCCGCGAACCTTGTCCGTTGCGATATTATGATCCTACAGAACATGTTAACATAAAGGACTTCATGGTCTTCCATATCACTCTTCTAATCAAAGGCCTTCTAACATCAAGAACAACATGAGATTTATAAAATTATCCACTAGATCTCAAATGGTGATAATATTACCCACTGCAGCTTCAACTTTGCTACCAATGTCTCCTCTAAGAACCAAGCCTTCGCATAATGTGAATCTAATACAAATGTTAGCATGCACCCCTCTATGCTCTAACATGACTCGTGATAATTATGTAACCCTTCCCAAAACAGAAAAATGACCTTTGGAGGAATATGCTTCACCCACTGCACACCGCAAACTCTTTATTCAACTTCTTATCTACACAACAAATTATACAACTTCTTTGATGAGAAATCACCATCTAAGTAGTCTTCTTCTCCATCATATAAAACTATTGAATTTTGATCATCTCTTAACTGTAAATCAATTCTCTGTAGGATTTAAAATCATTAAAAGATAAAGTTCAAGCATTCCCCACTATACCCCACAGTAAGACACCTTTTTGATGGCTTATCCTAAATAATCTAGGATATTTACTTTTAAACCTGGTTATTTGAAACCACCAATCATGCTAGAATCTAATTTCATTCCCTCCCCTAACCTTAATCTCCACGCATTCTTGAAGATCCCATCTAGTGTTTAAGATCATCTGCAACATACTCCTCCCACTAAAGTGTACTTCTCCTCAATCGGCACTAAGAAATTTGAGTCGGTTTACTCTTTTCATCCATAATTTTCCTCCACAATGCATGTTTTTCCTTAGATTATCTCAATAATCATTTTGTCATTAAATACTTATAACCACTCTAAATTACTAATGCACAGACCTCCATATTCTTAAATTCTACTAATTTACTCCAAAGAAACTACTCATCTTGTTTTCATTATCGATTACCCCCAAAAACTTTCTTATCATGGTGTTAAGCTTTTTTCCACGGAAATAGATAAATGAAGTAAAGAAAGATAATAAGTAAATAAGTGGTCGATAAAATAATAATAATAATAATAATAATAATAATAAAATAATAATAATAATAATAAGTAGTCCATTCACTCAGTTTGGACCACACTGCCCCCCCTCCCATGCATTTTATGCATTCTTTGGCAGTAACGTATTATGAATACGTGAAGAAGCGTTTGCCGAGACACTTTCACTTTGACAACCCGGGATAAGGTACTATGTAAGGTAGCAACAAGTTAAAACACGCTCAAGATTACATAGCATCCCGATAAGTGGTTTACAAAACGCTCGACCACTGGCCGATTCCGATGCATTCTACGCTGCTCGGTTAGGTATCCTCTCTCTTCCCTAAGGCGACCGATTGCACTATCTCGTAAACGCGACATGGACATTTACGGTGATCATGCATTACATTGCGCCGGTGAAGTGGGGCTTAAAATTCGGTTATGACCATGCTCGATATACTTTCATCGACATATGTTTCGAGTTTCTGGTGTTGCGGTAAGGAAAGAGGCACAACTTGGCCTTAGCTCAGTGGAAAACGAGGACCTTGCTTCCTGGCGATTTACTTGTTTACAATTGGGATAATGGGAGAGATACTTGCATGGATGTTATCAGGTGTCTCAGTTCACAAGTGATATTTGTTCATTTGTTCCTGGACAGACTATCGCCAAACGGTGCTCCATAACAATAACAAATACTTAGCAACATGCGACTCTCATGGCTATGGTTTTGCTGTTCTAGCCTTCACCACTTTGGGAGAGTTGAGCGAAGATGCAGGTGGTTTCCCTAAACGTCTCAAGAATTGTCTTTTGCAAGCTATGATGCGGATTGTAACTCTGGACGATTTTTATTTCATCGTATAGGAGTAGCAATTCAAAAGGGTGTTGGCGCCCAGCTTGTTGCTAGGCTCCCAACACACCCTGTGTAATAATAATAATAATAATAATAATAATAATATTTTCATCAAAAAAAAAATAATAATAATAATAATAATAATAAAAGGTGTGGGGAATTATTATTCGAAAGGTGTGGGGGGCACAACTTGTTGCTCGCCTTCCAACCCCTCAATCCGATTCTATGTAATACCCACTTTTACGATTCTATGTCCCAGTGTATTTCCCCTCACATTAACGCTAGCGTGTGGGATCAGTCTTCGAACATGACTTGGCCGACGTCTTTGTCGACATGTTTGTTTGTCCGGGCTGTTAAAGGCTCAGAAAGGAGGCATCACTTGGTTTAGTTTCTAATGGGAATACAACGCTACGCACGCACTGCTGGTTCACAATCGAGAATGGTAAAGACACATGCTTAGATGTCACCGCGTCTCACCGTTCCACGGGCGATATTCGATATTTTGCCACAGATGACCATTGCCAAAGCTAGTTCTCCGTAAACGCAACAAGTAATTACAAACATGTGAGCGTAATGGATACTATTTTGAGTCTTGGCCTTCACCACCTTAGGCGAATTGGCGATGACACCGCTTCTTGAAGAGGCTCAAGTCTTTGTCACTAACAATGATGCTACTAGTGACTCACGGAAGATTTTTATTTCATCGAATAGGAATGGCAATTGAGAAAGGTGTTGGTGCCCAGCTTGTTGCTAGGACACCAACGAATTCCGTGTAATAGAACTTTGTTCTTTTTATTCCTAATAAAGACCCCTCTCGAGGTGATCATTATAATAATAATAATAAAATATTCTAAAAAAAATTATTATAATAATAATACAATAAGTAGTCCATTCCCGTAATCCTGACCTGTTCTATAATAATAAGAAGAAGAAGAAGAAGAAGAAGAAGAACGGGCCCTCTAGCTCAGCTGGTCATCCCATTCCCCAAAGTTTAATGTGCGCCCAGGAGGTCCCAGGTTCGAGTCCCCAATGGTGAAATATTGCAGGAATTAACATGGAAGGTAGTGTTAGTTTGCCTCCTTGTGACCCAATCTCAGCTCCCTCCCGCTGTTTCGGCTCCTTGGCTAGGGTTACCCATGAGGCTCGCTGGTAGGTTAGCACAGCAACTTGTTTAATTAATGTAGTAGTATGTCGTTGAGCTTAGCTTAATAGGCTTCCAACTAGTTTCATGTAACAATATTTAAATATAATATTAATTAATTAATTATTTTAAAAATAATGATAATAATAATAATAATAAATCATTTGGGCAGTTCTTGTTTCATAGATTGGGTATCATTTTTCAGAAAGGTATCGGGGCGCAACTTGTAGCGCGTCTCCTAGCCAAATCTTTGTAAAGTACTTACGTTTTATTTTCTTAATAAAAGCCTTCGTGGCCCCCTTTCATAAAATAATAATAATAAGTGGAAAAAATAAAAAAGGAAGATGGATGTCTATGGAGACCATGCACTTCATTGCGCAAGTGAGGTGGGTATAAAGTTTAGGCATGATTTTGTTAGGGATGTTGTTTCGGATATTCTTTACAAGGCTGGAGTTGCAGCTAGAAAGGAGGTCAATCTTGGACTCTTATCGAATGATGCCAAGGTTTTAAAGCCCGGGCCGACATTCTTGTCTATAATTGGGTTAATGGGCAAGATTTTTGTTTTGATGTTACGGGTGTTTCACCTTTTTCCGGTATTAGTGGTCGGGCTTTCGTTCCGGGTGTCGCTATTTCTAATGATATTTCACGCAAGCGGACAAAATATTTGGACAAGGTATCTGCTCATGGGTATGGTTTTGGAGTCCTTGATTTCTCCACTTTAGGTGAACTTAGTGAAGACATGGTGATTCTCTTGAAAAGGTTGGGAAATTGTATAGCTAATTACGACCTCAATTACAAAATAGGTAATTTTCTTTTTTATAGATTAGGTATTTCAATTCAAAAGATGTAGGGGCTCAACTTGTTGCTAGGTTGCCCTCATCGACATTGTACCTTGTATTTGATTCTTTTGTTAATAAAGCCTTTGCGCGCCTTTCTCAAAAAAATAATAATAATAATAAGTAGTAGTAGTAGTTGAACCAAATTGTTGGGCCGAGGCAATTTCGATATGTCCTCCAAAAGATCGTTTTGGTATCCCTTTTTCGAGCAGAAGTTTGTATTCTAGCTGTCATCGAGACATGGACATATTTGGTGATCATGCCTTTACATCTGCTATAAAGACGTGGGCCTCAAATTCACGCACGATTTGGTTAGGGATGTCATTGCTGATATGTGTTATAAATCTGTGTTGCGACGTAAAGAAGCCTCCTTGGGGTTTCTCTCTAATGATAAGACCTTAAAGCTCGCCGATATCCTTGTCTACAATTGGGAAGACGGAAAAGACGTGTGCTTTGACGTCACGGGGTCTCGCCCTTTACTAGTGCTAGAACTCGCAATGTCACTCCCAATCACACCATTAACGCTGCGGTTGTGCGTAAATGACAAATGCTTTTCACATGGTCATGGGTTTAGTGTATTGGCGTTTTCTACTTTAAGTGTTTTAGGTGAAGTTATGATTTCATTTCTAAAGAGATTGAGAAACTGCCTAGTTAGCCATGATATGAATCATAAGATAGGTGGTTCCCTCTTTTAACTACTAGGCATTGTCATTCATAAAGGTGTTGGCGCCCAGACTTGTTACTAGGCTCGCCCACCAACTCTTGTAATCTTTTGTTGTTTATTATTAGTTTTATAATTTGATATTTATAATAATAATAATAATATGATAATGATAATAATGATTTGAACCAAGCTGTTGGGCCAAGACAGTTTATTGTCGTGCTCCAGTACCGACTAGGCATACCGTTATTTAAAGCTGACAGCTCGTGTTCTATTTGTGATAGGCCCATGGACATATATGGCGACCATGCACCACTCAGTCCCAAAGAAGTGAGTCTCAAATTTAGGCACGACATGGTTAGAGATGTCATTGCTCATATTTGCTACAAAGCTAGAATCCCACGAGGAAAGAAGTTTCGTTGGGCTTTCTCCAATAGTGCAAACTCTTTGAAGCCAGCGGATATTCTTGTTTACAATCGGTTAAACGGTAAAGATGTTTGTTTTGATGTCACATGGGTATCTCCATTCACAAGTGCTAGAACTTCACTACAGGTCATGCTATCTCTGCAACTATTACTCGAAAAATTCACAAGTATCTGATCAGTCGGTGCAACACATGGCTATGGTTTCCAAGTTTTAGCCTTCACCACCCTAGGAGAGCTCGGTGAAGACACTATTTTATTTTTAAAACGATTGAGAAACTTCCTTGTTCGATACGATGACAATTATAAAAGTGGTAGTTCTCTTTTTCATAGATTAGGTATTATTGTTCAAAAGGGAGTTGGTGCCCAACTTGTCACTAGGCTTGCCGCTTGTTTTGTGTGCCCTTCGTCCATTGGTGATTCAGTGATGGCGGAGGGGATCGTGATTCGATTAGCTTGCTTTGCTACCTCGAGTTCTCCAGCTACGCGCTTGCGTTCGAAGATGCTTCTTATAGAAAAACATTCCAGCGTTGGGTGGCCTAATCTCTGATGGTAGTGGCAGTATTTGGCAGCGTTTTTGTCAATTTTGTTAACATCTACCACTGTTGGGGGTGCGCTTGATTTCCTTTCTTGCAACCCACTGATTCAGGAGATCGATTACCTGTTCTCTGCTACATGGTAAATGGGTTGGTGGGTTGGAGTCCCGCCTAGTCCATCCATTTCCCCTCTGGTCTCCATCCGGTGTTTGGGCTTGGTCCCTGTTCTCCTTGTTAGTGTTTTGTCTCACGTTACGTAGCGCTTCGGATATGGCGTGAACTGCGTAGTGCCAGGCGGGGTCTGTGTGTGTTTCTTCCACACAATCGGTGATCCTTTCTGCTGATTCTTCTAACTCGACGAAGGTCTGGAATCTGAAGTTGATTAAACTCCCTTTGAAGGCGGGTATCATTACGTGCACACATATTTCGACGAGCGCTCCCTCGCTGATGTCTTCGTGACAGTCCAGTGCAAGCAACCGAAACCACAAGATGTACTTCCCTATTTCCTCTCATGTCCGCTGACCACTTCGGCTCAAGTCTATCGATGTGATCTTTCTCTTGGCCGAGTAAAATTTTCCAAGGAAGAGCGCGGACATAGTCGGCCAAGAATACACACTTCCTGCCCTTCAAGGTTGTCATACTGTGTGAATGTCGTGCCTGTTAATGACTTGGGAAATTCTTTTAGGCACAACTTCCCATCGGAGACCTTGTCATTCATTGATGATAAGAATCGGCTGAGGTGTTCTCGCGCGTTTCCCTGTCCGTCATACGTCTTGAATTTTGGGGACGCGTCTTCGGGATATTAGTACTCGCGGATACTTGTCGGGTAAAGGCTACTCATAAGACAATGGTTGTATTGTTTTACCACGTGGTAGTTCTGTTTTAAGTATTTTGCTATTTCTTCCTGTGATGCTGCTGCTGACTTGCCATTTTTGCATCCCTCGTCCTTTGTTGCTTCTTTGGGGACACTTTGGCCCGCTACCACTGCTTTCCTTATCCAATCCTCCAGATCCTGCTTTCTTCGTATGCGTTCCTCCAACTCTTTTTGCATGTTTTGCCGGGCTAGGGATGGGGGCTTCGGTCCTGGGTTGCTTGTGTGTTTTTCTCTTGTGCCACGCTTGCTTCTCTGTTCTGGGGTTCGTGCATTGTTGGTTGCATGACGATATCTTGAATTAGTACGTCTTCCTCGCTATCTTCATTTTCGTCTATTGTTACTTCATCCAGGTTGAGGGGTCGGCTGGTTGGTCGATTTTCTAACGCGCCTGAGCTAGTACCTCCTGGGTGTGTCATGATGAGCTAGGCACGAGTCTCCGGGCATGGTAGCCAAATGTTGAGGGTGGAATATTATTTTGGTTCTACCCGTCCTAGTCACACCTAATGACAACACTAACTAGAAATGGTATGAGAGAGAACTTGCCTTCTATTGTACCTTTCCCTTCCTTATATATACTATCCAAAAGCCCCTCCTTTTATGACATCATGTCACATGTCCTAAACCTCCTTAATTACCGCTAATGCCACTCCTTTTCTAATATAGCCTCCTTTTTCTCCAATAATCCCTTCCTTGTCCCTCTTGACTCATGGACATTTTCTCACTGGACTTGGGCCTTAGTACCCAAGTCCCCATGTTTCTTGTCGGATTTACTCCTCCTTTGGGGGCGTCCTAGTACCGCTAAGGGGTATTATTTTTCATATATCAACAAAGTTCATAGAATATAATGAAGTGTAGAGTTTTCATGAAACATAATGAACTCAAATCTACAAAAAGCCTGATAGTTCATCAACAGAATGAACATCTATAAGAAAATAAGTAGGAATTAACACGGAAGGATATATTTGTCTGTTTTATATTTTCAAATAATTATAGACCAAACAGACCTGGGACCACCTAAAAAAGGACCAAACAATTATTTTACCTTAATAAAACCTATATATTCCTCATTCCTAAAAAGAAAACCTACTTGTGCTGCAGATTACATACCAATTGGTTTATGTAACACTTCATACAAAATTTTATCCAAGGTACTTATGAACAGGATGAAACCTTCAATGGAGAAAATTGTTTATTCTTTTCAAGCTGCATATATCTTTGGGAGGTTAATCAGTGATAATACTATTATTGCTCAAGAAATCATTCACTTAATGAAAAAGAAGAAAGGACAAATTGATATGCCAAAAGCTTTTGACAGATTAGAATGGAATTTCTTAATCAAGGTACTCAAATACTTTGGTTTCTGTGATGACTTCTGTGATCTTATTTATCAATGTATCAGCACTACTTCCTTATCTGTAATGCTAAATGGCTCTCCTTGTGAAAAATTTCATCCTTGAGGGGGTATAAGGAAAGGTGATCCACTATCACCTTATCTCTTCATCCCATCCATGGAACTTTTATCAAAGGAACTCATTACTGCTAAGCAGAACAACATCATTAAAGGTATTAAAGTAGCTTCAACTTGTCCAGCCATTAATCATTTACTTTTACAGATGACTGCTTGATATTCACTCAAGTAGTCTTTCACCAGTCAACAGTTTATTGGAACTACTTAACAACTTCAGTTCTCAGTCAGGACAAGTCATTAATTTTGACAAATCTACAGTTCATTTCAGCAAGTATACTAAACTTGAAGTAGCTGAAACTCTCACTGCTCACATATTGGGAGTAAAGAAAATGAATTCCAAAGAAAAGTATCTTGGTTCACCATTGCTTCTATGCCATTCCAAGCAGAAGTCTTTCAAGTATATCAAAGAGAATTTTAAAAACAGGTATTCTACTTGGTCTTCCACTTGTTTAACTCAAGCAGGAGATCACTTATGATTAAGCATGTCCTAAACTCGTTTCTGTCTAATAAATTGGTACTTTTAAATTACCCAATAATCTTATCAATCGATTACTACAATTGAAAGAAAAATTCTTCTGGGGTTATAACTCTAATAGAGGTATTAATCCAATTGGATGACACAAAGTTAGTACACCTAAAGATATGGGAGGACTTGCTTTCATGGACCTTGAAAAGCTTAACATTGCTCTTCTCACTAAGCTTGCTTGGAGAATCTGCACGGAGTCAAATCATCTCATGGTTCAAGTATTAGAAGGAGAATACTTCAAAACTGGTGACATCCTTCATCAACACTTGAAAGCTAAAAATTGTTCTTATGTTTGGAATGGAATTGTCAAAGGGTTACAAGTGGTTCATCAAAACTTCTTCATGGAAATCAATAATAGGCAAAGGATGGGTGGATTCCAAGTATGACTACTCCTCCAATATCAAATAGTGATCACTTCAGGTTCTATGAAGTTGTTGCATAGTTATTCATCCCGACACAAATCTTTGGAATGTTAATCTCTTGAATCCACTTTTTTATGCTGATATGGGTAGGCAATTTTTTTTTTTTTTGAGGGGAGCCAAAAATAGGCTTAAGAAAAAATTGAGTTTGGATAGGCAAATTAGTCTCCCGGCGGGGTTTATATTGATCTCTCAAAGGAAGATACTATGCTTTGGATGCTTGCTAGGGATGGGAAACCTCTGTTATGAGCACTTACAATATGCTCACTAAAAGCAACAGAGAAGTACACGTTAATGGTTCAACAATAAATCCTGCAGTCTGAAAAAAAAATCATGGGGATGCAATGCTGCTCACGGGATCAAACTTTTTGCATGGAAGTGCATCAGAGATCAAGAAACTTATTGTTGTATCTGCGGGAATAACGAAGAGACAATGGAGCATCTTATCTTTAACTGCAGGCATGCCAGAGCAGTTTGGAGAGGTGTTAACATCAATATTGACTATGTTAAGAGTAACTGTAGCAGCGTGTCAGAGTGGGTTCTCAAATAATAGCAACACTACAGATAAAAAATGGATATACACGTTAATGATAGGCATTTGGATATTATGGAAAGACAGATGTGATTCTGTCTTTCAGAGAGTAACTCTAAACTCTTTCAACTCGGTGCATTAAATTCTTTACCATTTATCATCACATATGCATGACACAGTTAACACATCTAGCTGCACTAGTATTAATAGATTCTCTAGATGGATACCACCTCTAGAAGGTTTACTAAAATTAAATGTCGATGCATCCTTTGATCCAGATACTAACCAACTTGGTATGGGTATTGTATCCTTTGATCCAGATACTAACCAACTTGGTATGGGTATTGTACTACGTGATCACACAGGTGCATGCCAAGGAATCAGGGGAACGTATGCAAATGGAGTACTGAGTCCGGAGATGGGAGAATGCATGACGATACGAGAAGCTTTAATATGGGCGTAGACAAAGCAACTGTTAAGGATTCAAGTAGAAGCTGATGCTAAACTCGTGATCCAATCAATAACAGAGCAATCTCTTCTTATTCAATGGGAGAATATGAATATCTTAAAAGAGATTAAACATCTAGCTTCAAGTTTTACACTTTGTAGTTTTTCTTTCATTAGACGTGATGACAATCAGGTTGCTGATCATATTTCAAGATTAGTCAGAGAATCAACAAATGCTATAGTAGCAGAAAATAATTACTCTGCAACAGTTTGTAATCTTTTGGCTAAAGACCAAAACTTTCCCACCACATGATGATAATAAAATTTTCTACTCTATTAAAAAAAGTAGGCTAATGTAGCAAATAGTAGAATTCTAGCCATTTTGTGAATCACTGATTTCCGAACTAATATGCTCAAAACTGCTGGAAGACAGTATTGAGGAATCTGCTTTCGTTCTGGTGAAAATGTTGGAATTGGGTTGCTGAAATGAAGAAACAAAATTATGAAACTGCCGATTGAGATTTGCTTGTAGGGCTTGAGGCGAGAACTGATCTGGTCTTTCAAGAGCTTTTACAGCTGAGCTTGTTGCAAGATTAATCTAACACAAAACAGATGCGAAAAGAGTAAGGAAATTAAAGAGATACTGCGCAACATGCTTGTTAGCATCTAAATTCTATGAGAAACATGTGCTGGCTGTAGTAAAAGAAGTCAGAACTAATTCAATAAAAGATTAAAAAAAAAAGAGGTCAAAAACTAAGATCCAAGTAAGTAGCAAATGAGCCCAAATTTCCAGCTTCAGGTAGACGAAATGCTTTTTCAAAGCATGTTTACAAGTTCAATCAAATTTGTAGTAGATCTCAGGAACTAATTGAGGTAGGATATTGTAGAATGAAATTTTTTCATACGATTAAGCTGAATGACTCTTAAGCAGTATAAATAGTGTCATAACCATAAGGTCCATAGCATATGTTTTTGTATGATGATTATCCACAGAGATGATTGTTATCTAAGTTCTAACACTGATTACATTGTGATGATAATTCTAAATCAAACTGTGATACCAAACATCTTTCAATCTCAATAGTCGTTTAAGATACATATCACACTCAGGATTTTGACAGAACACACTGGTAAAGCTGAATGAGGTTCTTCTTCTGTATAGTTAAGCTATTACAATTGATAGTTTTCTAATCAAACCAGAATTGAAGTCTACATGTAATTAGGTAGCTAACTAGGGGTCCAAATTTTTAGAGTGCCCTAATAATTTTCATCTCAAACAAAAAGTTAGTAATTAACATTCAAAATTCAAATAAAAAATACAAGTAATTTCATCAAAAAACAATGAACATGATTTTTTATCTGGAAAATGAAAATGAAATTAAACAGTCTTACGGATTGAGAAGCGATGTTAACCAGCGCTTTTGCGAGAGGCAAAATACAAAACCTGAAAAATTAATGAAACTAAGGATCATATTTATGTTTCTAACCAAAGAAAAGTGGGGAGAAATAGAGCGAGCGGGATTACATTCCTCTTCCGCCAGCTAAAGCTTCTTCTGAAGGTTCCTTCCATTCGTCAAACCTGTAAACCAAAAGAACTGTTAGAGATGGGTAGAGAAATTAAAAACTGATAGAGAGAGTGTGACAGAGTCTTACACCCAACCATAACGCCGATCAAATAAAAGGCGTTTAGAAGAAACAGCCTTTCTGGTAGAAGCAGCAACAGAAACACTAGATGTTGAGATTCCATCACCACCACCACCACCAACGCCAGAGAAGAAGCGCTTTGTGCAACTACTTATCTGTGGAATTACGACTCAAACTTGTTTCGAGGAGCTGGTTAAACGGGCCAAGGGTGTTTCAGCCCTATTTGTGTTTTCCCGTGAGTGGTCACCTTTAATTTTCATTTTTCAGGGTTCTCGGCCCGGTCTGGAACTGCATAAATGTACCAAATTTTCGATGGCATAATGCCGGATCATTGGAAAAATGAGGAATGTTGTATGCAGTTGTGTTTGTACATCGTTTCAAGAAATCCTAATGTACTCCATTTCAATCGACCTATTTTTTCTTCTAGCTGACAACACTTTCTTATGTAAGAGAAAAGAAGAGATATTCATAAGACTTTATTTGCTTACAAGCCTAAACCATACGTAGAGATCACGGTTTACTTCTGTTTGCTGAAAGAAAGTTCAAAAGGGCTACAGACCCGAGAACCATAACACAAAAATTGATTATACACTTCCAATTAGAGAGAGAGAGAGAGAGAGAGAGAGAGAGATGGAAGGACTTTGCTCTATGATGGTGCACCTAGATACGAAGCCAGACGTAATAAATCGCAGAATATTCCTCCAGCTGTGACTTCGGCCCCAGCACCTGGTCCACGTACAATCAGAGGCTGCTCTTCCTTGTACCTTGTGGTAGTGAACGCTATAATGTTATCAGAGCCAGATAGTTGTGCAAATGGATGCTCTTTTTGTATCTCCTTAACTCCACAAACCCCTTGTTTTGGACAGCATCTACCACCCCAACGTACCTCAGAACCTTAAGATGCCACACACAAAACCATGAAATGTAAGATAAATGTCTATACAAAGAATTCCTTGGATTAATTCATCCAATTCTGACCACTTATGCAGCCAGTTTCAATCCATTGACAAATGTCTCAAGATACTTACTTCGCCTGCAGCCTCCGCATCAAGCCGTTTCTTTGCGATTTCCTGATCAAATTCTGGTAGACGCCGCAAGAATTCCTCAGCTGATGCACTTGACTGCGGCAGCAATACCAGGGAAAAAGTCCATAAAATTTATGTTGAGTAGCTCAGCAATAAGTAATCACATATCTAAAAGTTTATCATCTTACTTTCAATGGTTCTGGCACAAGGCTGTCCACTTGGATGTCAGAAAGCTCCAGTCTTAAACCAGATTCTCTAGCTAGAATTATGACCTGCAATCAAATAGCTACACTATAAGAATTTACCATTCAGAGCGTGCAAAACAGGCTACGACCTGATTGTCAGTAAATAGGGATAAGGATGAGGTTGCCACAAAGGTTTCTATTCATAAATCATCCCATCTCCTGATTGGAGGCTCCGGAGTCCTGACGTGAGGGAGGGAGGGAGGGAGGGACAGGAATTCAATTACCTTCCTAGCCACATCCATTCCAGACAGATCGTCTCTTGGATCTGGCTCAGTATAACCAGCATTCTTGGCTTCCGTAACGACCTCGCTGAAAGCCCGATCTTCTATAAAGTTGTTGAAGATATAACTTAAAGTCCCACTGAAATTGGCAGACAGAAAGAGAGACATTACAACTTGTTAATTTCGCCACATAAGAAATACATTAAGGATATTCCAACTATCCTAAAAAACCATCTGGTTGGAATAACATTCAGACATGTAACATAGAAACAAGCCAACCTGAAAATTCCTTCTACCCGTAAAATCTTGTCCCCAGTTTCTAGTAGTCCACGTAAAGTGCTGATGATAGGGAGACCAGCCCCAACAGTAGCTTCATAAAAATAGTGAGTATAAGACTGTCGCTGTAGGGCTCTCAGTTTCAAATACTGGATTTGGAGAATGCCGAAAATAGATGTCAGAAGAATAGAAGTACAAATAACAAGAAATCAAAGAATCATACCAAAAAGAACATTTACTCCATTGTTTATAAGTAAAAGAGGTCAAAATGCAAAACCAGAGAATTGTGGTTGAGGCACCAAATTACCTGGTCTAGTGGCCCAGAGTTTGCTTTTTTGTTTGGGGTGATGACATGAATCCCTTTACGCAGCCAACCGAGATAATGACTTGCAATCTTCTCATCTGCAGTACAGTCAACTAAAGCAGTATTTGGGATGAAATGGTTTCCATGCACATGTTGAGTGAATTTCTCCATGTTAGCCTCTTCTGATTTCTCTTTCAGCTCTTCTCTCCATTGAGCCAAGTCGATTCCACTGCAGCAATGACAGAATGGTCATTATATTCCGGTCATTGTATTTCACTCACTAAATCAGGAACTTAACAGTAAGTGCCCATTTGATACAGCCCATCTAAGGTCAGCATTCAGAAAATGGAGCCTAAAAGGACTTTTCAGAAACTAATATTACTTACAGGTCGCTCAAAACCATCTTCTTTGAACCAGTGATTCCCATAACTCGAAGATCAATGTTAAATTTTTCTTTCAAAACTGCAGCCTGATAAGAGAATAGTTTCAAATCAGTTACTAACTATAAGAGATCAGTATTTTAACAACCTTACTACTACTGACATCAAAACCTTCCTCTCAGTGCTAAAGCTTTGAGGATATTATTAGATATTTCCTTTAATCTACTCTCATCTTGGTTCACAAGTCACAACTAAAGTGTTCTTTGAGGAGTGTAAGATAACACAGATGTATCATTATATGGAAGGCAATGACAAAAATATTAGAAAACCCCATATAACTAGGGCTGCACACGGTCTGATTTTGAACCTGGACCGAGCCTGGACCAAATCAGTAATGAAACCCAGAAACTTTGAAACCGTAAAACGCAAAAATCAGAAAACCCCAAAACCGAAATAACCAACTCTAGGTGGTTGGTTTTGGTTTTTATGTTCTAAGAGCAACTAACAGAACCAAAAAAAGAGCATAGAGAAAAAAACAAAATTTAACACAGAAATGTCCTACAAAAACCCGTGAGCATGAGAATTCCAAATCTCGTATTTTTTTTTTTTTTTTTTTTTTTTATTATTTTTATACTCCAAAATCAAAGTTTTTTTTTTTTTTTTTTTAATTGTTGGGGCTTCAAAAAGTGATACTTAAAGACACTATTAGCACAATTTTTAAGAAAATACTCCAGAAAGAACCAGTAAACCATAGCTTTTTATTTTTCAATTGAAAAATTATACTCCCTCCTCTTTCAAAAAGTGATATTTCTAAGTATCTCTTTTTTAAGAAAAGAGAAAGAAGTAGGATAGCTTTTTATTTTGAAAATATCACTTTTTGATTTCTAAGTATCTCTTTTCAAGGGACAAAAAAGATGTGAAAATATCATGTAACTGTAATACAAACTGGAAGGTGAGAATATCAATTCGAACACTTTCTTATGTTTCGCGAATAAAAATCTGAGTTAAACATTTAGTCATTGTCAAGTTTTAGTATGTACAATTATGTTGGTTTATGTCACGTTTCATGTTACTTATATTCATATCTTTTAATTTTAAATCAAATATTTTATTTGATTCTTTGGTTCACCAGCTTTTGATAACTTTATTGAAATGGAACCTAATTAATAGAAGTTTGAAATTCTAGAAAACAAAATCAAAGTATACAAAAAAAAAAAAAACCCACAAAAAACCGAAAGAGCAAGAAAACTGGTGGGTTGGTTTTGATCTCTTAAATAATAATATACCAACGACGGTTTGGTTTTGGCTTTATCTAAACGATAATGATTTGGTAAAAGCGCAAACCAAACTGTGCATAGGCCTCTAACACACCTGATCCCTGAGCTGGTCGAGTAACGTAGCGCCAATTAATCCAGGTCCAACAATGCCCATTGCTATCGTGGTTTTTGAGAGATAAAACCTAGAGTGAACAGCTCTTAAAGCTCTTATACAATCTTCTCGCTTGAGCACAACGGTAATGTTGTATTCCGAGCAACCTTGAGCTATTGCTCGGATATTTATATTGGCCTGCCAGCACAAAAATCATGAATCAAAATATATTTTCATGGGAAACCATTGTAGAATGCTCCATAGTATGACTCAGTATTACTAGTTTTTACATGTTAAATAAACAAGCACATACCTTAGCCAGCGCATTGAAAAGTGTAGCACTAACTCCAGGAGTACTTGCCATTTTTTGGCCAACTGCAGCCAGAATGCTACAGTTTCGAATGACTTCAACCTGTGCAAAAACGTAAAATGTAACACGGGCAAGCAACATTATTTACACAAGATATCTCTATCAATCCAACAGTCTACGGCGCACCTACTTACAAAGTTTAAAGAAACGCTTGGCTCAAATGCCTTAATGAATTATGGGTCAATAACTTAATATCTGTCACGAGGTATCTACATTAATAATCAATAGAACAAAGCAGTAAATTTCACCCCTTTTTTAATTTAACAAATCATGAGGTCTGAACTGGAGGAACTACTTTTTCCATATAGAGATGTCTCTTAATAGCAATAATGAACTATATGGCGTATCTAAAACCACGAACATAAACTATTGCTGGACAAATAATGAACTAAAACACAGTTTAACAGACAAAGTGGAGTATGATTTATTTCAAACATTCAAGTTGTTCAGGTGAAAAGACAAAAGCACCTTAGAAAGCCGTCCAGCACCCAACGCTGACTAAACCTAGATTCCAAAGCATCAGCAACAGCTTTTACTTCATTCTCGGGTACAGCAAAACACACAGAGTGCTCACTACTAGCCTGCATTACACCTAAGCAATAAGTACCATGAACATTATAAACTAGGAATCTCACTGAATAAATAGTAAGAAAACCGGTACCTGGGAAATCATAATAACGTTAGCCCCCACATCTTTCACAGTACCAAAATCTCACTGGCTGTACCAGAACACCAGCCATTCCCGTTCTACATAATAGTGAAAACAATAATGTATCAAGACATCTATGCACATACCTATTCCCAATATGTATGTATATCACAGGAAACATGGCTTACCCCTCAACATTCACAAGGGCTAAATTGTCGATTGTTGCAAACCCTTTGACGATAGAATTCAAGCCTTGGATGTCCCCATTTTCATCAGAAGGAGGCCGACAAATTATTGTTCCAGGAGCAGAGAGGTTGAAGATATTTCGTATAACAATAGGGATGTCGTAGCGCATAACAGGTATAATGGTGCGGGGGTGTAAAACATTTGCCCCAAAGTACGACTGCATTACAGTATAGGTTGAAGCTTAATTGCTGTTTCAAGAGGTTATTAGCAATTTCAATATCTAAGAAAGTTCATCGAGCTCACCATTTCCCAAGCCTCTTGATATGATAATGTATTGAGTATCACAGCCTCACTGACTGGAAATAAAAATGCTTTAGATTAGGTTTCAACCAAGTTTGTTGGTAATCCAGGGGGAGGAGTCCCTGGGACGTTACTTAATCATGTCCTTACGTAATGACCAGTAGTAAATACACTAGTTAACCTACTTCTATACAAAGTAAAAGAACTAAGGGTTAGTTGAACCTTTCTGGGGTCAGCACTATACACGCCGTCCACGTCTGTCCAGATTGTTACTTGACGTGCCCTAAATAAGGCACCCATTATAGCAGCAGAAAAGTCACTTCCATCTCTTTTCAAAGTTGTTGGAATTTTTTTAGGAGTACTGGCAATAAATCCAGTTGCAATGATTGTCTTAGATGGATTTTTGGAGTACCACTCCTCAAGACTTCTTTCAGACACCTCTAAATCTGGGTCAACTTGATTTGCAGAGGTAGGATTTACAATTATAACTTCTCGTATCCATCCAATTGCAATCCACACCAAGCTACAGCAAATATGTAGATGCTTTAGATGCTTAAAAGCTTCAGATACTCTATCTATTAATCACAGGGTAACATTAATACCTTTCTGACAACAGCTGATAAAATCTGAGCAGACCATAACTCTCCATGACCTGCAACAAAATCTGAGAAAGATTCTGTTGCATGACCAGCTGCAATACACAAAGCTATTCAATCAGTTTTTGGAATAAAAACTTTATGTTTACTATGAGAGAGAGACAGAGATATTAAGAAAACAAAAAAGGTTGTTCTTAACCTATGTAAATGGCACGAAGCATTGCTTTAAGGTTGCCAATGTCATCATGCAACAGGGATATGAATTTAAGAAGATCGTTCCCTTCAAGTAGCTCATGTGCTGTTAGTTTATGCTTCTCTAGGACATCATCCAGTGCCGCTATATAGGAATCATCTCTAGATTGTGCCTTGTTAATAAGATTATACATCATATCGGTCACCTTTGACATTGCAGAAACAACTACCACCTTTCCTTCTGAACTATCATTCACAATGATCTCTGCAACTTTCTGGATTCTTTCGGAGGTACCCACGCATGTCCCGCCAAATTTATGAATAGACCACATGTCACCTTTCGGAAGACTAACTGCTTCTACAGATTTTTCTAACGAAATATCTAGGACAGAGTCACTTACATGAGAAAAAAAAGAAGAAGAAGAGTTTATACAACATCACGAAACACAACTGGGGGGAAAAGATACCTGCTACAGAAGCAAAGACACGACCACGTAATGATCTTGTTCTTACTCCGTTGGAAACACAACCCAATCTGAAATGACGATAAGTACTGTCCTTAGTCCTCAAATTCTAAAATTAAAGTTATTGGATGGAATTTCATATTGTAAGACTGTGTTAATTGAACCAAATTATTTTAATTGATCACTGCATTTTTCAGCAACATGCATGAGTTGGTGTATTTTGTAACTGGTGTTGGCAGTTTCAGTTCCCCAATGCTATGCACAATAGAGTTGCATTTTAGGAACTAGCCGCAGCATGCATAGTTAAAGGCTCAATTTCATTTTAGGAACTAGCCGCAGCATGCATAGTTAAAGGCTCGATTTCAAAAGGATCAAACTAGTAAATATTCATTTCAATACCGCACATATTCACAACTTTAAGTACGACTGGCGATTTAGCACTGAAAATGCTCCAATACAAGAGCCCTAATAGAGATCTCAATTTTATCGATGCTTGACAAAGTTATTCGATTAGATAAACCCTACATTTAATCCAATTGATTCTATAATCACATAAAAAAACGAAAATCTATCAAATCCGTCTACATAGTCTCTGATCAACATGAAATCCAACAAGTAAACAAAAAAAACTTAAACCCTAAACCCATACCTTGAAATCGAAGAACGATTCAAAAAAGAGAGTTTCGAAGACGATTGTGAAAACAAGAAAGTCTTCTTGCAAATGCTGTCTACATTATTTGAGAAGCTGCTACACGAGGGAGGAGAAAGTGTAGTAGAGAACGCCATTGCTGATGGCGATTGGAACTCACTGTCTCTGGTTTGGTTTTGTTTCTCAGCAGTACAGAGACCTATTAGCAGTAATGAGTGGGGATTTTAGTATATAAAGGGGTAGTAAGTGGTGTAATCGTTGGAATTATTAGGTCATTTTTCAGAGCTGCAAGGGTCAGATTATCTCGCTAGCAACAAACAACTAAACTGGAGAAAACTGTGGACCTCAAGTGGATCCATTTCAAATCACAGTTATGTGTGCCGTGGGTGAACATGAACCAGCCTTACGACCTTCCAATCCAGAGATGAACCTTTTGCGCGACAGGGTTAGGTTCACTAACGGTAATAGTTGACCCAAAAATTGGGGGTGTAGGTGCTAATGGTTGTTTTAGATGCACGTGCCATGCGTTTAACCCAAAAGTAGGACCACGTTTTAGCAATATCCCTTGTCTCTAAAAAGATAGGCAATTTTTATTCTATGTGAAAAAATGAAAATTTTCCATACGCAAAAGTCAAACGTTATGATTTTACTTTGATACCCATGAGGACCACTTCTCTCTCCCCTTTTCTCTAAGACTAGTCTTACGCTAGACGACGGGAGGTCTTTGACAAGAAGACTTAAGTGTTGCAATTCAAAAAAAAACAGAAGAAAAAGTTAACACTAGTTATTCTCCTAAAGAAATGCTAGCATGTGAAGTAGCATGCTAGATAGTTACGCTAAATGATTCAAAATAAAAACTACCTTTCGCTAATGGTTCAAATGTGAGGGCTTATTTTTTGATCCGATTTACCGAGATTCCTGCTACCAATGGTTTTAGTCACTGGTGGTCTTTGAATGGATTGATGTTGGCGCGAATGGTTCGGCCGCTAGGGTCGACGGACTCGCTAATCTAACCGCTATATTAAATGCACTTACAAGACTTAGGAGGTATTTCTGATCGCTAATCTAGGTGCTAGACTAGCACCCCACAAGACTTAGTTAATATTAAAGGGACCACTTCTCTCTCCCATCTCTCTTATAACAAATGAATGGGGATCAAGGATAGATTAGGAAAAAAACATGAAAAAGTGGCTATAATGATTGGTTTTCTTAATTTTTGTGGAAAACCAAACTTCTTTTTTTAGAGACGGAGGGAGTACAAAGAGTCAAAGACTGCACTCTATCCATCTGAGATTGGCTACCGGCCTACCGCACACCAATCAAATAATTTACATAGCAATCCAATGATAACTACACATTTCTAGATATGAAAATACGATTTTTGAGCTCCATCAATTAGTGGGATTTTGTTGTCCATCTTTGATGGAAATAGCTAACACCCAATATATCCATGTCTAGAAGATCAGAAACTAAACCAAGCGGTTTAAAACCTGGCATTTTTAGGGGCGACCCCAAACGAATTAGGGGCGACACTAAAAGACAAAAAAGGTCACCCAAACGTAAATCTAAGCTACCCCTTATCTTCGATTTTTCGAAATGGCCAATATGCCCTTATATAATCGGTAGCCAACACCATAATCGGTCGGTTAAAGGTGAATCGATAGGTTAAATTGAAACTATACCTACCGATTATTGTGTAGATACTTCGGCTAATAATCCCTTTTATAATCTAGTAGCTTATCCAACTTGTAAGACTACCGAGGTATAAGGAGCCCCATATTCAACCTTGGCCAAATTCCATAGGTTTTGAGGGGTGCAGAGCCAACCATAACCACTTGGCTTGAGTCATGGATGTAGCCATAACGGAAGCCTAATAGGTTACAGACACTACCGAATATAAGTTGCCCCAAAATGAGTTTTTTCTAAAATCCTTCACGTAATGAATTTTGAAATCTACCATAATCGGTAGGGTATATAATTATGTAACCCACTGATTATAACGAGCCCCAGATCCAACCTTTGCCATATTTCATAGGTTTTGAGTGTACACAGACTACCATAACCACTTGGTTCAAGCGTTTTGGATGCAAATTAATCGGGAGTTAAATATATTACCAAACCATCCGATTATGGGTTGCCCCAAAATGAGTTTTTTCTAAAATCCTTCATGTTAGGGAATTTGAAATATACCATAATCGGCGAGTTAACAACTTAACAACCTACCGATTATAAGGATCCCCGTGATCGAACCCCTTGCCAAATTCCATAGGTTTGGAGTGTCTGAGCCAGGCATAACCATGTGGTTCGTGATTTGTATGTAGCCATAATCGTAAGCCAAATAGGTTCCACAACCTACCAATTATAGGTTGCCCCAAAATGAGATTTTTCTAAAGTCCTTCATGTGATGAATTTTGAAATCTACCATAATCGGTAGTCTATCCAACTTAACAACCTACCGATTGTAAGGAGCCCCAAATCGAACCCCTGCCAAATTCCATAGGTTTTGAGTGTACAGAGCCAGGCATAACCATGTGGTTAGTGATTTGGATGTAGCCATAATCGTAGGCCAAATAGGTTCCACAACCTACCGATTATAGGTTGCCCCAAATTCAAATTTTGAAAGCTACCATAATCGGTAGATATTCTAACTAAAGTACCTACCGATTATTGGTTTCTCCACATTCAACCTTCGTCAAATTAGCCTGGTATTTTAAACTAAATTTCGTAAATGACGTTGGAGTTTTTGGGAAAAAAATAAAAAGAGCCGTTGGAACCTAAACCTATATAAAGAAACTCATATATATCACCCCAATTGCACCAAACTCTTTCATCTCTTCATTCTAATTTTGAAAACCAAAAACATGGATATTGCTTTTGCCAAGAAGAAGATTGTGCTATTTATAGAGCGTGGGTTGTGGTAATCGCCATGATCGTGTTTCACAAGCTCCACAAAAGGGAATCAAGAAGAGCAAGTTATGGAACCGTATTCTAATGGTATTTGAGGCGTTAGATGGTAATCGAATTCAAGATCATCCAATGACATTAAGATGAGAAAGAAGGCCAACAAGGAGATTGACAAACTTGAAGATGAAGAACGATTTGTTAGGGACGCTTTTTCTTGGTAAACGTATGAAAAACGAGTAAGTATCTTTATAACTCCGACTCATTAACATAAGTTAGTACTAACTTGTTACTCATTCATAATTTCAGAGAAATCTTATTTGATCGTCGGTATATGGACCTCTACGGAAACGATTTGAACATGAAGGATGTTACAAGATCAAGAGGGACAATTTCTGTGGTGTTTGACTTTATTATCTTTTTTAATACTTTTATGGTCAATTAGGAGTATGTATTTAGGTGCTTTTGACGAAATTGTAAGGTTAAGGTCGTTTGAACTTTATGTAATGGATGTAATCTGAGGATTATTAATATACAAACTTTCCGATTATAAATAAACTAAGCGTATTTTGTTACACAAACTACCGATTAAAATATTCGGTTATCTTATGTGTCAACTAACTCTATCGATTATGGTGTTATTTGGTTCCAGGAAACTTAAGTTCTTTCACACAGAATAATCGGAAATTAACAAAAACTAAACCTACCGATTAACATTATTCGGAAGTCAAGGTGAAAATTTACCTTCGATTAAGGTGTTGTTTGGTTCCATAAACCATAGTTGTTTTTGGTAGAATAATCTGAAATTAACAAAACCTAAAACCACCGATTAATAATATTCTAAGTCAAGGTGCACAATTACCTTCTAATTATGGTGTTGTTTGTTTACGTAAAACAAAGTTTTTTACATATAACATCGGAAGGAACATAACAAATAAACCTACCGATTATTATTATTCTAAGTGAAGGTGCACATTTCCTTCCGATTGTGGTGTTGTTTGGATACGTAAGACAAGTTTTCTTTACACATGATAATCGGTAGGAAAATAATATTAGCAATCTTCCGATTCTGAAAAAATATTTTGCAAAATTCCCAGAATCGGTAGTTTAATAACGTATAACCCTACCGATTCGACTAAAATGCACATCCCTGAATCCAAGGTTCATATATAAACTTATCTTCCGATTGTGTTCCAAAATTCAACACTTTCATGTCTTTTCATGTGATTCGCTTAAGAGTCATCGTTAAATGCATAAACATAGCAACATAACCATTCATAATCCATAAACATAACGTAACAACTAATAATCCGACACAAACTTTGAAAACGACATAATCCAACATAAGCAAAGTTATCCATAAAGTTAACGAAAAACATCGAGTTTACAACATCGAAAGTTTACTTGTTCCTTTTGCTTGGATTTTGCGACCTTTACCACCTCTTCTACGACTTGGACCAACATCATCAATGGTTTCATCAACTTCTGAGTGCTCGATGACGCCTTTAGAGTTCTTTTGTTCACCTTGGTTGTAGGTTTCTTTTGCAATTTTTCCCAACCGAGATGCATACTCCTCATTGTCAACGTTATCAATCAACTGTTGTGGTGCTTTTTTATCTTCTCAATTGACACAGCTCTCCGGACTTTATGCAATCGGGCACCATTTGGACAAACGCTTGAACCCGCTTAAATGCTTTAAAACATATCATACCATCAAACGGTTATTACTCTATTTTGACCCATAATATTAAACTAAATTAATAAAACAATACGTACTCAATCTATCAAAACCCGCATGTTTCTCTTTGAGGATACTCTTGTACGAACCGGGCTTTGTTTTAAGATCACGGATACACGAAGATGAGAAACATTCCTAAGTACCAATCCATATAGTTGGGAGCATTTTCAAAACCTTGGTCGCCTGCCCTTCCTTGGTTGATCAAGTAATGCTCCTTTCTCCCCTAATGGAATTCTGAGATGGTGAACCCTTGTGAACCACCGTGATAGAATCTTTATAATACTTGCGGTGCTCCGGCTCCAAAGTGAAATTGTCATGGATTTGGTCCTTTGGTATACCTTGTACAAAACCGTGTTGTCGCATCACCCTTGAGGCATTGTACATCACATATCATGTGGGGTGCCACAACGGTCCAAAATAAAGTGCCAACCGACCGACCCGCGATATGTCCAAAAGATTTCCGGTCTTCCTTGTATGGATCAAATCATACGTCTTGGGTATTGGTGAGTCAAAATCTCCCTCAAACGAATCAGCCGCTTGCTTCCGTCCTAGAATGGTTGTCATCGAAGACGTACTTTGTTCCTCTAGGGTCACCTTTCGCCCACGCCGGTTTTCAATGGCCAATCCCAAGATAGGAAGTGGTCGTGGATCCATGTCTATATTTTCATTTTTGCAAGTATTAGGAAATTGATTCTTCAATGGTAGAAAAATAAAAAAAATAACCAAGTATGTAGAGTTAATAAACAATACACATAGTAGACTCACGTTCCTACCACTTGGCAATTCCAAGCCTCGACGCCTTTCTCAACTCTTTCCATCAACCACGCATGGCATGCCGTGCCCCATGAGTACTCATGCACTTTATCGAGAGGATCCAAAAGTTGTAAAAGGTTGGCGTCCGACCCGATTGCCACTAAGTATTGGGAAAATGACAATCCCAATACACATAGGAGATATGCGGTGGCCGCGTGGTGACTTGCTCATCGGTTAAAGTTCATTTCTCTTCTTTTTCCTCGTTCCCTTGAACATATCCATCGAGTACCCATGTTGAACCTGTTTAGTTCAATACTTCATGCATCTGTTGAACTCGGTTGTTGATGTTTCTTCATCCCAACCCAAACACTTCTTAGTCGATCATAAAGGTTCCTCCATTCCAACCGCTTAGTGAACTCACCCTAACACCCTTGCCATGGATTCCGGGAGTTTAAGAATCTGCACAACATCATATGGGGTTATCGTCATCTCCCAAACGGCATATGGAAGGTGTCGGTCTGAGGATAAAGTCTCTCCACAAACGCTCGATATAGCCACCCGGTCATGTTCCAACATTGAGTTCTCCGGGCAAGATCACCAACCCTGAATTTGCAATAATGGTCTTGAACCTTTCACATTTATCCTTCAAAGGCCAATCTAGCATTTTTGTTGGTGCGGCGGTCGCTTTGAGTAAACGAACCACATCGGAATGATACTATTGTTGATGGTGGATTTTCGTTCAAGGTTGAGTTTGTAAAACCAAAAATCATGCGCTGACATCTTGTAAAAGATAAAGCCATTTATAAGTGTTGATACTCCCTCACTTAATTCAAATTGTATTTCACAACCTCATTATCAAACAGGCATGATGACCGAAAGTGTTACTCTTATAGAGCAACACGAAACTCCAAGCACTATAATGAATCATTATCGCTGTGTGGCATGAGACCGAGTGTTACTCATACATAAGTAACACGAACCTCCAAGCACTATAATGAAAAACCATGTACGAAATACCCGTCAAAGCTAATTCTCTGCAGTGTTATACTAGCCCGAGCCCTCTCAGTGGTTATACTAGCTCCGATTGAGCCCTCTCGTTGAGTTATACTAGCCCGATTGAAAGCATCCGACTTGACCGATTGCCTCCTGATATGATCTCGATCGCACTCATCCAACTCCACAAGCATGATTGGACCACATATCAATTCCATCACCCTGCATGGTATGGAATACCCACTTGCTATAGCTTGCTGAGATATGATTCGATCAGCAGCCATCCAACTCCACAAGCATGGGATTGATGACCACAGATCAATTTATCACCCCAAAACAGTATGGAATACATTACTACCGACCCCGCATGGTCGACCATTGGCCTTTGCTTGCCAAGAAACCGTCCATACTAAGCATTATGGGCGAAAACCCTAAATTAGGGTTTGCGGCCATTACATGTGCCGCAAAATCTGCCGAACCATCCATCTTCGCATATGACGGAGGGTGTAGATGCAGACTCAAAGGGCCCGGGCATGTCGGCACAATCACCATGTGATCTGCACACTTGACTAATCGGGTGAAAACCAACCATGGTTGGTTTACAACATTCTGCCCGCCCGAATAAAGATGGTCGCGCTTGCCAAAGCCAAATTAGGGGTCTGGCCATCACGCGCGCCCATCTTCTCCGGCATTTAATGGAAGGTCCTGATCGATTAGCAGTCCTGGCCATACCAGCGACCACCGTGGGCCCATCTACCTCTTCATGCGGTCGGCCAAGGCATATCACGCCCTGCCAATCCAAAACGCCCGCTCAAACATGGATACACTTCTAAATTGCAAATCGATCTCGACCACCAACTTCACCGGACGAATCAACGGCTTAGATCACGTTTTCATGGGATCTATGAGACATGGGCGTGAACATCACCTACCATCTTCACGCCAAACCAACCAGCCAGACCGACCAAGCTAGGCCGTCTTGGAAAACGTCTTAAAAGAGTATGGCGGCGCGCGGCCATGTATCAAACTCTTGCTCCTTAATCGATCTCGACCACTCTCTTTGCCGGCCAAATTGAGTGGCCCATCGCGCTTTCGTGAGGGAACGGAATACAAAGACCCTACACCATCATGCCGCCTACACGCATGTATGGCCTTCCCCTCTCCAAAATCCTTCCCATACTTGGTTTTGACTAAGTCAAGAGTGATGCTTACGCCTCTTTCAAAACCTAATATTCATTAATCTGGGCCGATGGTGTCTCAAAGCTCGTCTCATCGGCCCAATTCACCAGTTGGTTATACAACCACGGTCATGAGTCAATTGGTGATGGCGTCATTGCCGATCGCCTTACCACCTCACAATCGGTGTTTGCATAAAATAATTTATACTTTACAAGTATCAACTCCTCAATAACGCAGCTTATTCAATCGACGATACATGTTACCCCGTGGATCCGATCCACATTCAGGACATCAATCATGCTACAAATCGGGGGATACACTGGGGGTATTGGTCTAGCGGTTTCTGACTGCAACATGGCAACGCCGCCATCACAAGAACGTGTTAGGAAGTCATGGGCGGTTATAAATGAACAGAGAAGTGACAGATTGGTGGTATCACCGACACACAACTCAACTGCTCCATCATTCCACTACCTCCACTTCCCCACAAAGAAACGTGAATGAGGCTCGATGACTTGTATAAAGGGTTCTCCAGCTATTTCAAAGGAGACGGAGCCACACAAGTTCGGACGAGACGGGAAAAACCAAGTGTTACTACAAAAACCGTATTCAAACACTCTAGAGCACCTTCACACCAACCGTAAGCTTGCTCATCTTCATTCCATGTCATAAGCAAGCCAACACCTTCACAATCTCAACACCTTCTTCGCTTCCCTCCTAAGATCAACCCATCTCCTTCACTGTCTGCAAACAAATGTCTGAACGGCCATTTCGGTTTAGGCCGGACTTGCACGCAGTTGATCTCGAATCTACAAGCACTCACCGCATGGCAAAGGCATTTGTTGAAGGTTTAGATTCATTCCTCATCCACACCCCAAATTACCAAATCAGGAGTAGTTTCACCCATCAACAACTATTAAATACATGACGTCGAAATGATGTGTTGCAGACTAGCCACCGGGCCCAGTCCCCCGGGAACAACAGCTTACTAATGCAACCGTGAGGCCATGCTGTGGATCAGAAGCCGTGTCTTCAGTAGAGACTGCGCACCTTCGCACTTCCTCAAAAGATCAACGCGACGTTGTCGTAATAATAAAATAGCCTGGACGCACACCTGCTCCTTCTCGCTCCAGGAGTTTGACCAGCGAACATCATAATAATGTTACATTCACGAAGAGATGATATGATGGCAGGGAAGGTCACAAACTTCGAGCCTCACATGTTACCGCAGACACATCAAGGGTTCGTAGTAGTTCCTGAGGCCTCGTCACGACAGAGCATCTTCAACGTAATTACCTCAAGACTCACACGCTACAAGTTGTCAGCCTCCATAAGGTTGTAACACAGCCACCACGATGACTTACTTCTAAGGGAATCAAACCAAAGACATACGGTAGTATGTCAATTTTTGAATTTATCAGAGGACTGTCAGCCAATGAGCAGTTTAAAGTCATAGAAAAGAGTCGTGACTATTACATGACATTAGGGAGAATTTGCACAACAAGCAACAAGGGCTGGCTCTGAAGATGACGGCCAAGGTTTCAAGACCGTACAATGAGTATAAGCCGCCCAGACTCTGCATCACGTTCTCGTACGCGCCAATATGTGGAGGGAGCTTGTTTGACAAAAGACGTTCAGTGAGAGTTCACAAACAATCATGCACTCTACTAACACGCGCTTCAATCTGTGAGGGAAGACTGACTTACATCACAACACCACGGACACTCTCTCCGCCGAGACGCTCATCTCAACCATGAAACTGAATGCATCCTCACGCCTGCGCAAAGGGGGCGCTCTTTTCGAAAGGGCCGTGATCGTAAGGAAGACACATACCACGCCGCCGCGTACCAGCGAGAACACCAGCCCGGGCCACCCGATGCCGGCGACTAATAATACAAGAGGAGATTGACGCCACACAAATGCACAAGATTTTGAACGAATTCACCATCAATTAGTTTCGATGAATAACATCAGACTGACAATCTCCTGTGCCGGGCTTTACCGGCTTAATTTCATTCACGTACGAACGTGACAGTTTGTTCTCATTACTCAAGGAATAATGCAAGACGTGTTCGGCCGAGACATATTGTAAGAAATGTTTATCAGATATGAAAATTGGTCACCACCAGCCATACGTCATGTTCGATTTGGCCAATTGCATAATTTCCGGAGGTAATTGTATGATGAGGCAGAAGAACAAATCAAGAATGAGATTCGTCAAGCAGAATGCCGTTTATCACTCATTCATCATCCTTTTTCTAGACCAGTTAGCCAACGTATCCTAAAAGAAAACTGGATGATTCATTGCTATGTGATTTCAGAAGACTTGAACAAGTGTCGCTTCAAGGACGACTTTCCATTTAACATCGACATGTTAGTAGACGAATAGCGCTGGCACGGCATGTTTTCTTTGCATAGATGAAGTTGGCACAAGCACAATCAAATAAGGATGTGCGAGCATGATGGCAAGATACGCTTTTCCTAATCCTCTTGGCAGGCCTTCATCATACCGTTATTAGCCCGTTTTGAAAATACCAATATTTAACGTACATGACGCAATCTTCCAACACATGATGCATAAAACAAGTTAGTAAGACCATGTATTGATATTAGAATGTCAGCTGTTTATTGATCACACCAACGCCTGCTGGTGAATAGAGATAAAAATTAGTTTATACAGCAAAGACGAACTTAAATGCGCTTTTCGTGCCTTCCTCCGTAAACTGACCTAGTGACTCAGAAGGAATAAGTGACCATTCATAAGACTCAGTTATATCCTCACAATGCCGCCTCTGAACTGCTAAAGAGTCTAGTTGGCAAGGGCAAGGTAAATCAGCATTCGATGTTTCATACTCGGGTTTATCAACTCACCGCTCTCTCTCTATTCATTCCTCACAAAGGAGCCACTTGTTTGGACCAAGAACCCAAACATAGAAGCTTTTCGAAAGTCCAACGAATACTATCATCTCCAACCATTACAGTCTCCTGCATAAGGAAATCATTATCCCTTCACACCGCCTTCAAAGACGCTTTTCATTTAGGCTTTACTGCCAGAAGATCGATAGGAATCAACGTCTCATACCATATCTTTGAAATGAATATTGAGAGATCGACTCATCCCAGATGGAAAGCGTGTTTAGATTTAATCATTCCATTCAAGTTTAGGCATACCACATCTGGCACAGTGGTGATACTTCAGAACAACTGATCCTGAAAGTTCTTGTTTAAAGTCATTCTGACTAGATAGATTTTGTGGAAATGGCTTCAAATGTCGTAATTCAGACAACGTAAGGACGCCTGAGCCACAGGTTGGCGCTACAGAGTTTCGACCATGTATTTAGTAGCACACATGGATCACACAGAAGAACTCCCCTGAATTCTTCAACATCTTCATTCCTTTAAAGGTATGTGAGCGTATTTTGATTGTCACTACTCCTTAATAGTAATACCGAGAGCAGCGGGTGTTAGCCCCCAACCGGAGAAGGGCTTTTCACATTCCTTCAAGTTGCACTTCCAATGCAACAACAACTGGGCAGGTATCACAAGCTTCATGGTAGGCTTTCATACAAACAAGCAGAGTCAAGACGCTGAGATAACAGGTGACCCAAGCATCGTAATCAAATGAACTGAGTATACGATGAAAGGTAACACGCCTGCATCGATCGTATTAGTTACAACTATTTTGCCGATGCAACCATAATCATGTTATAGTCGTAAAGAAGAATAACAAACATCACTACTGTTTGTACAAATATCAATGGTTTCTGCTTGTAGTTCAAGGGCAGTAAGAACTTGACAGAAAGAGAAGAATCATAGAATCGGCTAATGCATATCGGGCAAAGACACCAAGACCGACTCGATCAAGTGTAACTCCGATCATTCGAGAGCTCAATACTTCACTCACAACAGGTGGTCACTCAAAACCCAAAAGCTTTTCATGTTTCAATGGTATGTCAGACATTGAACGCCTAGCTTCCCCGCTTGAAGATGTCCGGGAGACGGCTAACAACACAAATGGATCGATTCATAATGAGAAATTTAGGACACCACGCGGTGACGCTTAACACACTTCTAACGCCAACACATCGAGAAGTCAACCAGACCACTTCAAAAGTCCTGCTTCGAATTGCTGTACACTAACATACCCGGGCTGGAGATTTTTAGACAGTAATTGCTGGCTGGGACTTGAGAGAGCCCACAGCTATCTCCGCTGATGGGGATAATACCGCCGGCCAAAAGGGACGCTATTAAGGTATGAGCCAAGCGGTTCATATTCATTAAGGACTTTATACCGCAAGAGCTTCGAGGTGATATGCTACGTGTCTGTCGAGTAAACCCAACATAATGGCAGATACCACGAAGGAGAACATCAAGGGAGAAACTGCCTTCTCCAACATCAGAACACCACACACCATGGAGGGGAGATGTAAATGCTACCAAAGTCATTAATACGCACCATGGGAATCTGTTTATGCGCCACTGAGTTTCATAAGTAAAAATGCATGGTCGAATATTGGATCGACATTATCAAGATGACCATCGGCTATCAAGACGAGTAGATTATAATCGCAACAATAGCTTCACCAAGGGGAGGCCATCTCCCTCATCAGGAACTGTTGGTGAGCAATAATCAAGTGGCTATTAGAATACATCATTTGTCGTTTATGCCTTCCAAGCATATTACTTCCGAGCAATGGTGTTCTTCAACAAGCAGCACGGAGCATTGAGAATACGACAAACAACAAGTCTTCCACCGTCTACTATCCTCAGGAAACTAGCAAGTCAGAGGCTGAACAAGACATTGATCCCATCATCAGCTTGAATATACTGTTAATCCTGTGAATGAAGACTGGCCACTACCAGCACTAGTGGCATACCTGAGACACGTCACCCGTAAGCTTTTCCCATTGGGGTCCTCACAGACTTCTACTTCTGTCTTTATTTTGAGTTTAGAGGCAATTCCTCCAGACTAATCTGTCACGCCAGATTGCAAAGAAAGAATCAGATTCACTGGAATGGTGGCCTACCTTCTGGTATCCAGAACTACAGAGTTGACACTGACTTGTAAAGGAAGTGCAAGAAACGCCAAATAGAATTAACTTCTGAGGCATACAAAACACAAAATTTGAACCACGACAGCAGGTGGGAGATTGGTTTGAGTCAGCCTAAACATCCAAACAAGATATGTCTCTGCACTAAAATTTCACCAAATAAAGGTCTCACAGCTACCATAAGGCTTATGCAAAGATCAACAAGGCAGATCACAGGATGAGGCAAGTTTGAAGTAATATCAATGAAAGCAGGTCAAGGCAGAATACACCCATCACCACTGGCCTTATGTAAGCTCTTCAATACAGTATTTATTTTCATTACATGTTTGAACTATCAACCAGATGATCAGAGATGTCAATGAAACTGCTTACCTAATCAAAACCTAATGCACTATTCATAGAGTTCAAAACTTTATATAAACAATAAGGAGTATTTAAAGAGTATCTCAGATTGAGAATCTTTGAGAGCATCATCTCAGCCTAGCCCATATCTCTCCGTTTTTCATCCTTATACTTGGCTCATACCTTCTGATTCTCACATGCAGCTTTTTCTTCAAGATAGCTGAAAGCAGGAAATGTCATCATAGAGCACAACCCCATCAACCGATACGACATCGAAGACGCTGCGCCAACCAAATTTGGCCGAATCTTTCATGGACTAAGGTGGTACCATCTCTGTATTTCTTCGAGATTTGATTCGTAATGCTATGGATAGAAATACTTCATCTCCAATCATGAAGAAGGTAAATAATGCTGCAATTCAAGGCAGAGCACAACAACACATTCAAGTGGTGATATACGATCATTTCTCCGCAACTTGTACAAACCTACAAAACTCTTCCGCACTGCAAGCAATCCACCCACATCTCCGGTAAATGGGAGGATAAGATTTTTACGCGCGGCTATCGAATGCAGACCCATTCTGAGATCATATAAAAGATGAGACACCGTGTTACAGCTGAGGTTCGGCAGGGTAAAGTGGTTTGAGTTGAATGATATGTGGAATTTGGTTAAGCCATTATCGCTTAATGACCACAAGGTGTTCCGTAGAGGCATTCAAGAATGAAGATATTCGCCCACTCATAGGCGGTGGAGTAACACGGTTTAGAAGAAGGAAGAGACAAACTGCAGATGATTCCTGACTTTGAAGAATACTTCTAACAGAATTGAGATTATGGAGTTCGGCCGTTGTTTGAGACGCTAATCAGAGACCTTGATTATAAGAAGAAGATGATCCATCACAGCAGGGACATGATGGGAACAGAGCTTTGTGGTAGTAGTTCACTGCAAAACGATCAAAATTTCACCAGATAAACATCAGAAAAAACCCTAAAACGATTAGCCAGCACAGGTTATATGAGGATTCAACGCCACCAAGTCGATTTCTTTTCGAGCTCATCAAGAAAATCGGCATATCTCGACACACACCAACTGCAATGTGCAAGCACCGCCTAACTTAGGAAGAAGAATCCTATCCTCGATCACAAACACCAAGCGTTGTCGAGCTCATGCTACGTACAAGAGGAACCAAAGCGACCACCATCAAGTCCGCTTTCCTTCAGATCCTCAACCGCGATCAATCATCAGAATCGCCTGACATAATGTGGAAACGTTATCCGAGATAAATATGTATTCAATTTTAGCTTGGTTTAGTTTCGTATGTCACACTTATGCCTACCATGCACAACTAGTGTAACCATTATGTGCAGTTGTGGACTTAATGTTGATGGTGATTTTCACTCAGGCAAGGTTAAATTTGTAAAAACCTAATAATCATAATATGTCGACATCTTGTGTGAAAGCTGCTGTAAGTGATGGATACCTCACTAATTCACCACAATGATACAAAGAATAACTTATTTCAGGAATACATGAAATTCTCCATGCTGGAGCACAAATGAATAATCCTTTCCCGGAATTTCATCGCCTTGTATATTTCCTTGTATCTAATATCAGATGGCATGACGATCGAGTGTTACTTCTTAACAGTAACACGAACCTCCAAGCACTATACGAATCCATGCACAAATACCATGACAGCTTGATTCTTCGTGTTACAATAACCCAGCCCTTCGGCGTTGGCGTTTAGCCTCGGTTATCTTCTCTTTAAATGGCAGGCACAGTCGATTACATCCCGGACGACCGATCACTTCCATATGATCTCATCGCAACATCCAACCCACAAGCATGATTGATGACTACGTATCAATCGCCAATACCTCGCTGTGCGGAATACACACGTCTATAGTTGCTGTAACATGATCGGTACTGCAGCTTCATCCAACCTACAAGCATGATTGATTAATTGCTAACACCCATCACCTCAAGCAGTAAGAATACGACACCGCTTAGCTTGCCAACATGATTCGATCGCAGCTATCCAACTCCACGCTACGACGTTGATTACCACGATCACCCCACACTTTCGCTGAAAGGAATAATAATACTACCAATTACATGGTCACGCCTCATTGGCTATTGCCAAGAAACCGTCTACGTCACATTATGGGCGGAAACCCTAAATTAGGGTTTGCGGGATACATGTGTCAGTAAAACTACCACCCCATTCATCTTCGGGCAGTGGCATAGATGGGAGGGTAGATGCAGACCAAAGGCCTGAGCATGTCGGCCAAATTTCACTGCAGACCGCTTCATACACACTTGACCATCGTCGTCATAACCACAGGTTGGTTACAACAAAACCACCAAAAGAGCATGGTCACACATTTAAATATGTAAATTAGGTTCAAGCTATCAATGCCGCCCATCTTCTCCTATCAATGATATTTGATTAGATTACAAAACCAAGCACTTGTGATGACCACCGTGGGACCCATCTACCCCTTTCAGGCTCAAGCCAAGCGTGAGCCATCATGCCCTGCCAACCAAAACGCCTGGGCCAAACATGCGTGAGCCACACTCCAAACTGTAAACCGATCTCGACCGCCAACTTCACCTGGATGATTTGAATGGCTTGTGACTGTTTTGCTTTTCTGGGACACTGGGTGTGGGTGCAGAATATTTCAACTCGCTTCACCACACGGAAGGATCACCAAGACGACCAAGATGGTCACTGGGGCGCACAATAACTTGGATGACACGCCGTTGTCAATTTTGGCGGTAAGAGATTTTTTCAATCAATTGCACCACTTTTGACGACAATGAGTGGCCGGATTATTTTTCGGCGAGACGGTAGATAAGTGGACGAAGCATCATCATGCTATCAACACGCCATGTATGGCCTGCCTCAGCAAAATTCTTCCATACTTGTTTCACTGTCAAGAGTGATGCTTACAAGACCTCTTTTGCAAACTCGATTATCAATCATCACATGAGTACTAAACATCATCTCATCTCTGTCCACTTCTTAATACTTATATAACCTGTCGTGAGTTATTTGTTAGAGAGCACACTGTATCACTTTACTATTAACAATGCAGCATCACTCCGCATAAAATACACACGATACTACAGTACGACTTTCTCAATAACGTAGCTTATTCACCTGTGATTACATGCTATCTTCAGATCCAGGCTTATTCACATTCCACATCAACTGGCAAACAAGAAGTCCTGGGGATACATACCGTATTGGTCTCAAGTACATACAAAATAGGTAACGCTAATGACATAAGAACAAGTTAAAGTCATGGACTGCTAGAGATGAACTGAGAAGTGGGCAGGCGACGGCCATACAACACAACCTCCACCACCTCTGTCTCCACTACCTACCTCTCCCACTTGCAAACGTGAACAGGCTCATAATGACTCTGTGGTAAACAGGCTCCCGCCTGAGCCAAACAAGCTAACAAGAAACGACTTAACAACACAGTGAAACAATAAAGAAACTAAGTGTTAATACAAAAACCGTATCTAAAACAATTCTCCGAGCCCGCTTAGGACAATCAGTAGTTTGCTCATCTTTCATATGTCATGTGTTTTTAGCACTCTTCACAATCTCACTTTTCGCTTCCCTCCTAAGATCAACCTTTATCTCCTTCACTTGTAGACCACAAACATCACACAGTCTGGAACGCCATTTTCAAGCAGAAATGCATCGCATGGGACACAGATCTTTTCTTGACCTTGCTGGCACTCACCATGGTACTTTGTTAAATGTTTAGATCTGTATCTTGATAATCACACCTCCCAAATTACCAAATTCTCATAGAGTAGTTCACCCATCACATGATTTGGGAGACGATTTATCTATTCCCACAGACTTTCCAGAGGCTAGATTATTATTAAATTTTTCCAGACTAGGCTGGGAAAATCTGCCTTTGCAGAGACTACCATGAATCAAGTGCTGTAGCATCTCTAATATAGAGGATCAGAGATGTTAGTGAGTACAACCAAGAATTTTGCACCAAAAGGTGAGATTGTTTAGCCTAAATGCAAAAAGCCCCAGACCGGTTATAGTCTGTTTAGGCCAGTGTCTCAGAAAGGCGCCATTAACAGTGTGGTGTTCAATCTG
>JAJJWW010002716.1:0-19743 GCA_023531295.1 Papaver armeniacum | reverse complement strand
GTTTGACTTGTGAATATCTTAGTCTTGAGAATATCTGGTGTTGAGAATGATCCGGAGGAGGTGGTAATGCTTGAGTTTGCGTTTGTCCTACTAGAAAGTGATTTAATTTTCCCTGATCTATCTGATAGGGTGTAGAATACATCCTATTTACTATCTATTGTTTATGCTTTCTTTGTTATTTTTCTTGAAAATTATGTATTTTACGCTTGTTTTGAGTTTTATAGCTACTTTGGAGTCGCACGGAGGAAAAGAAGAAGAAATCACCCAATTTGAGCCAAAAGGGCAAAAAAGGTCATTATACAGGCGATTGATATTGTTGATGGGTGAAAACTACTCCTGCAGAATTTGGTAATTTGGGGTGTGGATGAGGAATGAATTTAAACCTTTAAACAAATGCACTGCGCGGTGAGTGCTTGTAGATTCGAGAGATCAATCTGTGCAAGTCCGGCCTAAACCAAGAAATGGCCGTTCCGGACTTGTTTCGGTCACAAAGTGAAGGAGATGGGGTTGATCTTAGGGAGGGAAGCGAAGAAGGTGTTGAGATTGTGAAGATGTTGGCTTGCTTATGACTTGTAACAGAAAGATGAGCAGGCTTGCGGTTGATGCAAGCGAGGCTCTAGGTGTTTGAATACGATTTGTATTAACACTTGGTTTTTCTCGTCTCGTCCAACTTGTGTTGTTGTTTGAAATAGGGCGGAGAACCTATTTATACAAGTCATTGAGCCTCATTCACGTCTCTCGTGGGAAGTGGAGGAAGTGGAGTGATGGAGTAGTGGAGTTGTGCGTCGACCAATCTTGCCCACTTCTCCTGTTTCATCTCTAACCGTCCATGACTTCCTAACACGTTCTTGTGATGGCGCGTTACGCTGTGCCTGTAAACCGCCGCACCAATACCCGATAAGTATTTCCCGCCTTGTGACATGATTGATGTCCGGAATGTGATCGTGGATCCACGAAAGATAACATGTAATGCTGAATTGAATAATCACAAGATTGGAAAGTCGATACTTGTGAAGTATCGTGTGTATTTTATGTGTGCATCGCATTGTGGTGTGGTAAAGTGATGGGTAATGACGCCTCACTGAACCAAATAACTCGACCGGGGTTGTATAACCAAGTTTGGTGAAGTTGAGCGGATGAGATGATGTTTGAGACACTCATCTGCGGCCGTTAATGAATACTAGGGTTTTTGAAGAGGTGCGCAAGCATCACTCTTGACTTGGTCGAAAACCAAGCATGGGATGGATTTTGGAGAGGACCCCGGTCATGCATGTCGATGGCATGCCGGTGTACGTCCATGTCTCAATTTCCCAAGAAGGCGCGATCTAGGCCACTCAAATTGACCGGCAAAGAGAGTGGTTGAGATCGGTTTGCGGCAAAATTTCTTACCGCAAAGGAGTTGATAACCGCGTGATATTCCCACACGCGTTCCAAGACAACCGTCCTTGGTCGGTCTTGGTCGATCACTCCAGCGTGTAGGTGGTAGGCTGGTGTTCACACCTATACTCACCGCTCCCATGAAAACGTGATCTAAGCCATTCAAATCATCCGGTGAAGTTGAGTGGTCGAGATCAGTTTGCAATTTGGGAAGTGTAACCACGCATGTTTGGGCGGGCGTTTTGGATTAGCCGGGCATGATATGCCTTGGCCGACCGCATGAGGAGGTAGATGGGCCCACGGTGGTCATGCTGGTATAACCGGACACCTTAATCTAATCTGTGACCCTCCATTCATGCCGGAGAAGATGGACGCGCGTGATGGCTTGAACCCTAATTTTGGCTTTCAAAGCCGTGCGACCATGCTCTTTTTTTAGGCGGACGAATTTGTTGTAACCAATCATGGTTGGTTTTGACCGATTGGTCAAGTGTGTAGGCGGTCACATGGTGATTGTGTCGACATGCTCCGGCCCTTGAGTCTACATCTACACCCTCCATCTATACCTGCGAAGATGGATGGTTGAGACCGTTTTGCGGCACATGTAATATGCCGCAAACCCTAATTTAGGTTTTTCCGTCCATAATGCTTGGTATGGACGATTTCTTGGCAAGCGAAGGCCAATGGTCGACCATGCGGGTCTGGCCGTGTGTATTCCATACCCGCTTGGGGTGATGGAATTGATCCGGGGTCATCCAATCATGCTTGTGGAGTTGGATGACTCATGATCGAATCATATCCGTCGATATGGTCAGTGCCGGATGCTCAATCGGGCTAGTATAACACACCGAGAGGGGCTCAATCGGGCTAGTATAACACACCGAGAGGGCTAGTATAACACCGGCACTGCGGGTATTTAACATGGCTTCATTATAGTGCTTGGAGGTTCGTGTTTACTCTGTAGTAACACTCGGCCGTCATTTCGTATAATGATTCATTATAGTGCTTGAGGTTCGTGTTACTCAGTAAGAGTAACACTTCGATCGTCATGCCACACTGATAATGAGTACTGGAAATACAAGGCTGATATGAAATTCACAGGAAGGGATTGTTGCTACATGCTCCAACCTGGAGGAATTTCATGTATTCACAGAATGGGATTGTTGCTACATGCTCCATTCTTGGTGAATTAAGTGAGGGAGTATCCAACACTTTATAAATGGCTTTATCTTTTACAAGATGTCAGCGCATGAGTTTTCCAGTTATTTACAAATTTAACCTTAAACGAAAATCCACCATCAACATTAAGTCCCCGCCTAGCACATAATGGTTACACTATTGTGTGGTAGGCATGAGATGGTGACATACGAAATGACCAAGCTAGAGTGAATACATATTTACCTGGATAGTTTCACATTGTCGGGCGTTTCCACAGGAACCAGTTGGTCTTGATTAAGGATGCGAAGGAAGCAGGACTTGATCCTAAGAGTCGCTTTGGTTCCTCTTTTACATGTATGAGCTCGACCGCCCCTTCGGTGTTTGAGTCGGGGATAGGATTCTTCTTCACCGGATTCTCGCGCGGGTGCTTGCACATTGCCGATTGAATCGTTGTGTCCGGATGCTCTTCCTGTTCTTGATTAGGGCCCAAAAGAAATCCCGACTTGGTCGGGCGTTGAATCCTCATATATCGGGCGCCATAATCGTTTTAGGTTTCCTCGGCATTTATGCGGGTGAAGAGATTTTTGATCCGTTTTTACAAAGAGCTTCCTTGCAAAAACTCTATTTCCCCCATCATGTCTAACAACAAAGGATCATCTTCTTCATACCATCCAGGGATCTTCCGTTAAACGTGCACGACCTGCGTCCGAGCTTCATGATCAATCCCCTTCGTATTCTTCGAGTCAAGAAGATCATACCTTTGTCTCTTCCCCTTTTCTCAAAACATTGTTTGTTCTTCATAACAATCGGGTGAATAATCCCTTCATTCTTGCAGAGATACCCTACCTAACATGTGTGACGGTTATTGATGATGATGACTTGACCATTCCTCTTCCTTCAAACTCAAACACGTCTACCCTTGTGAACCTCGAAGACGCTGACTGGTGTCTCATCTTATGAATATCCAAATGCAGGTCTTTCATTCGATGTTCGCATGAAATGCTTATCCTCCATTTACCAGATGTCGGTGGATTCTTGGTGCGGAAGGAGTTTGTGGGTTTGTACACCAAGTTGTGGAGGAAGTACTGTCATATCGCAACCAGGAATGTGGTCCGACATTGTTCCTCTCGCTTTGGTTACCGCGGTAAACCGCCTTCTTCCCATGATTGCGGAGATGGAGAGTATTTCTATTCGCAACGTTGCTAAATCAAATCTCGAAAAGTGGGAGAATATGGTATCTACCCGTGAATCCATGAAGTTCAACGTGGGCTGGTTTGCGCAACGTCTTGATGTCATCAAGGTTGATCGAGTTGGTATCCTCGCAAATGTTGTTCCCGCTAAAAGCTATCTTGGAAGAGGAGAAAGCTCAGCCGCAGAATCGGAGAAGGTGGAGCAGGGCATGCAGGACTTGAAGAAAAGAACGGAGAGATATCAAGCTAGACCGGGCAGATGATGCTCTCAAGGAATTATAATCTTCTAGATGGCCTCTTCTAAGTCAGTACTCCCTTATTGTTAATGACATTTATGTCAAGAGTTTTTGAACATCTTTGCGGAATAAATTGCATTGGTTTTTGATTGGTGAGACAGGTTTTTCATTGACACATCTCTGAATATAATTGATGATTCAAACATGTAATGAAAATAAATGCCTGTATTGTTGACACAACAGATAATGGTCAGGCGTGATATGCCTTGAGCCACTTTCCATTGATGACTGCTTCCAGCTTGCCTCCGTCTACCTTAACGATCTTGTAGTAGCCGGTATTGTAAGCCTTGGTGATTGCGTAGGGACCTTCCCATTTTGGTGAGAATTTTGGTGCAGACATGTCTTGTTGGATGTGTTTGGCTGTTTTCAAAACCCAATCTCCCACCTTGAAAACGCGTGGTTTTACAATTTTGTTGTATGCTCTGGAAATTCGATTCCTGTACACCTGAGCGCGTTCTTCTGCTTTATTCCTTCTAAAATCCAGAGTGTCTAACTCTGCGATTCTAGAGTCAGAGACTTCGGCCTCGTTCCAGTGGATCCCGTTTCGCCGCAATCCCGGTGATGGGATTCGATCTCTCGCCGGGAGAATTGCATCCGCTCCGTAGACGAGTGAGTACGGCGAAACCCCAATGGAGCTTCGGGTGACGTACGGTATGCCCATAGTGCCATTGGTAACTCGATCATGCCATTCCCACGGGATTGTCGTGGTACCGTTCGACCGATGATCCGGATCAATGTCTTGTTGGTACTCTCGGCTTGCCGTTCCCTTGAGGATAGTAAACGGTGGAGAAGACCTGCTTAATGCCGTACTCCTCAAGTAACTCCCGTACCGCTTGTTGGCGAAGGGAGTGCCATTATCTTGTGATGATATGCTTGGGCACGCCAAACGACAAATGATGTATTCTTTAATGAAAGCCGCAATTGTTGCTCCCGTAGTTCCTCGTAGGGGAATGGCCTCTACCCATTTGGTGAAGTATTCCGTTGCGGTTATGATGTACTCGTGCTGCTTCGATGACGGTGGATTGATCTTCCCGATAATGTCCAGTCCCCAGCAGTAGAATGGCCATGGGCTGCTTATAGAATGCAGAGGGGTAGAAGGCGCATGAACAAGGTTCCCATGAATTTGGCATGTGTGACAGCTTTGAACGAAAACGGCGCATCATCCTCCATGGTCGGCCAATAGTATCTCTCGTGTATTTGGAGAAAAAGTTTCCTCTTCCCTTGATGTTCTCCTTCGTGTGTCTCGTTTGAAAGATGACCGGGATTTCTTCTCCGGCCGTGCAACAGTAGCATATCACCTCCGAAGCTCTTGCGTATAGGATCCCTTCATGGAATATGAACCTCTTGGCTCTCTGCTTCATCTTAATAGCGTCCTTTTGACCGGCAGGAATTATCCCATCACGGAGATAGCTAATGTAGGGCTCTCTCCAGTCCCCAGTGCGGTTCACATTAAAAATCTCCAATTGGTGTGGTGGTGTCTGGCACTCGAGCGAGACTTCCTGGGCGATGCAGATTGAGCCTCCATTTCTCGCCGCACAACCTGGGCGTTGAAGTCGCCGGTAAAGCATTACCACCAATGATTGTCCACAAATTTCATTGTGAATACGATCCAGTCAGTAGTTGTGCTTCGTCACCTCCCAGCACATCTTGACAGGGAGCCATCTGATTCCGATAATCAAGACATACCATGAAGCATGAAGAAGTTTTGCGGGTTTTGAGACTGACCTTTCCTTGGGAGAGTGAGCTGTTGAGCTCTCGAATGATCGGAGTTCGCCAATCGTCGGTCTTGGTGTCCTTGTGTTGCGGTAGCCACGTCGATTTTATGGTTCTCCTTTTTACTGTCAAAGTTTCTTCCGCCCTCGAACTTCGGTTTGGAAGCCAATGTTGCTAGACAATCGGCGTGTTTGTTGTTGCCACGACCGACATGGGTTATGGTTGCATCGGCAAAGTAGTTTAGTAACCTCTGTGCTTCTGATCGGTACGGGGCTAGTGTTACTTCTTTTAATGCATATACTCCGTTCATTTGATTCACCAGTAACTTGGAGTCACCTCTTATCTCCAGACGTGTGACTCACCGCTTGTTTAGCTATTGAAAGCCCTATGAGGAAAGCTTCATATTCTCGCGAGTTGTTGGTGCATTCGAAGTCTAACTTGAAGGAATGTGAAAATACTTCTCCGGTTGGAGAGACCAACACCACGCCCGCTCCCTCCTATTGCCGCTAGGGGTAGCGAGCCGTCAAAATACAAAAGCCACACCTCTTCTTCCCGAATAGAGACGTCTGGGAATTCTCCAGGGAGTTCTTCATGTAGTCCCGTAGTACCTTCTCCAGAAATGCCGCCAGAAGTCCGCAATCGCTTGGCCCTTGATAGCTCTAGGCGATGCACACGTTATGTCTAGTTCGACATTTGGAGAAGCCATTTTCTGTCCTCCCGGTCGGGATCAGACTTTTGAAAGCAAAAACTTTGCAGGATCGGATTTAGACACGAGTATCACCCTATTAGATAGCAAGTAATGCCTAAACTTCGAATGGAATGGATTAAAGCTAAACACGCCTTTTCCGCTCCGGGATATCGGAGTTCGGCATCTCTCAATATTCGCCGAAATAGTATATGGGACGTTCAATTCCCTCGTCGTCTTCCCGAGCGAGTAAAGCCCCTACGGCGGTGTCACCGAAGGCGGTGTAGAGGACCAATGGTTTCCCTTGTACAGAGATTTCATGACGGTTGGAGATGATAGTGTTCGTTGAACTTTCCGAAAAGCTTCTGTTGGGTTGCGGTCCAAACAAAGTCGGCTCCTTTCTTCAAAGAAGGGGGTGAATGATGCGTAAGTTGGGCCAAACCAGTATGAAGCGTCGGATGTAGTTTACCTTGCCCATGAAACTCGGAGCTCTTTCACATGATTCGGGAGGCGGCATTGTGAGGATAGCCTGAGTCTTGGATGGGTCTACTTTTATTCCTTCTGCAGTCACTTGGAATCCTAGAAATTTGCCTGAGGAGACACCGAAAGCGCATTTCAAAGGATTCATCTTTAACTTGTATTCCCGACACCTCTCAAATACTCGTAAGACGTTGGTGTGATCACCGAGCCTTGACTTGACCACAATATCATCCACATAGTCTTCTACTTGTTTATGCATCATGTCGTGGAAGATTGCCGTCATAGCACGTTGGTATGTTGCACCGGCATTCTTTAAACCGAATGGCATAACAATATAGTAAAAATTGCCAAGAGGGGTTCGGAAAGTCAGTCTTACTTGCATCATGCTCATACATCCTTATTTGATTGTAGCCGTTGTAGCCATCCATAAAGGAAAACATGCCGTGTCCGCTAGTGGCGTCTACTAACATGTCGATGTTAGGCAAGGGAAAGTCGTCCTTGGGGCAGCACTTGTTCAAGTCTCCTAAAATCCACGCAACATCGAATCTGTCCGCTTTTCTTTTTACCGGACCACATTGGCAACCAGTGTCGGATGATGAATAGGTCTCGATGAAGCCAGCAGACCAAGAACTTCAATCTCATTCTTGATTTGTTCTTCTACCTCATGTCCGAATTGCCTTGAGATTGCTTGATTGGCTTGGATCCGTGCATGACGTGTAGGTGATGGGTGGCCAATTTTCGTCCCAACGGGCATTTCGTACGTCCAGCGAACACATCTTGGTATTCCTTGAGTAGTTGAACAAGGCTCGTTCGTTCGTCCGCGGATAGAGTCAAACCGATAGAGACCGGCTGGGAGATTCATCGATCCCCGATGTTAACAATCTCGAGCTCGTCGGTCGTAGAATTGGTTCCGTCTTGTAGCTGTCGCGGGCGTCCAATACCTCCTCTTGTATTCCGTCGTTCTTGCAACATCCAATTGGGCGGAGAGACTGGGTGGTCTCTCCCCGCTAATTGCTAACAAATGCGCCGGTATATTGTCTTCCCCTTCTGATCACGGCTTGCCTCGAAAGAGCGCTCCCTTTTGGCGTGAGGATGAGCTGAAGTTTCACCGGTTGGAGACGGACGTCTCGTCGGAGAGAGCGTGTCGTGGTGTTTGGCCCCCAGCGATGTAAGTCGGTCTTCCTCTTGGATTGAAGCCCACGTGGGTAATGGAGTGCACAGGGTTTTGCCGGACTTTCCTGCGTGAGCATCTTTCGACTCGAACAGCTCCACTCCACATATTGGTGCGTACGGAGACAATGATGCGGAATACGGATGACTTTCTCATTTAGCACAGTCTTCGTGCACCGGTGATACGTCGAAGGAATGACCTTGTTGTGGTGAAGCCACGGTCTCCCAAGTATCATGTGGTAGTCCTACTCCTTTTCTATGACTTCAAACTTTGCTCGTGATCGAACAGGTCCTACCGACAAATTCAAATTGACATACCCGTATGTCTTGGTTTGATTCCCTTCAAGTCCGTCATCGTGGTGGGTGTCGTACAATCTTGCATGGGCTGACCTTGGCAGTGTCTTGAGAGTCTTGAGAGTAATTACGTTTGAAGATGCTCCCGTGTCGACGAGGCCCTCCGAACTCGAACCCTTGATGTGTGCGGTAACATGTAGGGCTCGGTTGTGACCTTCCTCTCGCCATCATGTCATCTTCCGTGAATGTAACATTATTTATAGATATTTCCGATGCAGTTGAGACTCCCCGGACGAGAAGGAGCAAGGTGTGCGTCCGAGCTATTTTATTGATCGAGCAAACGTCTCTGCCCGTTGATCCTTTGAGAGGTGCAAGAGTTCACACAAGTCTTCCACTAGAGACACAGCCTTCCCGATCTACCGGCCTCTGGTTCGTAGTAAAAGCTGTTGATCCGAGGGGAACTAGTCCCCGGTGTAAAGGTCTCGGCACGCTCATTTCCGACGTCATCTTGATGAGGAGGTCAAGTATGCCGTTTACCGCTTCTTTGATCAGCTCCATGTTCCTCGTCCGAGTCTCAAGTATCCGAGCCAACTCGCTCATAGTTGGGATTCCTCCCGTTGCACCCGGTAGATACGCCCCGTTGGGAAGAGGGGTATCCTCGTTGGAGGAACTTCGACCGGGATTTGAATTTGTTGAGGAAGTCATAAGACCAACCATCTCGGAACTTAGCCAAACAGATTGGGTATTGAAGAAATTGATTTCACAACCGAGAGATTAATCTCCCACTTTGTGGTCGCCAATTGTTGATGGGTGAAAACTACTCCCGCAGAATTTGGTAATTTGGGGTGTGGATGAGGAATGAATTTAAACCTTTAAACAAATGCACTTTACGCGGTGAGTGCTTGTAGATTCGAGAGATCAATCTGTGCAAGTCCGGCCTAAACCAAGAAATGGCCGTTCCGGACTTGTTTCGGTCACAAAGTGAAGGAGATGGGGTTGATCTTAGGGAGGGAAGCGAAGAAGGTGTTGAGATTGTGAAGATGTTGGCTTGCTTATGACTTGTAACGAAAGATGAGCAGGCTTGCGGTTGATGCAAGCGGGCTCGGGTGTTTGAATACGATTTGTATTAACACTTGGTTTTTCCGTCTCGTCCCGAACTTGTGTTGTTGTTTGAAATAGGCGGAGAACCTATTTATACAAGTCATTGAGCCTCATTCACGTCTCTCGTGGGAAGTGGAGGAAGTGGAGTGATGGAGTAGTGGAGTTGTGCGATGCGACCAATCTTGCCCACTTCTCCCTCGTTCATCTCTAACCGTCCATGACTTCCTAACACGTTCTTGTGATGGCGCGTTGCACGCCGCACGCTGTAAACCGCCAGACCAATACCCCGTATGTATCCCCCAGTTTGTGACATGATTGATGTCTGGAATGTGCGGATCGTGGATCCACGAAAGATAGCATGTAATCGTCAATTGAATAACTGCGTTATTCGGAAAGTCGATACTTGTGAAGTATCGTGTGTATTTTATGCACAGTTTCGCATTGTGGTGTGGTAAAGTGATGGGTAATGACGCCTCACTAACCAAATAACTCCCCCCGGGGTTGTATAACCAAGCCGGTGAAGTTGAACGGATGAGATGATGTTTGAGACACTCATCCGCGACCGTTAATGAATACTAGGGTTTTTTGAAGAGGCGCGCAAGCATCACTCTTCACTTGGTCGAAACCAAGCATGGGAAGGGCTTTGAGAGGACCGACCGGTCATGCATGTCGATGGCATGCCGGTGTACACGTCCATGTCTCAATTTCCCAAGAAGGCGCGATCTAGGCCACTCAAATTGACCTAAAAGAGGAGTGGTTGAGATCGGTTTGCGGCAGAAATTTCTTACCGCAAAGGAGTTGATAACGCGTGATATTCCTTGTGGCGTTCCAAGACAACCGTCCTTGGTCGGTCTTGGTCGATCACTCCGAGCGTGTAGGTGGTAGGCTGGTGTTCACACCTATACGATTATCCCATGAAAACGTGATCTAAGCCATTCAAATCATCCTAGAAGTTGAGTGGTCGAGATCAATTTGCAATTTGGGAAGTGTAACCACGCATGTTTGGGCGGGCGTTTTGGATTAGTCGGGCATGATATGCCTTGGCCGACCGCATGAGGAGGTAGATGGGCCCACGGTGGTCATGCTTTGGTATAACCCGGACTGCTTAATCTAATCTGTGACCCTCCATTCGTGCCGAGAAGATGGACGTGCGTGATGGCTTGAACCCTAATTTTGGCTTTCAAAGCCGTGCGACCATGCTCTTTTAGGCGGACGAATTTGTTGTAACCAATCATGGTTGGTTTTGACCGATTGGTCAAGTGTGTAGGCGGTCACATGGTGATTGTGTCGACATGCTCCGGGCCCTTTGAGTCTACATCTACACCTCCATCTATACCGCGAAGATGGATGGTTGAGACTGCTTTTGCGGCACATGTAATATGCCGCAAACCCTAATTTAGGGTTTTTCCGTCCATAATGCTTGGTATGGACGATTTCTTAACAAGCGAAGGCCAATGGTCGACCATGCGGGGTCGGGTCAGTGTATTCCATACCTGCTTGGGGGTGATGGAATTGATCCGGGGTCATCCAATCATGCTTGTGGAGTTGGATGATCACGATCGAATCATATCCGTCTTGATATGGTCGGTCTTAGGATGCTCAATCGGGCTAGTATAACACACCGAGAGGGCTCAATCGGGCTAGTATAACACACCGAGAGGGCTCGGCTAGTATAACACACCGAGAATCGGCACATCACGGGTATTTCGTACATGGCTTCATTATAGTGCTTGGAGGTTCGTGTTACTCGTAAGAGTAACACTCGGTCGTCATGCCACACGATAATGATTCATTATAGTGAGGAGGTTAGGTGTTACTCTGTGAAGAGTAACACTCCATTCGTCATGCCACACCGATAATGAGTCTTTGAAATACAAGGGCGATATGAAATTCACGAAGGGATTGTTGCTACATGCTCCAACCGGAGGAATTTCATGTATTCACTGAATGGGATTGTTGCTACATGCTCCATTCTTGGTGAATTAAGTGAGGAGTATCCGTCACTTATAAATGGCTTTATCTTTTACAAGATGTCAGCGCATGAGTTTTCCGGTTATTTACAAATTTAACCTTAAACGAAAATCCACCATCAACAGATATGGATATGGACGTGCTAGTGCAAGTAAATGAGCTTATTTTTCATAGGTGGACTTCTTTGTGGTGGATATGGACAATAATGAGAACCGTTCATCTACTTCTTTACTTCTTGGGAGGCCGTTTATGAAGACCGCAAAGACTAAGATTGATGTTGATAAGGGTACACTCACTATGGAGTTCGACAAGGAGATAATACACTTTAACATATTTGAAGCCATGCGCTACCCAAGTGATGTGCATTCCATTTACTCCATTGATGTGGTTGATTCATTGGCACAACAAATGGTGGAATTGAACCAAGAGGATGAACTTGATGTGGTGTTGCAAAAGAGCATTGAATTGGACGTCCATGGATTGTCTAACTTGGATGTTGAAATCTCCAAGGAATTGGTGGAGATGTGTGGTGCGTTGGCGACATTGCAAGAAGCTAAAAAGGGTAATGTTTCATATATTTCTCTACCGTGAATGATGAAATACTTGTACCATCTATTGTGGAGCGCCCAAGCTAGAATTGAAGCCACTTCGGACCATTTGAAGTATGCTTTCTTGGGAGATGGAGATGAGCTTCCTATGATTATTTCAAAGAACCTCATACCCCAGTACAAGAAGACCATTTGCTTAGAGTCTTGAGAGAGCACAAAACGGCTATTGGGTGGACAATTGCGGACATCAAAGGTATTAGTCCATCCATGTGCATGCATAGGATTCTAATGGAAGAAAACGTGAAGCCGGTGCGTGATGCTCAACGTCGGCTTAATCCTCCCATGATGGAGGTTATGAAAAAGAGATACTCAAATTGCTAAGTGTGGGGTAATCTACCCAATTTCCGATAGCAAGTGGGTTAGTCCGGTTCAAGTGGTACCAAAGAAATCCGGGGTCACGGTTGTTCGAAATCAAGACGATGAACTTGTTCCTACAAGAGTTCAAACCGGTTGGAGAGTGTGCATTGATTATAGAAAGCTTAATTCCATGACCCTAAAGGATCACTTTCCTTTACCTTTCATTGATCAAATGTTGGAGCGGTTAGCGGGGCATTCTTATTATTGTTTCTTGGATGGTTATTCGGGATACAATCAAATTGTTATCGCACCGGAGGACCAAGAGAAGACCACTTTCACTTGTCCGTTTGGAACGTTTGCATATAGACGGATGCCGTTCGGCCTTTGCAATGCGCCGGCTACTTTTCAAAGATGCATGGTGAGTATATTCTCGGATTATGTGGAGCGCATCATCGAGGTATTTATGGATGACTTTAGTGTTTATGGCGATTCTTTTGATGGTTGTTTAAATAACCTTGAACTAGTTCTTAAACGATGCATAGACACAAACCTTGTCCTTAATTGGGAGAAATGTCACTTTATGGTAAACCACGGCATAGTACTTGGTCACATTGTGTCCTCTCGAGGGCTCGAAGTGGACAAGTCAAAGATAGATTTAATAAGAAACTTACAATATCCCACTTCGGTGAGGGAAATCCGTTCTTTTCTTGGCCATGCAAGGTTTCTATAGGCGGTTTATCAAGGATTTCTCCAAAATCTCCATGCCGATGTGCAAGTTATTACAAAAGGAGGTACCTTTCGACTTCAACAAGGAATGCGAGGATGCTTTTGACAAATTGAAGGAAATGTTGACAAGTGCGCCAATTATCAAATCACCGGATTGGAATCTTCCATTTGAATTAATGTGTGATGCTAGTGATTATGCGGTTGGAGCCGTTTTGGGTCAAAGAGTGGATAAGTTGTCCCATGTTATCTATTATGCATCTAGGACCCTTAATGATGCACAAATCAATTATTCTACCACGGAAAAGGAGTTATTGGCTATAGTTTTTGCGTTGGAAAAATTTCGATCATACTTGGTGGGTACAAAGGTTATTGTGTATTCCACGATCATGCCGCACTAAGACACTTAATAAAGAAGAAAGAAGCTAAGCCAAGATTAATCCGGTGGATCCTATTGTTACAAGAGTTCGACATAGAAATTCGTGATAAGAGGGGCGTGGAGAATACCGTTGCGGATCATCTTAGTAGACTTGTTATGTCTCAAGAGGAACTTCCTTTACAAGACCGCTTTCCGGATGAACAACTTTTCTCCATGGAAGAATCAACACCTTGGTATGCGGATATAGTGAATTACTTGGTGACAAGGAAAGTACCTAATACAATGTCCAACTTCCAAAAGATGAAACTTAAGAAGGTAGCTAAGCAATATGTGTGGGATGAACCATACTTATGGAAATATGGGGTTGATCAAATAATGCGAAGGTGCGTGCCTAATTCCGAATTTCAATCCATTCTCTCCTTTTGCCACACTTTTGCTTGTGGTGGCCACTTTGGTTCTAAACGCACCGCTCTCAAAGTTCTCGAGAGTGGATTTTATTGGCCCACCTTGTTTGAAGATTCATATGTTTTTGTAAATCGTGTGATAGATGTCAACGAACGGGCAATCTAGGTGCTCGAAATCAAATGCCACTCACACCAATTCTCGCCGTTGAGATTTTTGATGTGTGGGGTATCGATTTTATGGGCCCTTTTTGTCAATTCGAATGGAAACTTTTATATACTTCTTGCCGTTATGTTTGAAATGGGTGGAAGCTAGAGCCACCAAGACTAATGACTCTCGAGTTGTTTGTGATTTTGTAAGGGAAAATATATTCAATAGGCATGGTACACCAAGAGTGGTGATAAGCGATGGAGGCTCACATTTCAAGAAGGCTTTCCACGCTCTCCTCAAGAAGTACAACATAACACACAAAATTGGTACGCCTTACCATCCACAAACTAGTGGACAAGCGGAAATTTCAAATCGTGAGATCAAGTCCATTCTTGAGAAAACGGTGAATACCACAAGGAAAGATTGGAGCTTTAAGCTCAATGATGCACTTTGGGCGTATAGAACGGCGTATAAGACACCGATTGGTATGTCTCCATATAGGTTGGTTTATGGCAAGGCTTGTCATCTTCCGGTTGAACATGGAGTATGATGAAGCGGGGAAACAAAGGAAGTTACAACTACATGAGTTAGAGGAGATACGTAATGATGCTTACGAGAGTGCCCGTATTTACAAGGAAAAGACCAAGCTTTTTCATGACAAGATGATTTCTCGTAAAAGCTTTATCGTGGTACAAAAAGTCCTTTTATATCATTCTCGCCTTAAACTATTTCCTGGAAAGTTAAGGTCCCGATGGATTGGACCATATGTTGTTACTAATGTTTTTCCTCATGGTGCAGTTGAAATTACTAGTCTTAGAGACTATTCGGTTTCCAAAGTCAACGGCCATAGATTGAAGCCATACTATGAGAACATCGCTTATGTGAATTTTGATGAACTTTCATTTGGAGATGCACTCCCGGCGGAGGAGTAATGTGCCGCAAGAGCTAAGTCGGGCCGTCGACTTTAAAACAAGCGCTTAATGGGAGGCAACCCATAGGTTTTGTATTTCTTATCCTTTTGCTTTTTATTTTTGTTATTTCTTTTTATTGTTTCTTATCATGTTAAAATCTCCCACCTTGACTTTACTAGGAGGATTCAATTACATTGAGGACAATGTAAGGTTTAAGTGTGGGGGAGTGGTTAAGCATATTTTTAAAACAAAAATCAAAAAATCAAAAAATCAAAAAAATTTAAAAAAAAAAAAAAAAAAAAAAGAAGTTTTACATAAAAACTCCAACTTTTAAAGATTTTAGAGTCACTAGCATACTTCTAGGTATGTTTACATAGAGATTTTGACCGACATAATTGAACTTGGAAATGTTAGGGAACTACATTCGGATTTCTTGCTTATTAGAGTGTTAAATAATGGATTTAATCATGCCGGTGATGCGAATTTGGTGCAGGGAGAAGTACATTATTAGAGTTGCTGATCAATCATTAGTGGAGACTACCCGTATTCATATCATGTGAGGCACCAACCAGAAATTTTCCATCTACTAAAGAGCTTTCTTTTGAGTGTGTGTCACCGTACGTTAATTCCGGGTAGAATGGTGAGCTACCCAACCTCCCACCAATAGAAGCACTACTTTTTGATCTCTTGAGTGCTAATTTTGTCAATCATGAGGGTGACGTCTATAGATGAAAGCCTCCTTCTTGTAGTTCGATTTGCAGTTAGCTCCATTCTCTCTCTCGACAACAACGGATCCATAGAAACACCATCATCATCAACAAGGAGCGACATCAAAATCTACAAGGAAAGTTGAAAAAGTTCATGGTTTACAAGCAACGGAACGAGAAAAAGAGCAAATTTCATATTCAAGTAAAGCAACATACAAAGAGCAGATTTTTACATATATGTTGAGGACTTACAATACAATGAGGTAATTTTATATTCAAGTATGAAGACTTATTCACAAGAGTGAAGAAAATTAAAAGGTGAGAATTTTTGAAGTTTATGATTTCAAGGCGATACAAGTTGTGAAGAATCAAGCGGTAAAATACTTCTTCCACGGCCATGGTTTATTTTGTATTTAATTTCTCTTGTTTTGTTTTAAAAAATTGAAAAAAAAAAAAAAAAAAAACAAGAGAAATATTTGTTTTATTTAATAAGCCGTGGGGAAGGAAAATCTATAAGGAAGTTTCAAACGACAAGGATTTGAAGGTAAAAAGAGTTACAAATTGTTAAGGATTTATGAAATTCAAGAGTTTATCATCAAAAGTTGAAACCGAAGACGAAGACCAAGAAGATCAAGACGAGGAGCGGAAGACGTTTCTATTGGATGCCGTGAGTGGTGTTATCATAATTGGCGATCGGATGTGAAGGTGAGTAAGTAATCTCATCCTCAATAATAAATGGTTGATTTCCTTTCTTAGAGATCGTCGAAAAATGGTTTTTCAAAATATTAAAAGATGTGGGTTTTTAAAAATATTTCGGAAGTTGTCCTTCCCACCATTCAACGTGTTGCAGGAATTCTCTCTTCATTCCTACTGCACACATGTGAGACCCATAAAAGAGCCGTCTTTTTGAGTGCAATTATCATAAAATCCTTTTGGTGAGGCGAAGTCGAGGCGAAATGCTTATTGATCGTTTCTCAAACACGCGTTCTCTCATTATGGTGTGGTTATTTCTCACTCAACATTTAAGAATGAGAATATGTTCTTTAGTATTTCTAACTTCTTATTACTAGCATGCGAAACTCTATGTCCTCATAGCTCTTTGGATGCTTAGGACGCTTGAACGCTTTGAAGTTGTGAGTTTTTAGTTTGATTTGCTCGAGGACTAGCAAAGTCTAAGTGTGGGGGAATTTGATAGGGTGTAGAATACATCCTATTTACTATCTATTGTTTATGCTTTCTTTGTTATTTCTCTTGTAAATTATGTATTTTACGCTTGTTTTGAGTTTTATAGCTACTTTGGAGTCGCACGGAGGAAAAGAAGAAGAAATCACCCAATTTGAGCCAAAAGGGAAAAAAAGGTCATTATACAGGCGATTGATATATGGAGCCCAGTTGAGGTTAAGGGGCAACCCAATTTGGATGAGAACTAAAGACAACCAGCTGTGTTAAGGGGCAACCACCTGTGTTATAAGGCACTCAATCTGGGATAACCCTTATCTTATGTAGAAGGGTATCCTTATCAATTCCCCAGCTCTCACTACCCAACCCTAAATCGACATATTCATATCTCTCAATCATTTAGTTTCATTACACTTCTCTGAAAGTGAGAAGGAAGAACGGCCAGGCCGTTGCTGCGATTTGACGCCGCCGAGAAATAAATATGAGACCGAGAAATTGAAAGTAAGGGAGATGAATAAGAGCAAGAGAAGATGTTCATTTTGCATCGAGAGATACAGTAGAAGCGACCATTGCTTCTTGTTGATTTGTTCAAAGATTGAGAGACAAGAGATCGAGCGGGATTGTGAAAGGAGAGAGAGCTGAGGGTTTAGATGCTGCCATGAAATTGCAGATCGATTCTGTAGAATCAGTCGAATGAAGGACAGAAAGGGGATCTGGTGGATGTGATGATTTTGGGTAAGAACTGGTGGTGCCGCTAAACATGGAAAGAAGAGAAGGAATTGAGGCTGTTATTGTGGTCGAGATTCAGTAGATCAAGCAAAGCAGATGGATCTGTGGATTGAAGAATATAAATGGGTTTGAGATCGATGTGTGAGCAGAGAAGAAGAAATTGAAATTTGAATTAGGGTTTCTTGTGAATCGAGAGAGAGTTACGGTGTTGATTGGTAGCTGCTGATTGAAGAACTGAGAAGGAAATCGAGATGAAGAAAGGGGCTATTGCAGTCAAAGCTGAGAGACCAAAATCGAGAAGTTGAGATGGTTCTGTTATCAAAAGAATTAGAGATGTGTTTTGGAGCTGTTGCTGTCGAATTCAGATGGTGAAGAAATTGAACCAAGAGAAGACCCTGATGATGTTGGTTTGTGGAGATTAGAAATGGGTACTTGCTCTGAGTGTGTGTTGATGCTCAAGAAGATGCTTCAAGACTGGATGATACTGAGGGTTGTGCAAGTATTCTTTGATGGTTCTGTTGTTGCAGGCAAGGTTGAGTTTATGGAATTGGTGATTGAGTTAAAGTGTTTGCAGCTGCAAATGGATTGAGCTGAAACTGGTGTTGATCTTATGAGATGGAGATGCAGCTGAGGTCGAGAATTCAGTGCAGGGGAGATTGAGCTTTGACTACACTGGAATGGGTGAAGTTCTGGCACAGGGAATGCTGTATTGAATGGCTTGAAACTATAGATGAATGTTAGGCTTGTTACAGGGAAGAAGAGAGGCCCGAACTCGTAGGGAATCACGGAGAATACAAACATGGCAACTCCTACCGGAGTTCCGTTACGATGAGTTGACTCGGTGGCTCGTTCGGATAACTCGGTGGCTCAGCGACCAACTCACCCCAATAAGACCAGCCAGCAGTGAGTTAGAAGCTGACTTCGGACCGACTCATTCCTTTCCCTTGACCGTTGACCGACGGTTTGACCCCTCGACCGTTAGTCCTAACGGTGGATCGATCGGAATATTCACCGAATATACCATTGACGGTGAAATTTTCGGTGGCCTAGGCGACTATTCCGGTCGGATTCTGGCCATAATACCAGTTTTCCGGCGAGCAAAAATTCCATAATTTTCTATGGACTTCTCTCATGGGTGTGAAGACTTGGACTAGGAATTGGATGGAGAATTGGACTCAAATTTGGAAAGAGAAGGTGGAAGAGTTGAGAAAAGCTTGGATTTGGAAATTGAATTGCTAAAGGAAAAGGATTCTATTCCTTGGAAGATTTGGAGAATATTGAAGCCTATAAATAGAGAAGTTTTCTACATCTTTTACACACCTCTCTACACACACAACACTTGTGTTTTTGCTTGCTTTTCTAAGATTCTTCTTCTTAATTATTTGTGTGAACTTGAAAATTCTCCTTTTAATAATTATTATTTGTGTGAATTTCAAAAGCATGAGTAGCTAATTTTCTTATTGATTGAGGATGAATTCCTAGTTCTTAATACATGATTTGAGTTTTGTTTTAATTCTATCTTGAAGTTTTTCACATAATTATCGTTTGTTTTTACTAATAGGAATGATCTTAATGACATTCATGATTGATTGATAGATTGTTTAGAGTGCACGCTAAATTGATTTGTTAATTTGATCTAAAGCTAGTGAAAGTTAGGGGATAAGTAATCGTTTCTTGACTCTTTACATAAGTAGCAAACACGAGACCTTGCAGAGGGATTCCGTGGAGCAATTGTGTGTGAAAACAACGTTAGCAAGTAGACCTTGATCTAAGAGTCTAACTACTAATATTGACCTAATAAGTTCATAGATCTTAATGTGTTTATTTAAATTACATCTAGAGTGATCTACTACTAGGTGGTTTGGTAAATAGAATCCTAGTTTCGAGAACTTCCGTATCCGGTGATACAAGGGATTTAGGGTTTAGCACCGATCTAGTTTGCTTTACCTACGGTTGGTGATAATTTGTGACTAATAACAAGTAGAAAAGAACATAACTTTAATCATTGTTTTGCAAATCTAAGAAGGATTCCCTTGGTCTTGTCTCTCTTATTGCTTTCAACTTTATCTTTTTATTGCTTTGTTCATTTTCTTTTGCTTTTTACACCCCCCTTTCGTGATAAATTTTACAACTAGAATCTCATGCTCCTCGTGGGAACGAACTTGACTTCCATTATATTATTTTTATTGAGTGGAAATATTAATTAATTTGATTGCATCTACGACA
>JAJJWW010002715.1:0-155567 GCA_023531295.1 Papaver armeniacum | reverse complement strand
CGCAAGCACGCACGCTTTCTACACTTTGCGCCGGTCCCACTCAAACCTAGCACACTCGCTCCCAACTCACGCCAACTTCCCAACGCCGCCTGCTGCACCGGGCCCACCAATTGTGACAGCCTCCCGATTTGTGCAGAACTACCAGAGGCAAGGATTCCAAATCCTATTTATAAAAGGTCGACAAGCTTCCTTCAATTTTACTTACGTTTTGTCATTAATAGTTTGTCACCATCTTATGCTTACCTCGCAACAAAGCCCATGTTCCGAGCTAAGGGGACTTAATGTTGATGGTGGTTTTTAGACAAGGGGTAAAATCGTAAACCCCCATGACCTAATGTTACCCGCAATACATTAACTAAGAGCATTTAACCTGGTGTAAATAATTAATGGGGTATTTTTCAAAATACCGTTAGGGTTTTCAACACGTAACCCTAATTCCAAAACCAAGCCGCACCTCGCGCATCACGGGCAAGAATTCCAAAACAAGCCGCATACTCCGCACCATGGCAACAATGCCAAAACCAAGCCGCACCGGCGCATCATGGCAAAGAATGTCAAACCAAGCCGCATATCGCGCACCATGGCAACAATGCCAAACCAAGCCGCACCTCGCATCATGGAAGCAATGCCAAACTAAGCCGCATATCACAAGCACCATGGCAACAATGCCAAACCAAGCCACCACTGCGCACCATGGCAATAATGCCAAACTAAGCCGCATCTCTTGCGCACCATGGCAACAATGCCAAACCAAGCCGCACTCAATGGCACCATGGCAACAATGCCAAACCAAGCCGCATCTTTCGCGCGCTATGGCAACAATGCCAAACCAAGCCGCACCCCACAAGCGACCATGGCAGCAATGCTGTCGCTATGCCTTTGGCCCACGCCAAATATAGCGCCCTAGGCTTGCAAGACTTGCAACCAGGGTCAACATGGCCGCACGTGCCATTGGCACATGCCAACACGTGTCGCAAGCCATATTTCCAAGCCGCTATGCTCAACCCACGCCAAATATAGCGCCCTAGGCTTGCAAGACTTGCAACTAGGGTTAACATGGCCGCGACGCATATTGGCACATGCCAACACGTGTCGCAAGCCATATTTCCAAGCCGCTATGCCTTTGGCCCACGCCAAGTATAGCGCCCTGGCTTGCAAAGACTTGCAACTAGGTCAACATGGCCGTGACGTGCCATTGGCACATGCCAACACGTGTCGCAAGCCATATTTCCAAGCCGTCTTACGCCGAATATAGCGCCCTAGGCTTGGAAAGACTCGCAACTAGGTCACCACGGCCGTACGTGCCATTGGGCACATGCCAACACGATCGCAAGCCCTATTTCCAAGCCGCTATGCCATTGGCCTACGCCAAATATAGCGCCCCTAGGCTCACAAGACTTGCAACTAGGTCAAATGGTCAGACGTGCCATTGGCACATGCCAACATGCACGCTGGGTAACCTAACTTGCAAACCGTGCAACCTACCACCAAGGCATTCCGCACATGCCATTGGCACATGCCAAACATGCATCGCTGGTAACCTAACTTGCAAACCGTGCAAATCCTACCACCAAGGCATTCCGCTCATGCCAAACACACACACGGGGTAACCTAACTTGCAAACGTGCAACCTACAAGGCATTCCGCACATGCCATTGGCACATGCCCAACACACGCTGTAACCTAACACCAAACCGTGCAACCTACCACACTAAGGCATTCCGCACATGCCATTGGCACATGCCAAAACACACGCTGGTAGTAGCTTAACTTGCAAACCGTGCAACCTACCACCAAGGCATTCCGCATGCCATTGGCATGCCACACGCCACGCCACCAGCAGCGCACTTGAACTCAAGATGCAACCAACACTCGAGACATCAACCAAACTGGGGATGCTTTTTAGGATTTTGGTTTGGCCCGGTCACAAGATGCGGCAGTACATTACGCTCACATTAAGAAAGCGTGAAAAGAAATAAAGCTACAAATAAAAGAGGAAATAATGGTGAAAACGCTTTCCCCCATTAAACCATGCGGTTACCACCTCCTCCCATTATTTCACCCTTTACTCTCTTCCTTCATGAGGCCAGGTACGTTTGATCTCGACTTGTATAAATAGGTCTTACTATTTCCACCGGACAACAAGTCTCGGTCGGGAGAAAATACTACACCTCGTAAAGGCAACTTTGCATGCCTCCCAAAAAGCTTTCATCTCTTGCAAGCTTCCTAAGCTTTCACTTTCCTCTACAAGTCGAGACGCTACTCTCCCCTGCACTATTCTCGGTCTCAACACCTTTCTTTGCTTCCTCCCCAAATCAACCCTTCTCCTCCACTTTGTGACCGAAGTAAATACTGAAACTGCCATTTCTTGGTTTAGGCCGGACTTGTAGCGCATTGATCTCTCGAATCTATAAAGTGCTCACGTGGCAGCACATTTGTTTAGGGTTTGAACTAGGTTTCTCACTCACCTACCGAATTTACCAAATCGGCTCTGTTTTTACCCATAAACACTTGGTATAACTAATCACAAGGCCTAACTTGATTTGGTATGACTTATAAAGTGTAACCAATCCTAAGTAATCACCTAAGATGGTATGATCGATTCTTGTAATTGGTGTGACCGATCACAAAAGAGTTGTGTAATCGATCCTTGTAATTGGGTGTAACCGGTCCTAGTAATTGTTGTAGATGATCCTAGTGACCGGTGTGGCCGGTCACAAGTAATACCACGAGTATATGGTAACCGGTCCTGATAACTTGTGCGACTGATCACAAGTAGACCATATTGAAACCGTAAGTGTGATTGGATATTTATCACATAGTTGTCTTGGAATACAAATGATCCAATTCTAACTTGTTTGGAAGTGTGATATAATCGATTCCAAGATTGTAAATATGAAAGAGGATTTACAAAGAAAATATGTCAACATACTTTTGAAAACAATAAGTAATTCTTATCTTATATTGTTCAAAGATATTCCTTAATAACTCAAGGAGATACATGTCCTAATAAATTAAGAATATTTTAATTAAGGTTGTTAGTTTTTATATGCTTTAATTACTAGTAATTAAATGCATATCTCTAGAAAATAAAAATTGGTAATGTGCATTTACTAATTGGAGATTTTCCATTGAGGGTTTCTGCAAATATTGGACAAAACATTTCAGGAATTATGAAAACCAAACTTTTCTATTCATTGCATATCTTGAGAATATTTTTTTGGTTTTGAAATTCCTCGGTGTCCAAAACATCCTTAGTCTACAAATACCCAAGTTTGCATTTCTAACAAACTATCCTAAGAGCCAGAAAAACTTCATCTTTTATAAGTTGTCGGTGGAGGCTCTACCCTAGAGAGCAAAGTAACCTAATTAGGCTAAATCTCTTACGATCGTCGTTTAAAACCCTTCAAAGGATCAAGAAGCTCTAATAGTAGTATTGGTGGGAAACAAGATAATTGCAAGTGTATTACTTTTCGATTTGATTTGATTGACTAACGGTGGTTGAACTTTGGAGGAAAATTTGAAGACAAAGAAGATTTATTATTGGTTTCATATCTTTGGGTACACGAAACTTGATCGGCCGATCCACTAGAATCATTTTATCCTGATAGATTGATTGATTAGTTTCATAGATTGGCATCACTATATAGTATCTTGGTGGATTCTATATTAGTTGATTGCAAAGTCTAAACTCTACTATTTCGATAGTTAATGGATAGGCAGATCTAGAACCCGACAAAAATGAGTTTATAACTTAAATCACCGTGTTTTGAAAAGAGTTGTTACCGAATGTATTTGTTGTTCCTTTACTATTTGGAATACGAACTAAAGGAATAGTTCCAAAGGCGTGCACTTCTCGAATGTCGGAAACGCATGGATACCGGAGAAACTAAGTGAACTAGGGTTGGTTGCTTTGTCTCAACTATACGGGTTGGTTTATATTTTTGTAGAACGTCTTAATTCCGAGTATTCAACTTTGGACCGGGTCCCGGTTTTTCTCATTTGCGTTTCCTCGTTAACAAAATCCTTTTATGTCATTTACTTTTCTTCCGTAATTATAATTGTTGTTATTATAATTCAATATAAATTACATGAATGTTAACTCTGTATTACTTGATAGTGATCCTATAGAGTTTGGTTAAGTCCAACCTATTATCAAGTAATCACACTTAGATTGTTGTATTATCTCGATCTCGTATCCATAGACTATCACACAAAGTGTGAATACCGATTTCTCGTATTGTCTCGACTTAGTACATGGACAATCACTTTTGGTAAGAGGACTTATCTAAGGAAAACTTTAAGATTGTGGTATATTTGGGTACCCTCGTCTTTTCAATTGGTATCGGAGAGCAGTAAAACACGAAAAGATCTAACAATCTTTGTTTGGTGAAATCTAACCTATAAGAATTGAATCAATGGCTGATCTAGTTGATTTACCATCAAGATTTGATGGCAGACACCATTGTGAAAATATGCTATGAGAACTTTTCTTCAATCCCACGATTTTAATACTTATCTATTAATCAAGACGGATATGAACGGCCAAAAGTAGAATATTCGGAAAAGAGTTTAAACGCCTAGCGTTCTATACTTACGAAGAGAGAGCTCTTGCAAAGCGTATTGCATGGTTTGGATGCCATAATACATGCGGTAAGCCATGATATGATATATCATATTCTGGCATGTGAGACTTCTAAGGAAGCATGGGATACTCTTGAGAGTGTATTTGAAGGAAATGATTCCGAAAGAGAAGCTCAACTTCTATCTCTTTCTTCTGATTGGGAATTTGTTATAATGGATGATAACGATACCTTCGAGGAGTTTAACTTTAAACTTTCTGAGATTATCAATGCTTCTTTCTCTCTTGGAAAGACTATACCGAAAAGAAAATAGTATGCAAAATTCGCAGATCGTTACCATTTAGATACGAGTCTAAGAAACATGCCATAATAGAAGCCAATGATCTTTTTATACTTTCTCGAAACTCTCTTGTAGGAAAGTTAAATATCTTTGATAAAGAAACTCATTGAAGAACCGAAATATTAGATATGATGTGTCACCTAATACAAGTCAATCTTCCAAAAGAAGTATGTATAAACCTGATCGAGAGAAACGTTGTCAATAGGATGAAATACTTGTTGAAAAGAGCTTAACTCAACAATTGTACTCCTAACACAACGAATTAAGGATTTTTTATAGAAAGATAAATCTAATCCCGATACATTATCTCTTTGTCATGAAAAGGTAATGAAGCAATCCAATGTTTCAAGTACTGTATATTCGGACATATGGAAAAACATTGTTCTAGCATAAAACCTCGAAGTGCAACCAGGCTTACGTATCCACTCTAGATGATATTCCGCATTTAAAAACACTATGAAGGAATATCTAGCTGTAATGCACTTCTTACCAAATCTAACAGTGATGTGCCGTGTGATTCTAATCAACTTCTAAAGAACTGTTTAGAAAAACTTGATTGGGTAATTAAGGAAAATCAAATATTAAGTATAGAAATTGAAAATCTTATGAAACCCCCCCGATCGGATAAAACTCAAGAGGTAAAATCGAGAAAGAAAAATTGGTTAACAAACCAAAAGGGTCGGGAAGCTAATTCTTCCGACAATATGTTAAGTTCTTTATGTGGAGAAAATAAGCCACTGCAATCTTTCATGAAAATCTTCAACAAATAGATTCATCCGTGCTCTTCGCAAAGGCACAAAGATTTTGAAGGCCGATAAGTTTATTAGATCTAAAAAATTGCGACTCTTGCAATAACAAGAAAAAGAATAACAAAACAACACAATATCTTGTGTTTATAAATCATCAAGGATTAATAGATTTGTTACCGTGAGTGATATTAATTCTCACCTCAACACACACTAATTATGTTGAATATTAAGACTTCACTTGTTACCCAATTTTTTTTTTTTTTTTTTTTTTTTTTTTTTTTTTTTGAGGAAGCATAAAATTGGTCGAATTTACAAATTTGTTCTTTTGGAAGGAATAGATAATCGATGATCGATATCTATCACTCTTGGGATAAATATTTTCGGTTTCATAAACCAAATACTACCATTCCTTGATTTTCTCCCATTATATATATATATATATATATATATTGTTAGAGCATTGTTGGCCGAACTCCGCATGCGTTGCTATCTCAAGCATGTTTGTCAATATTAGTGATCAAAACTATAAAGTCTTTATTTCTAGTCTAATATAGCTAAGGTCTCGGACTAGGATAGAAAGTGTAGTTGAGCTCAAGAACTCCATGGCGATCATCATACAAGACGAATGACTACTCAAGGAACTAGTGGATCTTCATCGACTAAAAGGTATGAGACTTGAACTTATCTATCACTCAAAGTCTATCTATTCTCCTATCTTGAGACAAAGTCGTTTTACTATATAGACTAAGATTATACACATATGATATTTCGAGCTGAGTATATCTCGCTTATCTATTTCTCGAAATATGTGTTGGTAAAGCTTTTTCTTTAGCCAAGTTCATCTTTACCTAGTGACGAAAGTCATGTTATGTTTCAATCACTTTGGAAATCGCTCAAGAGAAATAGTTTGTGAATAACAACTATATAACGTCTCCGAGAATGTTTCAATGATTGAAATAAGAGCCTAGACATTATAACCATCAAGGATATAAGCATTGTTGTGGTAACACATATATGTATAAGTCCTTATCACTTGAACCGAAGCTTGCGAGCTTTGTTGATCAAGAGAAACCTAACGTGAGCCAAAAATCAGTCCACGAATCGCGAGTTCTCGAACCCGAGAATTTCGCCGGAGTTGTAGCTCGATTTCGGGCCCGCGAACTTACGTGTTCTCGACCCGAGAATTTCGTGGAGTTTGTGAACTCCAACCGGTTAACTTGAGTCCGCGAACTCACTCCACGAACTTGAGTAGATTATGTCAAAAATGATGTTTGTGAACTTATCATTATAAACTAAGGAATGCTATTGCAAATCGTGGCTTTATAGTTCATGAATCGATTCGAGTGAATCACATCCACTACGGAAAAATATATATCTACAACTCGGAGATTTACAACAATTTTCTAAACATGGTAGAAAGTCCTATATTTTACAATCAGTTTCAAAGGAAGAGTTGTCATATATCATCACTGCTAACCCTTAGAAACAAGGGGTTGCGCTTAAGAAAACAAACGACAACTCCTTACAAAACAGCTTGTGATGACATTTAGCTATAACAACTATGTTCCATATATGTAATGACTTAGCCTATCACAATTCTAATAAGTGTTGTTGAAGAACACAAAATATGATAATGAAAAAATGTTAGAAGGAGATTTGAACATGAACCTACTGCATGGAAGTCTAGCTCATCAACCACCCTTTCACTCACAAGTTTGAGTTTTTCTTTTTTTTTTTTTAAATAGAAACCTACAAAGTGTTGTTGAAGTAAAAATATATAATGTTGGAAAAAATGAGGTTATAGGGAGATTCGAACATGAACCCTACCGCATGGACGCCTAGCTCATCAACCATCCTTACCGTTCACAAGTTTTGGCTTTTTTTTTTTTTTCTTTTTTTTAATAAAAATGTATAACAACACTTATAAGTAAAATATATATTAGAAGAAATGAGGATGGGGATTTGATCCTCAACCTCCCGTATGGAAGTCTACACCACTAACCATACATACACTATTACATGTTCTATCAAGTTTGTGGTTCTTTAATACACTAACTTTTATGACAACCCTTCATGAGAGTTGTAAAACAAAATGTAATGCTCAAAAATAATACTCAGGATCGAGCCGCAAACAAAGACGAAGCCTTCTATGTAAACAATCACATACACGCTTCTCCGTAAATAATTACATACATTTTTCACTATTTGTAATATTTACTTTACTCACTTCGGATAAGGGTACTGCAATTTTCACAAATCTCATAATATTTATTACCTTTATTTCTAGTAAGGGTAATATGGTAATTTTAATAATTTATAATATTTAGTTTACTTATTTTCCGATAAGCGTGGTTTGGTCATTTTCATAGTCTTCATAATATTTATTGCATTAATTTCCAAGAAGGGTAATATGGTCATTTTCACAAGCAATAGTATTTACTTTACTATTTTTCGATAAGGGTAGTCAGGTCACTTTCACAATCTCCATAATATTTATTGCACAAATTTCCATGAAGGGTAATATGATCATTTTCACTATCCATAATATTTACTTTACTTATTTCGTATAAGGATAGTTTAATAATTTTCACAATCTCCGTAATATTTATTACCTTTATTTCTAGTAAGGGTAATATGGTCATTTTAATCAGGTAGTATTCGAACTGGATGTTCAATTACGTATATTTCTTATCGAATTTTGATATATTTCTTACCTCGTAAATGGATGGATTCGTTGTTCTTACCAAGTTTCGACTTAGAGTAGTCAACTCGTGGCCGTGATTCGATCTCGGAGCATGGTATGCATAGAATATGCATAAATAAGGTTTGTTTAAGGTTTCGTAAAATATCTCAAGGAATCTTACCTAGAATGGATGGATTCGCTGTTCTTACCAAGTTTCGACTTAGAGTAATCAACTCATGCCGTGTTTCGATCTCGAGCATTGTATACATAGAATATGCGAAATAAGGTTTGTTTAAGGTTTCAGAATATACCAAGGAATCTTACCTCAAATGGATGGATTCGTCATTTTACCAAGTTTTTACTTAGAGTAGTCAACTCGCGGCCGTGTTTCGATCTTGGAGCCCGATATGCATACAATATACGTAAATAAGGTTTGTTTAAGGTTTCGTAGAATATTTCAAGGAATCTTACCTATAAATGGATGGTTTCTTCGTTCTTACCAAGTTTCTGACTTAGAGTAGTCAACTCGCGGCCAGGTTTCGATTTAAGAGCCTGGTATGCATATATTTATGCAGAATAGGGTTTGTTTAAGGTTTCGTAGAATATCTAGAAGAAATCTTACCTCGTAAATGGATGAATTCGTCTTTCTTGCCAAATTTCGAATTAGAGTAGTCAACTCGAAGCCGGGTTTCGATCTCGGATCCTAGTACGCATACAATATGCAGTAGGGTTTTTTTAAGGTTTCGTAGAATATCTCGAAGGAATCTTTACCAGAAATGGATGAATTCATCGATCTTACCAAGTTTCGACTTAGAGTAGTCAACTCATGGCTGTGTTTCGATCTCGGATCTGGTATGCATACAATATGCGAGAATAGGATTTTTTTAAGGTTTCGTAGAATATCTCAAGAAATCTTACTCAGAAATGGATGGATTCGCTGCTCTTACCAAGTTTCGACTTAGAGTAGTAAACTCGCGCCGTGTTTCGATCTCGGATCATGGTATGCATAGAATATGCATAAATAAGGTTTTTTTAAGGTTTCATAGAATATACCAAAGAAATCTTACCTCATGGCGAGGTTCATGGTCTTAGTCAACTTGGGGCCGTGTTTAAACGATCTCGGAGCCACTTTCTTCTCTAACTCGCCGAAAAAGGTTTGTTTAAGGTTTCGTATAGTACTCCATGGAATCTTACCTATGAATGGTTAGATTCATCGTTCTTACCAAGTTTTCGACTAAGTTTGAAGTCGAACCCTCCAGAGCTTCTTGGTTCATAGTTTCTATGTCGTTATACCATATTTGAAGTTGGAATCGATCTTTGAGCTTTATATTTATCGATTTCGATGATGTATCATGCTAAGTTTGAAGTCGAGAACCCACCTAGAGATTCTTGGTTCATAGTTTCTATGTATTTATACCATATTTGAAGTTCAAATTGACTCGAGCTTCATATTTATCGATTTCGATGATATATCATGATAAGTTTGAAGTTAAAACCTCCTGCAGCTTCTTGGTTCATAGTTTATATGTCTTTATACCATATTTGAAGTTCGAATCGACTCGAGCTTCATATTTATCGATTTCGATGATATATCATGCTAAGTTTGAAGTTAGAAACCTCCCGAGCTTCTTGGTTCATAGTTTCTATGTCGTTATACCATATGTGAAGTTCGAATTGACTATGAGCTTCATATTTATCGATTTCGATGATGTATCATGCTACGTTTAAAGTCGAACCCTCCTGCAGAGCTTCTTGGTTCATAGTTTCTATGTCGTTATACCATATTTGAAGTTTGAATCGACTTTGAGCTTCATATATATCGATTTCGATGATGTATTATGCTACGTTTGAAGTCAAAACCCTCCTATAGATTCTTGGTTCATAGTTTCTAAGTCGTTAGTCTAAGTCCTATGGGCTAGATATCTAGCTGCTAGATTGGCCATCCACGTCGCTGGGAAACCTTCTAAGTCCTATGGGCTAGATATCTAGCCGCTAGTTTGGCCATCCACGTCATCTGAGCGTCGAATGGTGCAACAGCGTTTTGAGCGCCCGAACGGTTCTACTTTTAAATCTCAAATAGTTAGATTTTGTGAGCGCCGAACGGTTCGGCGTTTTGGTCACTTTTTGAGCGCCGCACCATTCTGGCCGTTTCAATCTCGCCGATAGTGCGATCAGAGCAAATTCTAGGAGAGATAAGTAGCCAGATTGAGTGTTAACTTTTTTCCCGCACTTTTTTCATGATTTGCAACACTTTTTGGCCAATCTAGCAGTCCAATCTAGCCCATAGGACTTAGCCTTATACCATATTTGAAGTTTGAATTGACTATGAGCTTCATATTTATCGATTTCGATGATTTTTCATGCTACGTTTGAAGTTAGAACCCTCCTAAAGCTTCTTGGTTCATATTTTATATGTCGTTATACCATATTTGAAGTTTGAATCGACTTTGAGATTTATATTTATCGATTTCGATGATGTATCATGCTACGTTTGAAGTCGAGAACTCTCTTAGAGCTTCTTGGTTCATAGTTTTTATGTCTTTATACCATATTTGAAGTTTGAATCGACTTTGAGCTTCATATTTATCGATTTCGATTATGTATCATGTTAAGTTTGAAGTCAAAACCCTCCATGAGCATCTTGGTTCATAGTTTCTATGTCGTTATACGATATTTGAAGTTCGAATCGACTCGAGCTTCATATTTATCGATTTCGATGATATATCATGCTATATTTGAAGTGTGAACGAAGATACTTCATGACCTTTATGACTAGTCGAAATTACTTCATGACCTATGTTACTAGTTGAAATTCAAACCGGAACCAAAAAAAAAAAAAAAAGAACAAAAACACAAAGAGAAAGCACAAAGAAAACAAAAAAAAACACAAATAACTTAATATTTATCGATTTCAATAGTGTATCCTGGCAACCCAAGTCTTGTAGGTGGACTTCTCTCCCGCGAGACTATCGTGAAGAATTTATCAGCCACGTTTATCTTGGAGTTACCAATTTCCTTCGGTATGGCAGAATGTTTCTCAAGAGACGTCATAATAAAGATTCCCTCACAATACTTCCGCTTTCCAAGCAACTACAACGGAACAATACGAAGAGAGATTATTACTTTAAAGCGCACGAAAATTATTTTCACCCAAGACGCAAGCCGCTTTGTTTCAAGGCCGTACCATACGGCATATAATTCTTGTCCAACCGAGGAGGAGTGACCCACCAGGGGAATCATGCCCACGGCCACACCAAAACAAAGAGTAAACCCTAATAACTAGGTTTTCGTGGGAAGGGATGGCAAATTACTATCGTGTGCTTACCTTACACAACTAGTTGAGGCGGTCAAACATTACTATGGTATTCATGCCTAAGTACTACTTTGAGCGCGTGCAAGACATACCCGTGGCTAGGATTCACACCAACATGTTCTACAAGGTCATAAATTGTATGCCTACAACTAGGGTTTTCACCAACAAAAGAAAACAAAAGGGAAGCAAGACAAACAATAAGTACTGGAAGACATACCTAATCCGCTCGTCCGCTTCACCGCTACCAAGAGAACCAAAAAAAAAGAGAGAATAATGAAGACGTGAATCAAAGGGAGAGGCCGGCAATCCTTTTATAGGTGTGATACTTGGGAGTTTGAACAAGGAGAGGATCTCCAATTTTGATCCAATGAAGGAAAAGAGGAAACCGGGTCTCGCAAAGACCAATCTCCACGTCTAAGACCACTCACGCCACACCACGGCCCCACCACGCCTAGCCGTCCGTGTACGTCTTGCCTTGCCAAGGCCACACTATGCCAAGCCGACTGCTCCACTGCCGCGACCTTATCATCCACACGCGTTTGCCTTACCAAGACCACGCCACCTCTTGGCCTCGAGCCAAGCCGTCCACTTGCGTCGCCTTCCAAGATCATGCCCCCTTTACCTTGGAAATGTACGACTGGACCAGCCGGTAACTTTCATCTCACCACTCCACGGTGCTGCATTCCCAGGTACAACTTACGCGGGGCCGCCAACACGGGAATCCCAAACTCTCTTTACCACTCAAAAAGGTTAGTCGATTCTCTTGACCATCTTTGCAATGATTTACACCTCGATTTCGTCCTTATCGCCATTTACCATCATATGCTTACCTCGCAACAAGGCACTTTCCCGATAAGAAGGGTACTTAATGTTGATGGTGGTTTTAAGCTTAAGGTTAAAATCATAAAACACTAAACCCTAACGGACGGTGATGTCACAACATTTAAAGTAACAAGCATTTACTAGGCACATTTTTGAAACCTTTAATGTGTCCTAAATAATTACCGAGGTATCTTTTTCAAATTAGGTTACGACAAGCCAAACCCTAATTCCCACGTGTGCCGATGGAAAATCATGCCATCCACACCGACCGCGCCAAAGCATGCCAACCATGCTAGCCGTACCTCATGCACTTGCAAATCATGACAACCACTGATTCCGGCGCCAAAGCATGCCAACCATGCTAGCCGCACCTCCTGCGCTAATGGAAAATCATGCCATCCACACCGATCAGCGGCAAAGCATGACAACCATGCTAGCCGCACCTACGTACTGATGGCAAATCATCCCGCCACACCGACCGCCAAAGCATGCCAACCATGCTAGCCGCACCTCTGCCAATGAAAAATCATGCCACCACACCGATCGCGCCAAAGCATGCCAACCATGCTAGCCGCACCTCGTACCAATGGCAAATCATGCCAACCACATCGATCGCGCAAAGCATGCCAACCATGCTAGCCACACCTCCGTGCCAATGAAAAATCATGACAACCACACACCGATTGATAGGTGTTGTAAAACACCTAATTTACTATCTAGTAGTTACGCTTTCTTTGCTATTTTTCCGTGAATTATGTACTTTACGCGTGTTTTGAGTTATTAGGTACTGAGTCGCATAAGAGGAAAAGAAGAAAAAAATTATCCAATTTGAGCAAAAGGGCGAAATTGTCATCTCACGAGGAGCAAGTGATATATGGAGCTAAGGGACAACTCTCTTTTGGAAAAGTATTAAATGACAAACGAAGAAATGTTAAGGGGTTGCCAATTGGTACCCTTATCCGTTTCACCAAGGTGGCCGTATCCACCGGTTCATTCCTACACTAACCCAAATCAGGTCTTCCTCTCAATCATTATCTTCCCCCGAACCATAAATAGAAAGAAAAGATGGCAAGAATGGTCCTCCTAGAGATGGAGAAATTGAGAGTTCAAATGAAGAATAAGAAGATGTAGGTGGTGATAATAAACCCAGGGAAAGGAAGAAAAGGGGATCTGTGATGATAAGGAGCGGATTGAGCGTTTCTGAGCTCGAGTTCAACAACCCAGAGATGGAAATAAGGGGTTTAGATGGATCAATGAAGATTAAATGGGGTTTTCTGCTGGGAAATCGAGAGAAGGAAAGAGCTAGCTGCTGTTGAGATTAGAGAGATGGTTGAATTTCAGGGGAACGAATTTGTGAAAACTACTTAGGGTTTGCTGGAAATAAGAAAAGGGGATCTGGTGCAGAGATGATGGGAAATTGAAGTTAAGAAGCAGATGGAGCTAATGGGTTTGTGATGAATATATGGCTTGCAAAAGATGGAGCTATGTCAAATGGTAATGATGGATAGTTCTGAGATGGAATTAAAGGCATTGAGCTGGGTTCAATCTCAAGACTATGAAGCTGGAGGAGTTCACTTTGGTTTGTTTGCAATGAATGAAACAATGGGTAGATGAATGTTAGGTGCAGTACAGGGATGGTGAATGGAAGTTAGCATTACAGGGAAGTGAAAGTGCTGCAGGAGATGGGTTACTAGTGGTGCACTGATGTTGTTGGTAGGGATCTGTGTAGATTGCGGAAATGGAAATTGCGAGTTGAGTCATTCTCAGAAAGCGATCTGGCAAGATGGAATTAAAGTTGCAGCTGCAAGTGCAAGTGTCGTTGGTTGGCTGGACTAGGAAGGAGTTCTAGTGTTGATGCCTTGATCCTGGTGGTGACTAACACAGGGAATGGTGAGGCAATGGTTACGGGCGTGAGATGGAGGATGGATTGTAACTTTGAACAAGGAGACAGAGAGGGTGATGCCCGTGCTTCCGATGTTAAAGCAGATAGATATTGGATTTGAAGCAAATGCGGGGAAGAATAGATGGCTGCCATTGCCTTGAATCAAGTTGGATGTTTGTGTTGTAGGTTATTACAGATGAAGCAACTAGACTAAAAGGCTGTGGCAGTTGCAGGTGATGGTCTGTGTGATGCAGGTGCCATAACTGGTTCATGACTTTGATGGGTTTCATGGAGGTCAGATGGAGTCCTTCATCACCAACTAAGCAGACTGCATTTGAGGTGAAATTGTGACTAACGGGAATGAGATGTTGAAATGGCAAAGGTTCTGGTGGAGTGCTGGTAAAGAATGGATGCTCGTAATGCTGAGCTAATGTTGCAGGGATGTGCTTTGGTGGCGCCAGGTTATTGTGACGGACCGAAAATTACGCCTTTGGCGCGTTGCCCCGCAGGTCGTAATCTCCCCGGTGCGCCATGATGAAGCTACGATCCGGGCCTCAAAGCTAGGCAAATGCACGTCCCAATTGCCCTTGCAAGCATGCTCGTGGAGCATGACGTAGCTAACTTAGCTTCCACACCGTTCCAACTTACCCTTGTCCCGCAAAAAGGGTTTAAGGCCATACGGCCAATGCCAATGCATTTTTCATGCATCTCGGCTTTACCTTTTCGTATGGAATTCATAATTGAATTTCCTAGCTAGCCGAGCAACCGCTCACATTGTCGTGTCTTGTCCGAGGCATAAGCCTTGGACTTTAGCGTAGGCCACACCAAGCCCTTGCCATTTCCCACGTTACCTCGCTTACCATCTCTTTATAACTTGATAGGAAGTATGAGCATCCACTTACCGGCATGCAACTAAGCCTCATCAAGTCCGGCCACAATCATCTCTCGCGTCGAGCTACCGAGCTTAGATGATATGAGGGGCCAACGTCTTTGGGCCGCAATGCCGCAACTCGTCATGGCTGCCTACGTACCTTCCCTACTCTAAAGGTATCAAGCATGCACCGTAGTTCATCCATGAAGGGACAAAATTAAACCAAATCGTTTGCAAGGTCTGTGGCCTAGCAAAATCTGTAATGGCTTTGGTTCGTATAGGCCATTCCGCCAAGATGCATAATGATTATGCATCATCGGGTCCGCGTGTGGCATAGTGATGCCAACGCATCAAATACCCTCTTCGAAAGGCTACGCAACTATAAATGAGCCTTAGGCATCATTTATGCTCTTCCGGCTAAGCTATGAAGCTTACTTGGTACATAGTCCGCATATGCACCTTCAACCAACTACCCCTCCCTATATATGTCTTAATGGAATTTCTACAAGTATGAAAAGGGGAGCATATTGACATGCTTCACTATTCATGGCCGTTGCCATGAATTTCGGAAGGACCGCAATGATTGCCGAGTCTCCGTTCTATTGCACAATGATTGTGCACCACTGCGTTCCGGCCGCGCACAATGATTGTGCACCAATTGTTCCATGCGTTGCACAATGATTACACACAACGATTGCGTACAATGATTGCGCACCACCCGGTCTTCCGACCTGTTTGCTTATTGCACAATGATTTCGCTGTAAGATCGAGCCCACCTACCCAATCGGCCTAATGCATCATGATGATGCAACATTGGCCCTTGGCCAAATGCCAAACATAATGCGCCATTTTTGGCGCGGTATCAACCTTAAGCCAATCCACCTTTTCACGCCGGAAGCTTTGGATGAAGCTTCATCACAAGCAAATGGCGCATCTTTTAGCATGCGCCATGCTAAAAACACTGGGTGTTACATTATCACACCCTTCAAAGAATTTCGTCCCCGAAATTCAAAACCAAAGCTATTGTGGACAATCTCTTCGAGTTGGATTCCATGAGCAAAAGTCCCATACCGTCTGCTCGAAATCACGGGTTTCTTCAAGTTGTCATGAACAACAATTTAGACCTTCCGAGCACATGTCCCATACCACCCGCCCGGGAATCCAAAAGTGCCCACAACTAAACCAAGAATCGCAATTGGCCGTGCCAAGAGGATATCTCGACCGGGTATCCCGAATGCGCATCCCATACTACGCACTCGAAGTCCCTAAAGTTCACAAGTTGAAAGGTGTCATCAAAATGACAAAATTTTAGCACAAGGTCTTTGTGTGGATCAAGATCCAGTTGCCCACCGTCCTCGACGGTCATCCAGTGCCACTCGTAAGTGGGATGCTAGCCGCTCGACAACGCACACCCTTGGCGTTGCCAACGTGTGGGGATGATCGGTCCCATTGTCTACCCACCGGTCCCGCACGGTCTTCCGGATATCCACTCGTAAGGGGGTGCCACTTAGGCCGAGCAATCTCACGGTACTTGAACAAGCTCAACCCGATTCGCATAGTAATCGGCAAAGCGATTACAAACTCTTCCCGCGCAAAAGTTGGCCTACTCTCCAACTTTATGTTTCCATCAAGGAAAACACTCGCCAATGAGTCCACTCGCACAAGTCCCTAGAGTTTTCTCGGAACTTGCTCGATACCATCCGGTGACGGGACCGGAAAATTACGCCTTTGGCGCGTTGCCACATGCCGTAATCTCCCGGTGCGCCATGATGAAGCTACGATCCGGGCCTCAAAGCTAGGCAAATGCACGTCCAATTGCCCTTGCAAGCATGCTCGTGGAGCATGACGCAGCTAACTTAGCTTCCACACCGTTCCAACTTACCCTTGTCCCGCAAAGGGTTTAAGGCCATAAGGCCAATGCCAATGCATTTTCATGCATCTCTGGCTTTACCTTTCGTATGGAATTCATAATTGAATTTCCTAGCTAAGTGAGCAAATCGTCACATTGTCGTGTCTTGTCCGGGCATAAGCCTTGGACTTTAGCGTAGACCACACCAAGCCCTTGCCATTTCCCACGTTACCTCGCTTACCATCTCTTTATAACTTGATAGGAAGTATGAGCATCCACTTAACGGCATGCAACTAAGCATCATCAAGTCTGGCCACAATCATCTCTCGCGTCGAGCTACCGAGCTTAGATGATATGAGGGGCCAACGTCTTTGGACCGCAATCTTGCGCAACTTATTGCGGTTTTGCCCTACGTACCCTTCCCTACTCTAAAGGGATCAAGCACGAGACCGAAGTTCATCCATGAAGGGACAAATTAAACCAAATCGTTTGCAAGGTCTGTGGCCTAGCAAAACGGTAATGGCCTGTTCGTATAGGCCATTCCCGCCAAGATGCATAATGATTATGCATCATCGGGTCCGCGTCGTGGCATAGTGATGCCAACGCATCAAATACCCTCTTCGAAAGGCTACGCAACTATAAATGAGCCTTAGGCATCATTTATGCTCTTCCCACTAAGCTATGAAGCTTACTTGGTACATAGTCCGCATATGCACCTTGAACCAACTACCCTCCCTATATATGTCTTAATGGAATTTCTACAAGTATGAAAAGGGGAGCATATTGACATGCTTCACTATTCATGGCCGTTGCCATGAATTTTCAAGGACCGAATGATTGCCGAGTCTCCGTTCTATTGCACAATGATTGTGCACCACTCGTTCAAATCCATTGTGCACCAATTGTTCTGTCGACAATGATTACACACAACGATTGCGTACAATGATTGCGCACCACCCGGGTTTCTCGATCGATTTATTGCACAATGATTTCGCCGTAAGATCGAGCCCACCTACCTAATCGGCCTAATGCATCATGATGATGCAACATTGGCCCTTGGCCAAATGCCAAACATAATGCGCCATTTTGGCGCGGTATTGGCCTTAAGCCAATCCACCTTTTTCACGCCGCGGAAGCTTTGGATGAAGCTTCATCACAAGCAAATGGCGCATCTTTTAGCATGCGCCATGCTAAAAACACGGGGTGTTACATTAAACAATCATTGTGCAATAGAACGGAGACTCGGCAATCATTGCCGGTCCTTCGAAATTCATGGCAACGGCCATGAATAGTGAAGCATGTCAATATGCTCCCTTTTCATACTTGTAGAAATTCCATTAAGACATATATAGGGAGGGGTAGTTGGTTGAAGGTGCATATGCGGACTATGTACCAAGTAAGCTTCATAGCTTAGCCGGAAGAGCATAAATGATGCCTAAGGCTCATTTATAGTTGCGTAGCCTTTCGAAGAGGGTATTTGATGCGTTGTCATCACTATGCCACGGCGCGGACCCGATGATGCATAATCATTATGCATCTTGGCGGAATGGCCTATACGAACCAGGCCATTACCGTTTTTGCTAGGCCACAGCCTTGCAAACGATTTGGTTTAATTTTCTGTCCCTTCATGGATGAACTACGGCTCTGTGCTTGATCCCTTTAGAGTAGGGAAGGGTACGAGAGGCAGCCGCAATGAGTTGCGGCATTGCCGGTCCAAAGACGTTGGCCCCTCATATCATCTAAGCTCGGTAGCTCGACGCGAGAGATGATTGTGGCCAGACTTGATGAGGCTTAGTTGCATGCCAGTAAGTGGATGCTCATACTTCCTATCAAGTTATAAAGAGATGGTAAGCAGGTAACGTGGGAAATGGCAAGGGCTTGGTGTGGCCTACGCTAAAGTCCAAGGCTTATGCCTGGACAAGACACGACAATGTGACGCTGTCAAGGCTAGCTAGGAAATTCAATTATGAATTCCATACGAAAAGGTAAAGCCGTAGATGCATGAAAATGCATTGGCATTGGCCTTATGGCCTTAAACCCTTTTATGGGACAAGGGTAAGTTGGAACGGTGTGGAAGCTAAGTTAGCTGCGCCATGCTCCACGAGCATGCTTGCAAGGGCAATTGGACGTGCATTTGCCTAGCTTTGAGGCCCTGGATCGTAGCTTCATCATGGCGCACCGGGAGATTACGGCCATGGGGCAACGCGCCAAAGGCGTAATTTTCCGGTCCGTCACAGCTTATGATCTTTGTTTCCGTTTACGGTGAGTTGAGAGCAAGTTAAGTTGGTGGCAGTTTGTGTTAGATGTGGATTAAAATGTGGAGTTGAGGGACCGGTGTAATGAATTAAACTCAGTTCTAGGGGAATTTGCATGTGGTAATTGGAGCAGCTGGGATTTGACTTGCAGGTACAGCTCAAGTGAGTTACGGCTGGTATTGATGCAAGAGTGAACAGGGAAGATTGATGGCAGTGACAAAGAATGGCTCAGGTGGTTGAATGGATGTTTAATGGAACTGGTGGAGTTGCAGTGGTGTTGAGACTGATGGTTTGAATGAGCAAAAGAGTTATGAGACTATAGTTCGAGATAGAGGTTTGTGGTGCTGTGTAGAGGGGTGAGAAGAACTGAAGTAAGTACAGATTGAAATGGAATGGAGATGCAGCTTGGTATGAGCAGGTGTTGTGTTATGCAGTCGAGATATGAGTGGTTTTTAGCTCAAGTTGGGGCTGAATTGATTTTGATTAGAACCGACTTTGTATGGAAGATTTGGGTATGAGCCGACCTCGTTAATGGGGCAAAGTGATTCGAGTTTTGGTGGAGTCCTCGAGTTAGTGAACACTAAACGCAATGGCGGAGATGGCATCATTGGGGATAGAACATGAAGTGCATTGGGAACCGAGCGAGATGGTTGAGTGCGGTTGACCGTGAAGTTGCAGTGCGGGTGTGTTTTAAGATTGCGATTTCAAGGGCTAAGGCAAAATTGGTATGATGCTATTGGAAGGGGCATTACGGTGGCGACTAAAGTGGTGATTGAGCTTCAGTTTGAGCCGAAATAGCAAAGAAGTTGGTGGTGATTGAGAGCCTAAAATGGAAGAGACTGGTGTTGGCAGAATGGAATTGCAGCATGCAATGAAGCGAGCCATCATGGTCATTTGCAATGAAGCAATGAAGCACAATGATGGCGCAAATGCTGGGTTGGCTGGCAAGATGGCCTCGCAAAGTGGCTTAGGCCATGACCACTCGCACTCCCGATCCGACTCGTTCTCAACTCGCCTCCTACTCGCACCTCGACTCACCTTGACCCGGTTTGACTCAGTGAATTGACCGAGTCAACTCGTTTGACTGGTGACCGGGTTGACTTTGCCGGTCACCTGAGATGCTTTCCGGCGACTTTTCCGGCCAAGTTCCAGCCATTATCCCATTTTTCCGACGCGATTTTTGGACATAATTTTACATGGGGTTTCTCACACATGGGCTTGGTGGACCACATGGGTTTTGGACTATGAAGACCTAATTTTAGAAGTTGGAGAAAAGCTATAAAAAGGAAAAGTCTTCTACAACTTGAAAAATTATTATCTTTTTCTATTCTTTTGCCTCTACTTTTGTTCTAGGGTTTACACCATGAAGTCTTTTCTCTTTCTTCTTGTTATGAACTCCATGAATATGAGCTAGAGTTTTCTTTTGGTTATGAATTAGTTGGATTTCCAAACATGATTTTTTGTGCAATAAATTAGTTTTCTCTCATATTATCGTTTATGATTCACCATTAATATTGTTACATGATTTGAATGCTATTTAGTTGAGTCGTGAATCGATTGAGTTTGTTTTCATCTCTCTTGCTAGATTAGGATTTATTATACGCAAAAGTGATAGATTCCTGATTACAAGTAGCATAATTGTGATTATTGCTTGTAGTGATACATCCTAGTAGTCACATCTGAACCATAACCTTTGTTAAATCGGATTAGTGCTTTTTACACGTTCAATTGCTTTGATTGGCCTGATTTCATAGAACTTAATGCATCTAGGGAATTAAACTTGATTAGTGCTTTTACACGTTAGGTTGTTCTTTTAGATAGAATTCATATTCGCATCTTTTAATGTGTTTGTTGATGACAAGAGGAGATTAGCGGGGTATTCTTGCGATCAAGGTATTCTAGGGCCTTTGATAAAAGTTGAGATTAAAATATCAATTCTAGTTATTGTGGTGAAAACATGTTTGTGATTGAAGATGAAATCCATGACCAATACTTTCTTATCCTTGATTTGATTTGTTTACTTTTCTTTATTTGCTTTTATTTAGTTTATTATATAAAAATCACAAAACTACCGGTGTTATTTATAGGAACCAAACAATTTGACAACCTAGACCTCTACGTGGGAACGAGCCTTTCTTTCCCTTGCTTCATTATATATTTTGAGTAGTAAGAAAGTGTAAATTTATTTTTGACGCCTACAACAGCGATCAAATTTTGATAAGGGGTACCCATTGTGTGACCCCTTAACATTTGCTGGCTGTCATTTAATACTTCTCCAAAAGAGAGTTGTCCCTTAACCTTGGGTCAGCTCCATATATCACTTGCCTGTGAGATGACAATTTCGCCCTTTTTGCTCAAATTGGATAATTTCTTCTTCTTTTCCTCCGTGCGACTCAGTACCTAATAACTCCAAAACACGCGTAAAATACATAATTCACCGAAAAAATAGCAAAAAGCGTAACTACTAGATAGTAAATTAGGTGTTTTACAAAACCTATCAACCGTGCCAAAATCATGCGAACCATGCTAGCCGCACCCTCGTGCCAATGGAAAATCATGCCAGCCACACCGACCGCGCCAAAACATGCCGCCCATGCTAGCCGCACCTCCGTGCTAATGGAAAATCATGTCAGCCATACCTACTGCGCCATGCCAAATGCACCTCGCCATGGCCCCATGCCGTGCCACCATACTGGCCTTCACTACGCGGCAATCAAAACGAAGGCGTGCGACAATCAACGGTTGCCCTTCATTCCCAAGAAAAATCAGCCATCTAAGGTTACCAAACGACCTTTTCCCCAAAACCCTAGCTTGGTCACGTACCTAGCCCAAGTTAGCCACGCCATGTGTCCATGAAAAACCCTTGGCTTTATATGCCAAGCCAAAACCGCACCTAGCCCAAGCTAGTCACGCCATGCGCCTATGGCAAACCCTTGGCCCCACATGGAAAGCCAAACCAAACCTAGCCAAGCTAGCCGCACCATGCTAAACGCAATTTTCCTTAGCCCTAGCCATGCTAGTCACATCATGCCAAGCCAAACACCCTTGCCTTGGCCCTAGCCACGCCATACGCCCATGACAAACCCTTGGCCCCACATGCCAAGCCGAAATCGCACCTAGCCAAAGCTAGCCACGCCCAAGGCGAACCGTTGGCCCCACATGCCAATCCTAACAACACCCTGGCCGCGCCACCCTGTTGGCCTTCCCTACGCGGCCACCGAAACGAAGGCGTGCAACAATCAACGGTTGGCCTTAATCCCAGGAGAAAATCCTAGCTATCCAGGGTTACCAAATGACACATGGTAACCTTTGGCCCGAAAACCTAAGTTTGGCCACGCCAAACCTTTCCATGCCAACGGCATCCCAACCAGCCGCGCCATTATGTTGGCCCTCACTACGCGGCCACCAAACCGAAGGCGTGCAACAATCAACGGTTTCCCTTCAATCCCGGGAGAAAATCCTAGCCATCCAAGGTTACCCGGACGACACATGGTAACCTTTGGCCCGAAAACCTAAATTTGGCCACGCCAAACCTTGCCATGCCAACCTAGCCGCACCACCACGTTGGCCCTCACTACGCGGCTACCAAAACGGCGTGCAACAATCAACGGTTTCCCTTCAATCCCATGATCAAATCCTAGCCATCTAAGGTTACCATACGACACATGGTAACCTTTGGCCCGAAAACCTAAGCTTGGCCCGCCAAACATTGCCATGCCAATGGCATGCCAACCTAGCCGCGCCACCACGTTGGCCCTCACTCTGCCGCAACCAAAAAGAAGGCGTGCAACGATCAACGGTTGCCCCTCCTCTCAAGATGCAAAATCTCGACCGTCGAAGGTCACCAGGCTGGCAAGTTTCCCCCGAGATTAACTTGCCAAGACACAACAACGTGCTACATGTTTTCCAAAACATTCGAGACATCAATACAAACCGGGGATCCTCTTTGGGTATTGGTTTGGCGGTTTTACAGCGTGCGGCGTACACTACGCCCGTCATAAGGAAGTGTCATAAAGGGTGAGGCGGTTAGTAAATACGGGAAGTTATGTGTGAAACGTTCATGGGACATAAAGCACATGCGTTAACAACTTTATAGGACATGAATTCCATAACGTTAGCAGTTTCATGAAAACCAGTTTCATGCGTTAACCACTTTATGGAACATCAATTCCATGCATACGGTTACCACCTCCTCCCATTTACTTCCCCACTCCTTAATGAGACTAGTGTACGCTTTTACTCCGACTTGTATAAATAGTTCTTGCCTATTTCCATTGAACAACAAGTTCATACGGGAGATACAACACTCAGAAATACTTGCTTGCTATCTCAACTTGCGAGCTCTCTCACTTTTCTGATAACAAGTCGTAGTAACCCAACTACTCTTCCAGAATCAACTATTCTGGTCTCACCACTTTCCTTGCTTCCTCCCCAAAACCAACCCATTTTCCTCCACTTTGTGAGTGAAACAAGTCTGGAACGGCCATTTCTTGGTTTAGGCCGGACTTGTACAAATTGATCTCTCGAATCTAAAGTACTCCCTTGCGAGTACATTGTTTAGGGTTTAAATTTTTCTCACCGCACACCCATGATTACCGAAATCAGCCAGAACTGTTTTCACCTACAAATACTTACCATTTGTTAGCCTTCCCACTTTTCTGATACAAGTCGTAGTAACACAACTACTCTTCTAGAATCAACTATTCTGGTCTCATCACTTTCCTTGCTTCCCTCCCCAAAACCAACCCATTGTCTTCCACTTTGTGACCGAAGCAAGTCCTAACGACCATTTCTTGGTTTAGGGTGGGACTTTTGCGATTGATCTCTCGAATCTAAAGTACTCCCTTGCAGTACATTCTTTAGGGTTTAAATTGTTTCTCACCCGTACACCCAAAATTACCAAAATCAGCAGAAACCACTTTCACCTACAAACACAAGGATAAGAAGAGAGAGGAGGGCTGTTATGGAATTAATAAAAAATTTAATGATCTAGTTTAAATTTTATAAAAAAATTTGGGGTTTTTATATCACTTTTGGGGAATATGGAGTTCTTGTAACTGTCAACATATGGGTGGAGTTTTTGTACTCCAAATATGGTCACCTTGTTTTTTTCTCCTCATTCTGATATTTATAAATAGTAAAATATTATATTATTGGATAAAGAGTATTACATTAACTAGTTGGAAGCCTAACAAGCTAAGCTCCAACAACATACTACTACATTAATTGAACAGGTTGTTGTGCTAACCTACCAGCGAGCCTCATGGGTAACTTAGCCAAGGGAGCCGAAGCGGATGGGGGCTGATTATAAAACGAGACTAAGACCAGGTACATCACAAATGCTAAGTACTAACACCATTATTTTTTTAGCGAGGATACAAGAACAGGTACATCACAAATGCTATTACTTCATCGGAAGGCATATAAAATGCCTAGTTACGATACACCAGCATTTTTCCGATACAAATACATGAATGGAAAACACGAATTTCTCACACAAACAAAATATGAAGTACGATGCTGCTTATTGTTACTAAAAAGCATAATAAAGATAACCCGATATCACATAGATCACATCGGCTGCAGCTAGCTTATGACAACATGATATGTAGCTAATTTACTAATACACTGGTGGTGGTGGAGGTATGTCAGCGCCATATCTTGCAACGGAACCCCTAATCTCTGTTTTCTGTCGTGTAAGTTTTCGAGATTACTTTAGGAACCATGAGATGTTGAGAATTAACCTGTATACGCACAGAAATCAAATATTGAAAAGTGAAGCAGCCAAATTTAGGAACTCTTGGAAACCATCTTCATTAATGGGCATACTAGTGATGTGCTACTAAAACAAAATTAAATAAGAAAACTGATTCCTGTTCTTTTGGTAAGCATGCGAAATCGATGCATTCCCAATTATTTCAGAGTTACCCGTTGTTACCTTGGGATGGTAGAGGTGGTGGTCGCAGGGCATCTCCACAACAACAAACACAATCAACTCGACCATCTTTTGCTTTGTATTTATTTGTAGTGTAGCTTCTGCCTCGAGCTGCACACCAACTCTTGCACTTGTAGAAGTCAGCACTACCACCGGAACCACAGATGGTAACCGTCCAAATCCGTTCTATATTATTCGCAGGACAATACTTATTGTTTAGAGCACATACACACTCTGCATACACATTGATATAACCAAATTAAGTAACTAAGATATATGAAACGTTAAGAATTTACCCAGATTGCCATAGAAAGCAAGTACAGTTCCAAAGTGGAAAAGTAACCGAACTTGGGAGCTCTGCTTCTAAACCATCTTCATGATTATGATTGTGATAAGACTTTAGAAACTAATATAGTGGTGGATTTTAATTTTAAGATTCTTTTTTACAATGGGCATGCTAGAGCTATGCAAATTAATAAAATAAAATAAAGAATAAAACAAAAGAAAGAGACTGATTCATGTTCCTTTAATGAATATGCACAATATATGTCTGGGTTACCCGTTGTTACCTTGGCATGGTGGTGGTGGAGGAAGAGCTGGTGGTGGAGGAGGTGATGACGGAAGACATGGTGGTGGTGGTGGTGGAGGTGTGGCATCTTCACAACAACAAACACAATCGTTACCACTTATAAGTCTTTTAGCGTAGTTTTTGAAATGTTCTTTACACCAATCCCCGCAATTGTTGTACACATCAATTTGACCACAGATAACACCAATCCCATGTTTCTCAATGACTTCGATGTTATTGGCAGGACAAAATTTATTGGCTGCCATCAGAAACAAAATTAGGAAAGAATAAGATTGATCCTATTATAAAGAAGATTAATTCGGATAAGTTAGCTCTAGCTAGCTAGCCATCCATGCGAGATATAGACTGAGTATTTACCACGTGGTGGTGGGAGAACTGATTGTGGTGGATCTTCTCCAGGTATGGCATTTTTACAACAACAAACACATAAATATTCAGGAGGCATAATGACCCCAAAACCCCAATTATTGTTTACTTCTTTTATTTGCTTTTCAGCGAACCATTTGCCGCGATCTAGACACCATTGCTTGCAGTTTTGGTAATCGTAACCACAATTTGGGTTATGCGTTCGCTGAACATTTTCAAGATTATTCGCGGGACAGAAATTATTACCTGCGGATACCTTCCCTGCATAAACAAAACAGAAATCCGAGAAAATAAGACTGGACCGTTATGATATGATTAACTAGGATGAGTTAAGCTGGTTAGCTAATGAGACATTGAGTACTTACCTGTGTACGTATACAAAGCCAGTATCGCAAAGATCAAAAGCAGCCAAACTTGGGAACTCTTAGAAACCATCTTTAGGCTTTAGAAACTTATAATTTAGTGGTGGATTTATGTGATCAAATACATGTCTATTTATAGGAAGAATGAACCAACTTAGGTAACGCTTAGAGTTTAGATAACACTTAAATCTATAACATACTAATTAGCATTCGAGAGATGTCGTACGTAATATTTATTGTAGATGTAGATCTAGATGCCATTATTGATCGCTCTTGCAATTAATGGCAATAAATATCTCTCCGTGTTTAACTACATTATTTGTTACAGTTGAATTCTCAAACATAATAGGCGAGATCCAGATGAACCCGGAACTGTAGGTGCCTCCATTCGATATTATAATTACTCATCCAGCACGATTCCTTGGAGTGTCAAAAGATCCTTGTATCTTTTAATTGCAGGCATATCTTTGTGCACGATTCTTGGCATTGTTGCTTCTTTTTCATTGATTAGTTAAAACTGAACACAATGGAGCACCAAAACTAATCCTTGACCTGTTGGAACACGTGCAGTTCTCTTGGGTTCAGTGGGAAGCAAAACTAATCTTACAGCTGAATCCTGGGCATCGTATCTTTACTGCACGATTCTAGGCATAAAAATGGAGTATCTCTTTATTTATTTTCTTGATCCATAAATGGGAATCAGTGGTTACTTATGTAGCAGATAAGAATGACCATGACTATGCCGATTATGTTTCAACACCAAAGTAGACCACTACGCAGCAGATTATTTTTGAGGCAACAATACGTCCTTTTCTATGTACGAGCTACTATATATAATAATAATATAACTGTATTTAGTTAACAAAGAAATCTATTTAAACTCGAATTTGCTGGTCTTGATATCTACAGAAACAATTACATTTTTTGGGCACTTGATGCCGATCGAGAGCGTCATCTTGAAGCTTAAGGTCTTGGACTACATAAAAAATGACAAGAAAATCAGGATCCTGATGCTATTATTACTCTGGAAATTTATGACAATGAACAGCTCTGTGTTTAACTTATTGTATGCTATAGTTTAATTCTAGACCAGCTGGAACACTTTCAATTAATTTACTGGGATTCAGTTGCGCACCGTTGTCCGCAACTATTTTTAGTAATGTTAATATAGTATTAATCTTTTTCGAATACCCAACATTAGGTTAGAGAAAAACATGTTAAATGTTCAGCATGAGATTCGTTTTCACGTGGGATCGATAGCTTATTTTAGTTCTGAAAATTATTAATCACCTACCTCCCTGGATACCTGGAGTGTTAACTTCTTAACATTTACTTCTAGGCATATGGGAAGAATTTTAACAGTAAAAGTTTTGCAGGTTGTTGTTATGGCCGATCTGACACAGAGGGAGCAAAGTTTATAATCGTATTAATTTGGAAAAAAATTTCAAAATGTTATTGTGTCAGGTCCAACAAAACTAACATAATTTTTTGTCAGACTGAGATTGTGCCAACGTGAGATTAGTTATTTAACATGAGATCAGTAACTGTGGTAGATCCTGATTCCGGACCTCACAGCTACCTGAAACTAGGAATTTAATTTCTTTCTTTCAGTTGGTGTACAATAAACTGAAAGTTCTACGTGTTCTCAATTAGTTTTCTTAGCAAAAGCCACGAAATTGAAAGAGAGTTATGGAATAAGTAATGCACTTCATTTCTTTGGTTGGTTGAACTCTCTTTCTTTTTGCAATTAACGTTTAGTTATGTCAGATGCGGTAATTGATGACTTGATTAAAAATGTGAACAGTTAACCTTAATTCTATATAGAATTTCTTGTGCACTTGCGGCGAATGAGCCGGCAGTTTTCTAAATGTGCATTGGTTAACTAATTACAGAACCGAGCCCAACCGGTCAGACTCACATTGGATATATATAACTCATATACAGTATATATTAGTGTTTGGTTACACATCATTCTTGTGAATCTATCAGTAGTTTCGCCTATATAATAGTTTCAAAGGGGTTTCCAAAAAACGGCATACTCTGAGCTGACAGTGATAGTTGTACCGATACTTCTTGCATATTTGGACGAGTATGCGGATCACCGAGTAAGCATGAAAATCCAACCTGCACAAAATACACCATTTGCTTTTTCACCAAATCGCCTGGTGCTGCAATGCACTTGTCCAAGATGTCTTTCAACCTTATATCTTGTCCCACAATACTAGAAGCCGAAGACGAGAGTAGGAGTGAAGGAGAGAGTAATGCTATGAGATCGGATGGATGCCTCCCCATTAGTACTTACTTCTAACAAGACCACCCCAAAGCTAGAAACATCGCACTTCTCCATTACTTTCATCGTATATGCAAGCTCTGTTGCAATACGCTGGTGGTTATAGGGAACAAGAGATAAAATATGTAAAAGGGTGAAAAACAGATATAGGCCTGTTTTTTTTCAGGGTGACAACCATAGGCCTGTTTTTTTGAAAATTACAAATCTAGGCCGGTTTTGACCGTTTTTTGAAAAAAGCGGCTAACAAAGTGGTTATCCACCTTTTGGCACCATTAGTGTGTTCTCAAAAGACTTTTAAGCCCTTCGACTCATTAAACTCACCGAGTTAATGTTCAAATCGTCGATTAAACACGGGGACTCGGTCTTGACGTGTAAACACGTGTATCTGTATACGTCATAGATTCTGCCACGTGTCAGTAAAAATGTGGCCCCCACGGTACCCAACGGCAGGATAATCACCAATAAAAGCATATCTTCTCCATATATTCTTCTTTGTCTCATTTTCATTCAGATCTGAAAATGGTTGGTGGTGTTCATCTTTCATCAAAATGCGGCACTAGCGGCATCAAGGTGCAAATGTGATATGTGTGACAAAGACGACCATGAAACCAAGAGTTGTCCTGGGTACATTCAAGGTGCAAACATGTACCTTGTAATGGAGTTAGAGCATTATTGAGATCTAAAACCGATCAAACAAATGGAAGGGCCTTCTTCAAATGTTTGAATCCCACCGCAACTACTTTGAGTGGTTTGATCTTGCTTCTTCTCCAGCTACATCACTTCAAATCAAGCTTCCAAGCCAACATAGCTGCATTGCCTGTGGAGATGAGAACCACTGTTTCAATAATTGTCCATTAAACAATCTCCCCTGCTTCAAACACAACTGCAATTCAAAGTTACAACTAAAGGTTTGTAAGAATCAAGACAATTTGAATATAGCATATCTGGTATGTAAGAAAAAAGACTGTGATGCTTTCGGATGGGCTTGATGCACTTGTAATTGAAACAAAGAGACATTGAAAGGAAAAGTACTAGAAGTATGTAATGAGTTTAAGAAAAATCTGAAAATGTAATGAAACAAGTTGTAATTGAACGTTCCATAAGATGTTATGCAAAAGAAACTTCCAACTCATATCCAAAGTTCAAACTTAAAAGCTGCACCAACAATCCGAAGTGAAAAAGAAACTTCCAACATGAAATGAAACTCAATCAACATAACCAACTCGGATCTTCATATACTTCTTTGCTTTCTTCTTGTTCTTTTGATCGACCTTTGTAAAGGTGACATTGTTGCTAACTGAACCAATCTTCTTGAAATTCTGATTCATACATGAGGTTTGAGAAGATCCAACTTTTGCTTTTGTCTTTTCCTTGACACCTTTTTCAGATCTTGCGGCAGCTTGCTTAGATGATTCACCAACACAACTCTGGCTATTGGATTTTGTCTTAGTTCCACCCCTTACACTAGTACTTTGACCTCCAGATGAACCTTAAACAACTTTTTTTCAAGCTTTCTTGTTCCTCTTTGATGGACCTGATTCATAAGCTGTGTGAGTATCACCATCAACACATGTTCTAGCCTTTGGTACCTTTGGATTAGAACCAACTGCTCCTCCAGCACAAGTCTTTTCATAATGACCTGTTTCTCCACATCTCTTGCATCTTCTACCCTTCTTTCCTGTGGGTTGAGGTTCATCATAGGCTCTAATTCTTTTTCCCCTTGGTCTACCTGGTTTTCTGATGTTCACTGGAGGTCTTATCATCTCTTTCAATGCTGTCTGGATAAGAAGAAGGAGAGAAAGAAAGTATCATATATAAATGAAAGGATGAAACCCTAAAGGAATCAAATATGGATATTTTATTTATTACACAACAAATGATAATGAAAAAAGTAATAATACTTGACCATAATGTACCTTTTCATAGTCTTCTAGGCCCAACAATGGGTTGAATTCTTGACCATATGTTCTCTTGTAGCTGTCAACCCAATAATACTTGTCACAATACCTGCAAAAATACCCAACAGTTAAGAAATGAAATGAAAACAAATGCAATGAAATATCACAAAGTACAAAAGGACAAACATATAAGGACAAATATTATGGATATTATAAGGACAAAAAGGACAAAGAAATGAAAACAAATGCAATGAAATATCATAATACTTACTCAGCCCAAACAGGTCTCATTGGCTTTAGAGCACAGACAGACATCATGCTGGCAGACAAAACCCCTCAATTGCCATTGCAAACAGCTACAAGTCCTCTTTGGCAAATCCACAACAAAGATGGCTCCATGAAAACTTGTAACCTCATATACTTTCCCCCTAACAGCACTCTGTAGTTCAAAATTTGTGGTCAAGTCACACATCTTGGTAATCAGCTGCATTGCCTTTGGAACAAGGTCACCATCCTTCCATTTTGCAGCTTCATTCCTCCTCTTGTTGAGAAGTCCCATCACCAGTTTTCCATACATCAAACCTAGCTTGCAGATTGGCTTGTCTCTAATCTTCTTGGCCATATTGTTTAAGGATTCTGAGAAGTTGTTGTTGATGTGCTCACATTTGCTAGTAGTTGGAAAATGAGCCCTAGACCAGGTTTCAGGCCTTTTATCTATGAGAAATCTTGCAGCCAGATCACTCTCAGCTGCCATAGCATCCATATGTTGTTGTACATTAAAGTGAAGCATTTACATTAGAGTGAAGCATTTACATTAAAGTGAAGCATAATAATTGTGTGATTCAACAGAAGTAATAAAGCAATACTTACATTAAAGTGGTTGATCTTATAACACTTGGCAGCATTCCAAAGATGAGTCTGCATCTTTGTACCCCTTGTAGTACTTCTTAAAGTTGGCCATTAAGTGCCTGAAAAACCAACCAATGATTAATAACTGAAAATTAAAAAGCAGAACAAGACAAAACAAGAAATAAAATAAATGGAATCAAATGAGCTCACGACACATTATGCATTGCTCAAACAAGGGAAAGTGATAATCAACAGCTTCTAAAATCCCCTTCTGCTTGTCAGAGATGAAGGTAAACTCATAATCATCACCCAACAACTTCTTCAAATCCTCCAAGAATATCTTCCAATTCTCTATTGTTTCATTCCTGCATATCATTATACCTAATGGAACTAATCCATTTTGACCATCCAGTCCAGTTGCATGTAACATCACACCACCAAACTTCCCATTCAAATGACATCCATCTAGGCCAATAATCTTTCTACAACCAGACAAGAACCCAACTATAGTGGATTTGAAGCAAATTGTCATGGACAAGAAAGTGTTGTCTGTAGTTCCATAAGAAAAATTTGCTATATCTGCTCGGATTTCTCATCTACAAACAAAATGACATGAATATTTTCAAGGGATTGTTCCATACTAAAATTACATAGACAAAATTAAGGAGATATTTACAAAAATACAAAAACTTAAAGAAAGTGTTGTCAAACAAAGATATTGAGATAATTACAAGAAAAACAAAAACTTAAAGAAAATGTTATACCTTGACCATGTCACAGAATGCAGGCACCAGTGAGTAGCTCTTCTCATAACTACCATGTAGTTTCTCCAACACCTTCACCCTTGCTCTCCATGGAGTATGATACCTTATATTAACTTTCCTGGCGTTATTGAATCGTGTTTGCTAAGTCATCTGGACATGGCACTGGTTCATAAATTCCAAACTCGAGTCTTCATCTTCTCATAGTACCGAGTCAGCTACATATTTTGGGGTTGCAAGCTTGTTCAAGTCATCTTTGTCACCATTGCAGGTATGAGTGACATTAAAGCCTCTAAGTGTAAAAGTTTTACCTTCACCTTTCTTGACCATGCCATAAATGAACATTGGACATTCTTGAGTCCTCCAATGAATGCACTTGACCCTCAGCTTGGTTGTGGAACTCTTAGTAGCATAAGTCGATTTTTTGTTCATGATACAGTAGTTATTCACATGCTTGTAGAAAGATTCTTTACTCATAAACTTACTTCCAACTATAAGCTCAGCTGGATCCAATGACTCTTCATCTTCAGCTGGGAACATATCTTGCTCATCTTCTTCCTTAAGGTGATCTGCATATTCCTTCTCAAACTCGAATTGTCATGTGTAACACCACTACACTCAACTGAAGCCTTCTCCACCCCAACAACATCATCTTGATCTGATCAAGTAAAACAAATCACATAAATACCTAATTTTCCACCAATAGTTCATCATTAAACACATACTTCTAAGCAATGGAGTTAATCCTATATGTAAAACATTACCTTCTTGCTCCTTTTCGGACTAAGAATCCAGTAAGTCCCATAATGATCTTCGCAATTAAACAAAGAAAACAAAAACATTAGTACTTAACATCAAATCCAATTTGCAATAAACAAAAAATATAACAATCAACAAAAATGACAAACAACAAATGCTAAGAAACATCATTACCTTCTTTGTCATTTTCCACCTCAACTTCACCAAAGTCTGGATCCCCATCAACACTATGAACATCAGAATCACCTTCACCTTCACTCTCACTGTCACTTCCCTTGTCAGATGAATATCCATTCTCCACCTTTTTCAAAAACTTGTTGTACTCCATATCATCTTTAAGCTCTTGTTCATATCCAGGGATATTGTTGATATCCTCATCAGGATGACACTCATCTTCTTCAATATTTGGAAGTTGAACTACAAACTCATCACTCTTCTTATATTCTTCACTCAATCTATAAATATCCTCAACAACACTTGCTTGTGTAGCAGCTTCAAACCAGAAATCATGATTAAATTCTTCTTCTTCTTCTGCCATAGTTGCTTGTGTCGTGCTTTGAGGAACAAATTCATCTGGATAAGGCATGTTTTCATCTACACTTGTCTGTGTTGGTTCTTCGCAGAATTGAGGAACATAATCTTCTGGAATAGGCATGTCATTATCCACATTTGACTCTGCTACTTCTTCACATACTTCTTCATCATCTGAGATTTCAACAAACAATTTCTTCTTAGTTTTTCTTCCAATTTGGTTATTAAACAATGCTGCTAGCCTTGGGCTTCTTCTTGAACTTCTAGGTGTGCTACAATCATCATTAGATACTGCTTGAGTTTCTTCTTGATTTTCTTCAGATACTGCTGCTTTCTTTGGTGTGCTATTTCTTTTTGATACAGGCTTCTTTGGGGGTGTCTTCTTTACTGGTGTAAAGTACTTGTGTGGAGGAATTGTACCAACCTCACCATCCTTACTACTATCCATCACTTGCATATAAACCTGACTCCAACCATTCTCATCAAACTCAGCTGTATCCCACAAAGACTTGAACTCTTCTTCTCTATCCAATGACATTGGAGTACAAGCATCATCTGACCACAATATGTCTATCTTCTCATCACCCTTGAGTCTCAACTGTGGCCTGATCATGTCCTTCAACCTATCAAGACCCATGTCTTCTCTAGCACAGTCCCTAAACTCTAAACTGTGGCAAGTTCCTATCACATTTACCTTAAAACTTCTGAAAGGCATAATGTCAACAACAACATCACTCCTACAAGAGACATAAATCAAATTACAAAAGCAAATAGACACTAAAAACAATACATGAGCATAGTACTTTGTTATCAATTCCATCAACATAACATTTGAGTTGTCCAAACAGAGACATAAACAGAGTGATAACCAAAAGAATCAAACTGATTCCACTTAAACAAACACAGTTCTATACTGTTCCTAAACACAGTTAAACAAACAAAGTTCTATACTGTTCCTAAACTCATTCTTCTGATTCATAACAAAGTTCTATACAGTTAAACATAGTACTTTGTTATCAATTTAAATTACCTCATATTTCTCTGAGTCAATGAATACAATTTCCACAAATTCAAACCTTATCTCACCAAAAATTGATCATCATATGTTACTAGATTAAAAGTGGTTTGCATATGTTCAAATGGTATACCCACACATTCAAATAAAACTAATCAAAATAAATATCAACACTAATAAAGCTCAAACCTAATCAAATATCAAATCAAAGAGAATAACATGGAAATCGGATACTAGTCTTTCACCGAGGGAAAAATTTTCAGCTCTTCCACCAGAAAAGCCTTTCCACAAGACCACAGAGCTAATGATTAAAAGTGGGTATATCTACATTCCAGATTGTAGAGGTTACCAACATGCCTCGAGTTACATCAATCAACAGTAATCAACAGGAAAAAAAATCTCAATAGCTTCGAAATAAACCCTAACCCAAAGAAATCGAATCAAAACAAAATACCCATAACCCAAAGAAACCGAAAATATCCATAAACCCTAGAAATCGAAAATACCCATAACCCAGAGAAATCGAAAAAACCCACAAACCCTAGAAATCGAAAATACCCATAACCCAGAGAAATTGAAAAAACCCACAAACCCTAGAAATCGAAAATACCCATAACCCAAAGAAATCGAAAAAACCCATAAACCCTAGAAATCGAAAATACCCATAAACCCTAGAACTTCTAACCACAAATTGAATCAAACAAAATAAGGGAGTCGCTGTTACCTTTCATCTTCGCCGTTTCTCCTTCGTCGTTTCTTTCTTTTCTTTCTTTTATCCATCTTCGCTTTAGCCTCTGAATCTATCCTACTGAGTAGTTTCTTTGATCTATTAGGTATACCCATCTTATTTTTTACTCAGTAACAGAAACCAGTGATATTTCAGATGACTAGAGTGAAAATCGCAAAGAAGAAAGAAAATTGCAGAGAAGAAAGAAAAGAAAATTGCAGAGGGAAAAAATGGAGAGAAGAAGAGAGAGGAAGGGAAAATGGAGAAACTGAAATATCTTTTCTCTACTCTCTCCTTTTCCCGCATGTATATCTCATCTCAGCCGACCGAATACATCGAGATCCAATGAAATTTAGATGAACGACTCAGATCTCATGAAGGTGTCGTTAACTACGAAGTGAAATAATCATAGCCGTCCATTTTTCCTCCACTCTCGGATGACCACCACATGTCTTCGATTGGACTGTTATAGGGACAGCATCATTACACGTGGCTTACAAGTGGCTACTTAATAGATTACACGTGTAGAGGGCAAATGGGTAATTGTGCGTCATTAACTAATCTCATCGATGAGAAATTGACCATGTTAGATCGAGAAATTGACAAAAGTAACGGATTTGGATGGAAACATGGATGGAGGCCTAGATTTGTAAATTTGAAAAAAACAGGCCTATGGTTGTCTATCGGGTTGAAAAATAGGCCTATATCTGTTTATATTCCATAAAATATTTGATAGAAAAAACAAAAGAAATTTGTTCCAATATCGTATGTTCCAAACCAGTGAAGTCCAAATGGATTAATATGGCTTCAAAATCCTCCCGCACCGAAATCAGAAATACGTGCGTGCAGTCATGGTGCACTTCTCCAATTAGATGAATCTCGAGTCTAATAAAACATTGTTGTTGGATATGTCCTCGTGAACTATGGCAGGTGTACAGTCATGGTGCGTGTAAGCAAGTGCATCAGCCATTCATTTGATGAATGTTATCCGCTTTCCCCAATCAAACTCTACTCGCTCGTTCTCCATCGGATAAAATATTTTTCAAGCTTCCCCTTTCAATAAATTCATACGAAGAATGACATTCCTAGTTCTCTTTCCCAAAGATAAATTAAGGTCGTGTTTGGTATGCGTTTTGAAAAGCAGTTTTGTTTTGAAAACAAAATCGGAGAAAACGTGTTTGGTAAAGGTATTTTTGAAACGTTTTCCATTTGTTTCTGTTTTTGAAATAGATAAATGAAAATAATAAATAATCGTTTTTTGTGTTTTCATTTTTTCCTTATTTTTCCTTTTTCTTCTTTTCTTAACAAAGTAAGAGCTTGCGAATACAATTGCATGTACAAGAATTGTTTTTATCATTATCTCGACGAGTCTTTACATTTGATCTAGTTTAGTTGATTTTTCTTGATTTTCAAAATAGGTTTTTAAATTTCCTACCAAATAGCTTTTAGAAAATGAAAACAATGAAAAGGGGTATGTTTTTCCTCCGGGAATGGGAACTGAATTCCCTTTTAACGGAAAATCTAAAATGCAACGAGAGGAATTAATCCAACGAAGACAATATTGCATTATTAGCATTAGGATAGGGTGGGTAGGGGCCCAACCCCATCTTGCACGGTGAGAGGCACAGTCCTTTTCGTTAGATGAATTCCACAATCAAATAAAAAAACATTTTATGGCATATGGTGTATATTTTTCCCTCTTTCAATAATTATTTTTATTCATACTTGCGATTAATATAGGGAAAATTAGGTGCGAGGTCCAAAAAAATAATATTCTCATAGTCGGCTCACAATTAATTTTTAGTTCCGTGACACTCATAATTATATGAAATTTTTAAAATTGTCTCGCATGATGGATTATGCATCCGCATGATGGATTATGAATCGGGGGCATAATGGGTAACGCAACTTGGATTTAACATATCTAAAAAATCCGCTCCTTGGAATTTTACAAATTTTATATCGTTGGAAATCTTTTTAAGAGAGCTACGCAACGAGTACAAACACGAATATCAATTTTTTGTTTTTCACGAAAAATCGGAGGTGACCATTATTTTAGGAAATTTTTCAAAACTTGATACATAACCATTATGCGACCACCAAAAAGATGCATAACACATTCTGCAGACGCATACCAAATTATGCAACCATTTTCTCCATTGCATAATACATTATGCATTTGGATAAACAAAGTTATGCATCTATAACAAGTTATGTAACCATTGTTTTGGTTGATTTTAGTGCGTACATAAAAAAATTGATGCATAATGGAGTATGCATCCATATTTACGGATACATATCAGGTTATGCATCTATGTTCTCGATGCATAAAAGATTGTGCAACAATTTTCTCGATGTATAATGCATTATGCGGTCATATTTTCGGATGCATCCATTTTCTCATTGCGTAACATGTTATGCAAATATTATTATAGGTGCATAACGTGTTATCGCGACCTTTTTTTGTTGGTTTCAATACTAACAAAAAGTAGCTGCATAACATGTTATGTAACCATCCTCTATCTGCATAACAAGTTATGCAGCAAAAAAAAAAGGCTGCATAACTTGTCATCCATTCTGAATAATAATCGCATAACGTGTCATCCAACCATTTTCAGATCGCATAACAAATTATGCAACAAAAAATTTTAGATGCATAACACCTACAAGACAACCAACTCACACCAAGCTCAAAGCATCTCAGATTCAAGCTTCATAAATTCTTGGCGGTGACATCGGTCCCTGTAGTGGCGTCCTCGGGTGCCGATAGGGTGATGGATTGGTAATCTCCAAAAGAAAATACCTGGGCCAGCTGTTGAGACGTGGATATTAGCATGTAGATATAGTTTGGAAAACAAATGGTGGGCCAGGTGTTGAGAGTATAAGTGGAACGTGTCCACCTTCCCACCAATTCTTATTTGCAAGAGAAAATTTCTTAATTTTCACTTCATCATTTTTGGGTGTTCATGTACAGGACACGGCTTCGGGTAACAAATTTGTGAGAAATATGGGCGATTGAAGAACACATATGAAGACCTTCTCCAACAGCAACAAGAGATCGGAGATCTGGTTTTACTAGTTGTTTCCATGGGGTTTGAGAGCCTTGTGAAAAATGGTGCTGAATCGATGGTTGTCGATGCAAAAAATTGGGTCATACGTCGCCGGAATTATGTGCCAAAATATTAAACGAAGACCAAATTTTGTTGTGTTCAAACAAGTGATGTATGTAAATCTTTAATTGAAGTCTTGGTGGTAATTTGTGTTGTGTATGGAAATAGTAGAGCTAATAATGGAGACTACGGATAAAAATTGGATGAGTTCTTTATGATGTCTTCTTATGGACTTGACAATTGATGTATAAGGTAGTAGTCTCTTCGGATGACGACGGATTTGGTGGTGGGTTCGGATTTTTTTTGATTGAGTATAGATACATGAATATTGGAATTGATTAACTCGATGGTTGTTTGGAAACTCGATGGCGTTTTCGGAATTGATTAACTCTGTGTTGGTTAAAAACTCTTCTTCAGCAACCCACCGGAAGTCACCATCATCATGATCTTTCTCCATCAATTTTTAGATCTGCTATTTAGTTCGCCTTGTGAGAAAACATCTTTTCTGATTAGTTTTTTATTCCTTCCTTGCTTTGGATCTCGAGAGACACAAAGAGGGATACAGAGAAGAGGATAATGAACTGTTAAAAAAACGGAAACAAAATTCTAAAAATTCTAGGTTTAGGAATAATTTTTAGCGAAGAAATGGGTGCGCCCTTGAACTTTTTTGTCGATGGGTTTCACAGTGTCCAAAATCTGGAAAATGGGTGTCGCTGTAGTTTTCACAATCCACATAAAAGTCAAATACATAAAAAATGAAGCAATGCCCCCATAACTAATAACACCTAAGATTTAAATATTAACTATAACCAAATAAACACCAAGTATTCACTTTTTCTATATGTAAGAAAACATCTTGTAAAACGAATACTTCTCACCTTCTTTACTTTTACCATCACCATAATATCCACCATCTTGACGAACGCTCCATACACAATTATCTTCGCAGTGGTTTTTCCAATATCTATTTGCTTCGTAAGCACTAAACTGTTGTCTACGGCGGTATCCGTCTCCAAGTTTAGGTCCATCAGCAGCATACCAACTTGAGTCGCATTCAAATTTAGTTGTCCTGCTCCAGTTAACCTTAAATTTCCATTGGAAGTTTTCTCCATCGTTTGAGAATTTGTAATCTTCCATTACATTGCAAAACAAAGTTACAATGTTTTTTGAAGAAACTAAAAAGTACATTGAAATTGAAATCCTACTTCTAAATAACTTAAAACATAAAAAACTACATTGAAATTGAAATCCTACTTCTAAATAACTTAAAACATTAAAAGTACATTGAAATTGAAATCCTCTGTTATATTGATCCTCTGTGACTGTATAATAGTCATTGACCTCTACTACAATATCATCTTCATCAATTGTTTCCAAATTTGGAGGATTTGTCGGGACTACAATCTCACCTGTAATCTGCCTCGGGAATCTCTCCGCCAAGTAACAACTAACTCTTGTGCGCTTTTCAAAGTGAAAAAAAAAAACTCTCTTTTTGGATACCTCTAGTGCATACTCATATTGGTCTCCCGCAGCATACCGACTCTCTGCTCATGGTTGCCAAATACATGATTCCCTTGTTCTAGTGTCAATCTGTATTCTTGCGCTTTTGACTGAGTGTTTCATAGTATCCTTTTGGCCTTCTCGATGTCCTCTCTTCCTTGATGCAATCCTAATTTTCTTGAAGAGACAAATCTTTGGGAAAACATCATAATGACCAGAAGGTGTCTGACAAAGCAAGGGTTGCATGTTGCGAAAGTAGTAATAGTACCAATACTCAAGTACCACAACCATGCCAACTAAATTTGTACCCCTGGTTGACCAATCGTCGAGATATTTATAGGTATTACCTAACGAAGATAGACCCCAATCATACTCCGCAACTCTATTCAAGTCATACAATAACAAAACCCAACGTTTATCTACTTTTCCAGTAGAATGCGTTAGAAAAAAATGACCAAAACACCACATAAAGAATGCTCGTGTCAATGTCACTGCACATTCAATATTATTCTGGCCTTTTCTACTTTCAATGTAGTTTTTCAAGACAATTAAGGAAAATGTATTAGTCTTAGTGAGTCCCATGTACCATGATTTTTTGGATATCCGAAAAATAAAAATCATCCAAAGCGAGGATATGTTAGATCACTACCCAATCTACGACATAACTATTGGTCGTTTACTAGGGTCACTAGTGGGAATTCCAGTTAACATGTACCAATCTAAAGGAAGCAGGCCAATCTCAAACTCCCTAAAATGAAAGCTCCTGGTACTTCACCATCTCTCAGCTATGGCGTCAACTAAGGCTCTATCCCCATTGGCGAAATCAAACTCAAAAACAGAGGAAAAGCCACAATTATCACAAAATTGTTGTGCTACCAGATTATCTTGAACTACAATTTTATAATACTTTTCAATATCTTTGAAACTACCTCTAAAGCTTACTCTCATGAGAATCTTTCGTAACATCTTGACATACATGTGTATCACATTTCTTTGTCGAAACTATATCCAACTGGTCTATCTATTCATCCATACTTGTACTAGATGGAAAAAAATATCATTATCATTCATTTTCATCCATACAAACTAAATCATCATTATCATTCATTTTAATCATACTAATTATCATTATAATTTATTATCATTCATCCCATACAACTAAAATATCATTATCATTCATTTTCATCCATACTCAATTCATCCATATTAAATTATCATACAAATTCATTATCATTCATTTTCATCATATAACTAATCAAATTATCCTACAAATTCATTATCATTCATTTTCATCGTACAACTAATCAAATTATCATACAAATTATAATTCATTTTCATCGCAAAAATCAAAATTTGATTTCTATTCATCACACATAATCAAATTAAATCCCTAAAAAACAAAACATCACAAATTATCAAATTAAACCATACACATATCATCTACATCATCTAAATACTAAATATCAATCATCAAATTCATTGAAATCGCACAAAAAATCAAAAATCATAAACTTTAAACCTAAAATTTAAATTTCTTACCTTGAATGATTTCAAGGATGGAATCGCACCAAACCACCTTCAATCAATCACAAATCTGATGATGCACAAACCCACGGGAGGAATTTGTAAAACAACTTCTAGAACTCAAGATCTCTGAGAAACAATTTTGGGAGAGAAAATGAACATTTTGAGAAGAACTGTTAATGGGGGAAAGGTCGAGTTTTCTGTGAATGTATCGAGTCTTCTCAACGCCGAACAGGAGGCGGCGCGTCAACTTAGTCGACTATGGTCAAACGTCGCTTGATTCGGCATCTTGAACGTCCTGCATTCGTGTAACGCCGAATTGTTAGAGCGTTTATTGTTAGATTGGCCATCCCATAAAGGTTAGGAGGTTGCACTATCTGACGTGGATGTCCAATCTAGCGAAGCTAAATATCTAGCCCATAGGACTAAGCCATTTCCTTCCCAAACAAATTCTTCCGAATTTAGATCATTGAGCTAAAACGAATGCAATTTCAGGGTCCTCATACTTGCAAACAATAAGCAATCAAATCATTCCAAGAATATCTGTTAATGAAATCATCAAAGTAAACACATAACTAACAAGTAGCCAGACATTGTAGAAAACTGCAACCAAAGCTAACCAATCTTTTGCTTGCACACCTTCCCTAGCTAAGTTCATGTAGGATTCAAGTTCGGAAGATATATTGACCTCCAGTTGTTCATTGAAAAACCTGTACAAGCGTTTCAAGGCACTTAGATGACCTTTCTATGAATAAAGGTCTAATACTCTAATTATCCTTAATGCCGATCCAAAATACTAGCACCCCAACTGAGCCAAATCTCATGCACAACAAAGTCAACAAATACAATTGTTCCCAATCAATACTAAGAGGAAAGATCATAGGTGCAACAATGGATTTAAATACTTCTTTCTCGGGTGTTTTTAAGAGTTTTTTCAGCTGATGTCGCCTATCACTCTTCTCAACAATACATTTAGTTGATGCTCTTACACCACATTGTTCGACAAAAACTATATTTTCACAAAATCTAGTTGGTCTCTAAAATATTAATCCTTAGCATTTAATGCAGGCTCCCTTTGATTATTGACATGAGGTGAGCCTGCAAGCAAATCAACAATGGATTGAGTATAAGATGATGTGCCATTATCAATTTTTAACGAAATTGAGTGGTGATGTACATAAGCAATTAGATTCAAGTCCTAATTTGAAAATATGGAGACAGCAGGACATGAATGCTATGATAAGAAAACCAACATAATGTTAATGGGAATGAAAACAAGGATACACATCTGAATTACCTTAGAGCAGAACCCGATTTTTTTTTAATTTCCAATTACTATCAAAACACCATGACTTGAGAAATTAAAATTTTTGTTAAGAAATAGAGCAACTAGATCTTGATACAGAATCAATTGCTAAGAAAATCTGTACCCTAAGATGTATTAGTTCTGAATTACCAGCTCAAAACCATAATTGATTGCAATTTAATTTGCAAATATTGAACATTTTGGAACCTCAAATTCATCGTTTACATAACTGCAAATATTAACCATGTTCAAGAAAAAGATGACATTGGAAGGAAGATTATGGAATCTACTTGAGCGGAAATACCATAATCCAATTATTACTCCTTGCTGTGAGTCGTTTTTCCATCTCTTCCCATTCAGGTTGTGATCAAGGTAATTTGAGACTTGGTCCTCATCCCTCAAGTATTTGTGATGTCGCACTACTGGATCGTCTCGTGGGTTTGCTTCACTTTTATGGATCCGTAGTACCTTGAGGTGTTGAGCACTAGAAGAACGCAATCAAATAACAAGTATTACCAGCCAACATAATGCCATTTAACAATCATAATAATAAAAATAGCTACAAATCTAAATCAATTAACTGGCATAATCAATCAAACTTAAGTTCTACGAATTGTCATTTTGAAAATATGGTTAGAAATGATACTGTTTGTTAGTGTGATGGAATTTACATTAAGAGGAAATATCATAATGCTTTGCGTAAAGGGGTTGTTGTATTGTTCTTCCACCACATTCCCATACGAAACCACCACCTATCATCATCGCTTCTTTCTTGGGCGTTTTCATAGTTTTGCCATCTGACATCGCCTATTTCATCCTCACTGCCATTTTCAACAATACATTTAATTGATGCTCTTGCAGACTTGCACCATCTTATTTGAGCAAGACTAGATTTTCACCGGTGCATACTCCTCTCACAAAACCTAGTTAGCGTTTTCGGAAGCCTCTCTCTGGTTGTTGACATGAGTTAAGTCTGCAAGAAAATCGACAACGTAGAGTAGAATCAAATATGATGTGTGTCATTATCAATTTTAAAGAAACTGGGTGGTGACATGCATAAGCAATTAAATGAATAGATGAGCAATTAAATGAATAGATGAACTTGTATATCAAATCACTATCAAATTATCAGCCATCTATCCTAGATTTCCATTTTAATCTTCAATTAACTGCAATTTTAACCGCAGGGTATGCCCTGTATGGTTACTAGTTAAAGAAAAACAAAGAAAGAGATAGACCACCATCTCTATATGATGAATGCAGTTACAGAAAACATCAACAAGACCAACATGAACACAAAGAGAAAGAAATAAACCACTAAATAATAAGAATGATACCTGAGATGTACACGGTCTGCTTGCGGATTCAAAGACTCGGATGCAGTTCTAGTAAAGTGAGAAACTAAGTGAGGCATACAAAAAATATTCCATGAAATTCCCTGCAGCGGGGCTGTATCCTTTCCTCTTAAACAGGTGGTAACCTGATTTGCAGGCTAGTTTGCAAAATATGAATTTCAATGGAATTTATTTGAGAGGAGATATCATAATGTTGAGGTGATGAATTCAAATGGGGTTCTGCTTTGTTCTTCCACCACATTCCCATACGCAGCCACCTATCATCATAGATCTAGAAGCCATTTCTGGTTTTGGGTTTAGGGCGGCGTTCTTCAAGGAGAGAGAGATGAGGAGAATGGATAAGAAGAACAAGAAGAATAGGTTTTAGGGATTTTGGTTGGTGGTGGTTTTTATTACGAAATTCGGTCAAAGAGTGTCAAACAAAGTCAAGGTCGTAACCTAACAAAAAGTGTGCCAAAATAAATCGGCTAGGGCCTGCATCACGTGTTTGAGGTTAGATGTTAGAATCTGTAAACCAAAGGGTAATATCTTGCATCTTGCTGCAAAGGAAAAACAGGATATGTAGCAATTGCTCAGACACATCAGAGCAATCTCTGCAACACATTTAGTATGATAAAACTGTGTTGCAGACTTGCTCTATCCAACAAATGAAATTCAAAGTATAGAACTTAAAAATTAGGCGACAAAATATTAGATAACATTTAATGGAATGCAAACTGATTTGCAAAAACTCGGTTAAGTTACGTTGGAATATTTTCAACCGTGATATCAAGGGGGTCACGGGGGCGTAGCCCCCGGACTATGGTCAGCATTAGAATCATATCCGAATCTTCGATTCCAACGGAGACACCATTCATGTCTCGATGAAGAGGAGACTAATCGTTTCAATTCCAACAAACGCCATTCCCAACGGATGCAAAAACATCTATATATAGCATCTCCTTTGCTCGTTTATAAACACATCAAAAAGCAATCTGTTTTTCTTCTCCTAATAGCATCATCAGAACCTTATACAGTGTGATTCTTGGTCGGGTCAAGGAAGTACAATCCTTGAATTCGATTACGGTGTTAGGGCTTCATTGAATCCTGAAGGCATAATTCGAGAGACCTGTTGTACTCGCCAAGTTAATTGGGATAGGTCGAATTATTGTCTAAAAGAATCGAAAGAGCCTTGAAGTTAGGGGTACACCATTGTTTTGTTTCTGTTTTTTCATCCTCTTGTTTTTAACCCAATTTTCCAACAAGTTCATTCCTTCTGCCGATAAACCTTCAGAATTTCTAATAGAAAACTTGGATTTCTACAAGATGTTTAGCTAATTTTTACAAACTGGTTTGTGGATTAGGAGCTTGACGGCGTTTTCTAGGGAGAGAGAGAGCTAGGCGAGGGGATGGAAAAGAAGAATAAATTTTAGGGTTTTAGTTTGGTGTTTAAATAGAAGTTTGGTCAAAACTGGTCAAGCAATGTCAAGGTCGAGCCTAAAGGTGACAACATCTAGTGTTTGAATCTTGTAGTTGAGTTCGATGTTCAATATTTGAACTATATTGACTTAAATTATGTGAATGTACTTCGTATATTTTTGCGTTGGATGATTAATCTGCTCAAAGATAAAGATTGTCACCACTTGGCTATCCTTACGCATATGCCAGCGAAAACAACCCCGCAAAGCTATCATTGTTCCAACTTCAAACAAATTAAAGTCAATATTTGGTACTCGTGTATCAAATTGTCATAGAAACTTAGACAATCAAAATTGCGGTAAAAGAAATTGCAATGAATTCGATAAGTTCATAAGGATGAAAAGAATAGCATTAAACGAGCATAAGACGTATGACAGTTCATATGAACATGTTTTGATGCCAAAATGAGCTTAGTAATAGATTAGATATTATGATGTTACCTTTCTTAGCTGATATTACGTGTTATTCTCATTAAGTTAGGTATTCTCAATTAGTGCGAGATACTCTTTGTAATATATAATATCGAATGGAATGGAAAACCAAACCATGGGAGTTTAATCATAATCCAAGATGGTATCAGCCTAACCTCGATCCATCGCTCCCTTTTCTTCTTCTACCAAAATCTAATGGTTGGTGAAAAGAAATCAATTCATCCAGCGTTTGTTGTTACAAATATCAAAACTCTAATTCCCATTCTCTAGATATCTAACAGGGATGAGTATTCTTCATGGGTGTTTCTGCTTGAACTCCATCTCCAAGCTCATTGCCTTCTCTTCCTTATTGACGGATCCATAACACCAACGAGCATTGATGCCGATGCCGTGAAACAACTAGACGCTCTCTGTCGCCAATGGATGTTCTCTACCATGGCCAAAGATTTGATGCTCACCGTTCTCAAATCAGGAAAAACTGCTAAAAAATCAGGATCATCTTAAAAAAGCTTTTCAAGACAATAAAAGGAAGCCGCACATGCAACCCTTGAAAGTAAGTTCGTTAACCTTAAATTCACTAAGTGTACTAGTGTTGATGATTACTGTGATAAGCTTAAATCGTTATCCGATCGATTACGTGACCTTGATTTCCCCATGAATGACAAGAGATTGGTTATCTAACTTGTCAATAGTCTTCCGGAATAGAATATTGTTGCCTCTTTCATCCAACAATCCATGCCCATCTTTGATACTGCTCGATCTTAACTAAGAACGGAAGAGATTCGTTGTTCTCGACAAACCCTACCATCTCCGCCAACAAGATCGGCTGCTGGCTTCTGTTGCCTCCTCTATGAACCGCAGACAATCAACGACCAAACAGATCCAACAATGGCCGTGGTCCTCGCCCATCCTCCAACGACAACGACTCAACACAAGGTGCAATGGCCCAACCACCTCTCCTGCCAACACCAACCATGTATCACACCTTTGTCGGCTTTCCTCGTATGCACAACTCACCGGCCTCACATGGAAGCCATAATGGCCAGTACCACCTTGTCCGTACCCTACATCTCCCGCTTGGCAACCCCCCACTTCAACCCGTAGACCGCACAACAACAACATCTTCCCACAGCAGCAGCGCACGCAACGTGGTAAGTCGCCTGGACTGGGTCGTGGCCAAGCTTACTTCACTCCCACCACTGAAGTTCTCCACCCAGATGATATTGCGGAGGCATATAGTTCCATGAGTCTCCAATCACCTGACGATGATTTCTACATATACATCGGTGCCACTTCACATCTTATTGCAAATCCAGGTATGCTACATACAGTTTCCAACTCTAGCAATGTACGTTCTATTCTAGTTGGCAATGGCAATAACATTCCGGTTACGGCTAGTGGTACCAATCTTGTACACCTTCTTTCTCATATTCTTCATCTCAAAGATACCCTTGTTGCTCCCGATATTATCAAAAACTTAGTGTCTGTTCGTAAGTTCACCACCGATAATCATGTTTCCATAGAGTTTGACCCATCAGATTTTTCTTTGAAGTATCTAATTTCGAAGAAGACTATCCTTCGATGTGATAGCTCTGGAGAACTCTATCCTATCACCAAGTCTCTGTTGTATCTACCCCTCTACGTCCCTTCCTCAACCTATTTCCCTTTACGTTTGTTCATCGATGTTTGGCATAACCGTCTTTGCCATCCTGGAAAAGCTATCTTAGATGTTCTACGCACCAAAAGTTTTATTTCATGTAATAAAAGCTCTTGCTCTCAACTATGTCATTCATGTCAAGTTAGCAAACATGTTAGATTACCATTTTCTGAGTCTAATTCCAATACTTTTGGTCCTTTTGATATTATTCATAGTGACTTGTGGACATGTCCATTACATGTTGAGACGGGTTTCGATATTACCTTATATTATTGGATGATTTTACAAATTATCTATGGGTTTATCCTTTAAAGTTCAAATCTCAGGTTTACACCAAATTCTTGGAATTTCACTCTTTTGTTAAACTCAATTCAAGTGTGACATCAAAAGTTTTCAATGTGAATTAGGTCGTGAATTTTATAACTCTTATTTTCATAGTTTTGCTCATGCAAATGGTTTTGTTTTTCGATTCTCCTGCCACAAACTTCCTCTCAAAACGGCAAAGCTGAGCGTATGATTCGTCGAGTCAACGACATTACTCGTACTCTTATGTCTCATGCCTCCATTCCCTCAAAATATTGGGTTGACTCTCTTAACATGGTTGTCTATCTTCATAACATTCTTCCCACCAAAATTCTCCACTTTCGTTCTCCTGTTTTTGCCCTCTATGGACGCAAACCTACATACGATCACCTTCGTATAATTGGTTGTCTTTGCTATCCCAATCTCTCCGCCACTACACCTCACAAATTTGCTCCTCGTTCTACTAAATGTTTCTTCCTTGGTTTTCCTATCAATCATCGTGGTTATCGTTGTCTTGATCTCGCCACTAATATGATCATCATATCTCATCATGTCACCTTTGAAGAAACTGTTTTCCCTTTCGCCACCTCCACTTCCACCGGTCCTATAGATTATGATTCTCCTCCCTCACCCATCCACCATCCTTTAGCTGACAACCTTTCTTATCCGTCAGCAACTCCATCAGCCTCTTCGTCTAATACCAATGGTTCCACTATTCCTTACACTCCTCCCCACGGACGTACACCTACTATGCCCACTTCTCCTTCCCGCTACTAGACCAACCCCCACACTGTTTTGGCTGAACAACCTACGTTTTATATCCCATCTACCTCTCCTACTCGGATCTATCCATCTCCCACAACCATTCGTCCTTCCACCATTACGGCCCCACTAATTCCTACTATATACTCGTCCGGTTACTAAGGCTTCCCGCGGCATTTTCTGCCCCAATCACAAACTCAATCTATACTTCCAGTCCAAATATAAAATCTCTCCATTGCCCCATTCTCACCTATATGCTCTTAGGTACCCTAACTAGAATGCGGCCATGCTAGATGAATATAATGCAATGTTGAAAACTCATACTTGGGAGCTTGTTCCACTCCACAAGATGCACATGTTATTCGCTCCATGTGGCTATTTCGCCACAAATTTCATGCCGACGGTTCTTTACAGCGTCACAAGGCTCACCTAGTTGCGAATGGTAAATCTCAACAGATTGGAGTTGATTGTTTTGAAACGTTTAGTCCGGTTGTCAAACTGGCTACTATTCGTACTGTGCTTAGTATTGCTGCTTCACGTTCTTGGCCTATAAATCAGCTAGATGTCAAGAATGCTTTTCTCCATGGGGATTTAACTGAGACAGTTGTTTGTAGGTGAAAATAGTTGCTGCTGATTTTGGTAATTGCGGGTGTGCAGGTGATAAACAATTTAAAACCTAAACAATGTACTGCAAGGGAGTACTTTAGATTCGAGAGATCAATCTGTACAACTCCGACCTAAACAAAGAAGTGGCCGTTCCAGACTTGCTTCGATCACAAAGTGGAGGAGAATGGGTTGGTCTTGGGGAGGGGAAGCAAGGGAAAGTGGTGAGACGAAATAGTTGATTCTGGAAGAGTAGTTGGGTTACTACGACTTGTTATCAGAAAAGTGAGAGAGCTAACAAGGTGAGATAGCAAGTAAGTATTTCTGAGTGTTGTATCTCTCGTATGAACTTGTTGTTCAATGGAAATAGGTGAGACCTATTTATACAAGTCGGAGTAAAAACGTACCTTGGTCTCATTAAGGAGTGGGGAAGTAAATGGGAGTAGTTGGTAACCGTATGCATGGAATTGATGTTCCATAAAGTGGTTAAAGCATGAAAATAGTTTTCATGAAACTGCTAACGTTATGGAATTCATGTCCCATGAACGTTTCACACATAACTTCCCATATTTACTAACCGCTTGACCCATGACACTTACTTATGACGGCGTAGTGTAAGCCGCACGTTGTAATCCGCTAAACCAATACCCAAAGAGGATCCCCGGTTTGTGTTGATATCTTGAATGTTTTGGAAAACATGTAGCACGTTGTTGTGGCTTGGCAAGTCAAGCTCGGGAAACTTTTCGACTGGTGACCTTAAATGATCCGGGATTTTTCATCTTGAGAGGAGGGGCAACCGTTGATCGTTGCACGCCTTTGTTTTGGTAGCCACGTAGTGAGGGCCAACGTGGTGGCGCAGCTAGGTTGGAAAGCCACTGGCATGGCAAGGTTTGGCGTGGCCAAACTTAGGTTTTCGGGCCAAAGGTTACCATGTATTGTCCGGTAACCTTGGATGGCTAGGATTTGCTCTTGGGATCGAAGGGCAATCGTTAATTATTGTACGCCTTTGTTTTGGTATCAGCGTAGCAAGGGCCAGCGTGGTGGCGCGGCTAGGTTGGCATGCCGTTGGCATGGCAAGGTTTGGCGCGGCCAAACTTAGGTTTTTGGGCAAAAGGTTACCATGTGTCGTCTGGTAACCTTGGATGGCTAGGATTTTCTCAAGGGATTGAAGGGCAATCGTTGATTGTTGTACGCCTTCGTTTTGGTAGCAGCGTAGTGAGGGCCAACGTGGTGGCGCGGCTAGGTTGGCATGTCGTTGGCATGGCAAGGTTTGGCGTGGCCAAACTTAGGTTTTCGGGCCAAAGGTTACCATGAGTCGTCTGGTAACCTTGGATGGCTAGGATTTTATTCTTGGATTGAAGGGAAACCGTTGATTGTTTCACGCCTTAGTTTTGGTAACCGCGTAGTGAGGGCCAGCGTGGTGGCGCGGCTAGGTTGGCATGTCGTTAGCATGGAAAAGTTTGGCGTGGCCAAACTTAGGTTTTCAATTAAAGGTTACCATCTGTTATCTGGTAAACTTGGATGGCTAGGATTTACTCTTGGGATTGAAGGGCAACCATTGATTATTGCACGCCTTCGTTTTGGTAGCCGCGTAGTGAGGGTTAACGTGGTGGCGCGGCCAGGTTGGCATGCCGTTGGCATGGAAAGGTTTGGCGTAGACAAACTTAGGTTTTCGGGCCAAAGGTTACCATGTGTCATCTCGGTAACTTTGGATGGCTAGGATTTGCTCCTAGATTGAAGGGCAAACTGTTGATTTTTCACGCCTTCGTTTTGGTAGCCGCGTAGTGAGGGCCAACGTGGTGGCGCGGCTAGGTTGGCATGGCAAGGTTTGGCGTGGCCAAACTTAGGTTTTCGGGCCAAAGGGTAACCTTGGATGGCCAGGATTTTCTCCCTGGGATTGAAGGGAAAACGTTGATTGTTTCACGCTTTCGTTTGGTGGTCACAGCGTAGGAAGGCCAACATGGTGGCATGGCTAGGGTGTGGTTAGGCTTGGCATGTTTTGGCTGGGCGTGGCTAGCTTTGGCTAGGTGAGATTTTATCTTGGAATGTGGGGCCAAGGGCTTTCCATGGGCGTATGGCGTGGCTAGGGCCAAGGCAATGGTGTTTGGATTGGCATGATGTGACTAGGATGGCTAGGGCCAAGGCAAAGTGCGTTTGGCATGGCGCGCTAGCTTAGCTAGGTTTGGTTTGGCTTGGCATGTGGGGCCAAGGGTTTGCCATAGGCGCATGGCGTGGCTAGCTTGGGCAAGGTGCGGTTTTGGTTTGGCATGTGGGGCCAAGGGTTTGCCATGGGTGTATGGCGTGGCAAGGGCTTTTGACTTGGCATGATGTGACTAGCATGGCTAGGGCCAAGGAAAAGTGTGTTTGGCATGGCGCGACTAACTTGGATAGGTTTGGTTTGGCTTGCATGGCATGTGGGCCAAGGGTTTGCCATAGGCGCATGGCATGACTAGCTTGGGCTAGGTGCGATTTTGGCTTGGCGTGTGGGGCCATTGCCCTAGGCGCATGGCATGGCTAGCTTTGGGGCTGGGTGTGCGTGACCAATCTAGGGTTTTAGGGGAAAAGGTCGTTTGGTAACCTTAGACGGCCAGGATTTTCTCCTGGGATTGAAGGGCAACCATTGATTGTTGCACGCTTTCATTTAGCCGCGTAGTGAAGGCCAGTATGGTGGCGCGACATGGGGCCATGGCGAGGTGCGTTTGGCATGGCGCAGTAGGTGTGGATGGCATGATTTGCCATTGGCACGGAGGTGTGGCTAGCATGGTTGGCATGCTTTGGCGTGGTCGATATGGCTGGCATGATTTGCCATTGGCACGGAGGTGCGACCCGAGCATGGTCGGCATGCTTTGGCGCGGTCGGTATGGCTGGCATGATTTTCCATTGGCACAGAGGTGCGGCTAGCATGGTTGGCATGCTTTGGCTCGGTCGGTGTGGCTGACATGATTTGCCATTGGCTCACGTGGGAATTAAGGTTTGGCTTGTCGTAATCCTAATTTGATAAAGATACCTCGGTAATTATTTAGGGACACATTAAAGGTTTCAGTAAATGTGCCTAGTAAATTCTTGTTACTTTAAATGTTGTGACATCATTGTCTGCTAGGGTTTAGTGTTTTACGATTTTAACCCTAAGCTAAAAACCATCATCAACAACAGTTTATATACATCAGCCTCCGGAATTTGTTGATCCTGACTATCCTTATTATGTATGTCGACTTCGTCGAAGCGCTATGGTCTAAACAGGCATCTCGTGCATGGTTTCTGACATTTTGCCAAGTTTATTACAAATTGTGGCTTTCGAGGGTAGTGTATGTGATCCATCTCTCTTCGTCTACCAACCCGGATCCGAGACGGCATACTTACTCTTATACGTGGATGATATTATTTTAACAGCCAATACTAATAAACTTCTTGGCAATTTTATTACATTGATGAAACGAGAGTTTTCCATGACTGACCTTGGTCCACTGCATCATTTTTTGGGTATCTCTGTTCACCGCTCCTCTTCAGGACTCTACTTGTCTCAGTCGGTTTACATGAAGGATATTATTGCATGCACATGATTCCATGACGAATTGCAATCCTGTCCACACCCACCGACACCAATTCGAAACTCAGTGCAACATCCGGTCCTATAATAGAGGATCCTACGCTTTTACCGAAGCCTGACTGGGGCCTTACAGTACCTAGCCTTCACTAGACCGGATATCTCTTATATTGTTCAACAGGTATGTTTGTTTATGCATGATCCCAGGGAACCTAACATGTGCCCTGCGGATCCTTCGCTATCTTCAAGGTACCCTGGATCATGGTTTGTTTCTATCTGCCACTGCAAAAAACTGGATTAACTACATATTCTGACGCCGATTGGGCGGGCTGTCCGGATTCTCGTTGGTCCACTTCCCGCTACTGTATCTTTCTGGGTGACAACCTAGTTTCCTGGTCTTTTGCGTCGGTAACCGTGTCTCTACTGGCACGAAGCTTGGAATATCGTGGAGTGGCCAAATCGTTGAAGAACTACTGGGCTCGGAACTAACTTCTTGAGCTCCATATACCTCTACGACGTGCCACTATTATATACCGGTGACAATGTTAGTTAGTCTATATGTCCGGGTGATCTGTTCAACATCAACGTACCAAACATAAGGAAATTGGACATACATTTTGTTCGTGATCTCGTTCAGATTGGTGAAATTCATGTGCCGCACATCCCCTTGGAAAATCAATATGTTGCATATCTTTACCAAGAGCCTTCCATGACAACTATTTACTCGTTTCTTTCGTACTAGTCTCGAGCGTATGCTCTTCTCCCGCCTCGACTTAGGGGGTGTAATAGATTAGATATTATGTTGTTACCTTTCTTAGATGATATTCTGTGTTATTCTCATTAAGTTCAGTATTCTCAATTAGTGTGAGATACTCTTTGTAATATATAATATCGAATGGAATGGAAAACCAAACCATGGGAGTTTAATCATAATCCAAGACTTAGCATACACAAGGAAAGAGTTATAACTACTTAGGGTTTAGGTTTAGATTAACTTTAGAAAAGAAGAAGAAGAAGATAAAACTGAAACTCTGTGTATTATTAATATTTTGTGACAAGAGAAACCGTAAACATAACAAAGTATATATATACATACTTGGCTTAAACTATAAACTAAAGTATTTCCTAAAGTATGGTTTCATAACATACAAGGAATTCCAAAATAAACCAACTCTTACAAGAGTAGCTTGGGTCATGTTATACATTGACGTGATGTTGTATTAACACCCTCCGCAAGCGCAACGGGTTATCTTGAACCGTTAGCTTGAACCTTAATAAAGAAAACCGGTCCTTGGATAATGGTTTTGTAAATATATCCACAATCTGATCCTTAGATGATATAAACCGGACATAAAGAAGTTTCAAAGCAACTTGATCACGAACAAAATGATAGTCAATCTCAATGTGCTTTTTCTCTCATGAAATATAGGATTGACAGTGGGGATAACTTGCACCAAGATTATCACACCATAGAACAGAGGTGACTGAGTGGAAACACGAAGTTCTCAAAGAACCGATTGAATCCACATAATTTTTAGTAGTAGCAATTGCAAGTCCCCTATATTCTGCTTCAATACTAGAACGAGAAATTGTTTTCTGTTTACGAGCACTCCAAGAAATAATATTACCACCCAAGTAAATACAATAACCACTTGTAGAGCGTCGATCTTCAAGAGAACCGACCCAATCTGAATCAAGATATGCACTAAAGGATAACCGATAGAAGGAGATGGTCGAAAAAGTATACCAAAGGTAGACGTATTTTTAAGATAATGAAGTATACGCTTTACCAGACCCCAGTAAAAAAGTGGGTGCATGCATAAACTTACATACCCTATTAACAACATACGCCAAGTCAGACGAGTAAATGTTAAATATTGTAAGACTCAACAATACTACAATATTCAGTAGCATCGATAACAAGGTACTACGATCTAAGGAGATGTCACCAAAAGTGCTATGGTGTTTGAATAGGTTTAACACCATCTATTTTTGCTCGAATAAGAAGATCATGAGCATACCTTTGTTGAGATAGAAACACTCCCAGGGAAGTACGACTGTTTCATTTCAAGAAAATAAGACAAGGATCCGAGATCTTTAATTGCAAATTCTTGATGCAGACGATCAAGAGTGGATTTAATACCAACAGAGTTGGAACCTCGTAATAATAGCATCCACATATACTAACAGATAAATAGTTCCATATGAGCCATTATAGATAAATAAAGAGGAGTCACATTTGAACCGACAAAACCATTTTTAATAAAAAGGTACTTGAGCCGGTGGTACCATGCATGAGGAGCTTGTTTAAGACTATAGTGAGAACGATGCAACTTGCAAACATGTGTAGGAATCGAGAATCAACATAAACTGGAGGTTGTTTCATGTACACCTCTTTTTGAAGTACTCTATGTAATAAAGCATTCTCGCACGTCAAGTTGATGAATAAGCCAATTGGAAGACAGATCCAATGTAAGAATAAGATGAATAGTGCATGGTTTAATAACCGGACTAAACGTTTCAGAAAAATATATTCCCTCTTGTTGATTGTATCCTTTAGAAACCAAGCGAGACTTACGACGTTCACTTTCACCATTAGACTTGTGTTTGATGCGCAACCAATAACATTCATGGAAGGGTCATATGGTACTAATGTTGAGGTACCATTACCAAGCAATGCATTGATCTCATCATCTAAGGAGATGCGCCAGTCTGGATCTTTATCAGCTTCGAAAATACAAGTTGGTTCGCGAAGAGAATCACATACCAGGGCATATTTGGAGTTGGGTTTAAAATTCCATCTTTGGCTCTAGTCATCATTGGATGATCTCCTGTTGATTGAGGGGACTGAAATGGAAGTGAGTCCTATGATGAAGTGTCCGATGCAGCTGATGATGGTGCTTCAAGTGACAGATGCTGGGAAAGTGGTCCTGACAAAGAGATAGTTTCTGATGCAGTTTCTGTGGATTCAGCAACAAAGCAGTGTAGTCCCGACGGAGGACGGTTTCAATGCTGGTGCTACCGTAGTCTCTTTGGATTGCACCATCACGTGCATCGGATGAAACAGAAACCAGAAATTAATCATGTCGATGCTGACTGAACAGGTGAAGATTGGCCGGTGGCAGATGAAAGAGGAGACAAAAGGAAGCGGACAACCGATCCAAAAGTAAGGGTGATGACTAAACAGTTCTTGATTGTGTTGTGTCAGATGAAACAAGTGGAGGTGGACAAAGTGACAGCAGTGGAGCAGTAGGATTTGGAGAAGACGAGATTGGTGGTAATGAACAGATAAAGGTGAAGAAATTGTTATCTGAGAAGTGATCGATGCCGGTGAAGGTGATAATGCGAGATGCAAAGGGAAAGGTAGTCTCATCAAAAAACAACATGACGACTTACATAAATACGAACCGTAGGAATATCAAGACACTTGTAGCCCTTTTGAGATGAACTATAACCAATAAACACACATGGAGAGGAAAGTGGATCCATTTTGTGAGACCTATATGGACGTAGGTGAGGGTAACATACACAACCAAATACACGAAGAGAGGTGTAATCCGGTGGAAGAACAAAAAAGAGCTTCATAGTGGAGATGAATTATTTATAGAAGTGGAAGGAACACAATTCATTAAATAGCAAAGCAGTGTAAAAACAATCATACCAATACGAGGATGGTACGTAATCCATGTTTAATAATATTAAGTCGAGTTTCATGAATATGACAATGACGGCTTTCCACTAAACCATTTTATTGAGAAGTGTGTGGACATGAAAATCTATGGAAAATACCAAGTTGTTGAAGAAGATGAGTAAGTTTGCGATACTCGGAGTGCATTATCATATTGAAATTTTTTGATTTTTTTTTCGATTAAATAGATTTACATACTTTTGAAAACAAAAAGAATGATGAAAGATCGACTGAGACATAGAAACATCCAAGTAAAACGAATAAATGCATCAATAAAAATGATATAATATTTGTATCCTTCATTAGATAAAATATGAGAGGGTCCTCATTATCCGAGATAATTAAATCTAATGGATTCAAATAAGTAGTTTTACTTGGATTAAAAGGTAACTTATGACTCCTATGTTCATGACAGGATGAACAAAACTTAATAGTCTGACTTGAACTGGAAGTAAAAACTGAGAAACGACTTTACGAACTGTGCGCATCATTGGATGTCCCAATCTAGAGTGCCAGTCTTGTAAACTAGCACGTTTTCCAATGCAATTTTCTTATACGAGTCATAAAGTTGATAGAGACCACCTCTCCCTACTCTGCCAAGAAGAACCTTCCCTAAGACATCGATCCTTCACAAGACAAAATTCGATGAAATTCAAATAAGATATTATTATCAGTAGTGATATGGGAAACTGACAAGAGATTATGAGAAATTTGTGGTGCAAAGAGGACATTACGAAGCTGCAACTTACGGTTGGGAGTTCCCAAAAAAGAAGATCCAACATTAGAAATCGGAATAGAAGTGCCATTACCCATCCGAATTTATTGTAGACCAAAAGATACTGCTGAAAATCAAGACGAGAAAGATCATTTGTTATATGATCTGCCAGCACCACCGGGCCGAGTCCAAGGAGGAGTTGGAAATAAATCGGTTTGAGCGGATAGGCACGCCGTCTGCGTATTCGTGGTTGACGATGCGGAGGACGAAAACTTCGATCAAATCTTTTTAAACAATCCAGAGGCTTCATGATTTGGACGACCGCATAGGCCGACACGGGAGCTCCGAACGACTTCCGTTGTCTTGACGATCTTCTGGAGAACGACTCAAATACGGAACCGAGACGAGCTGGATGTATTGTTGAATAGATTTGGTGCAGCTTCGAACTGATTAGGAGAAGAGTTGTACGTAGTTGAGAACTGATTAGGGGACCGGGATAAGCTCGACATATCATTACGAGATGGTGCTGCAAGGTTGGCCACGGGCTGAGAGGTCAAAGGTTTTGCCTGATGCTCAATTCGAATTCAAAAGTGAGAAGAAAGGTAAGAAAGTCTTCTGATGTAAGAGAGCCCCATCGTGGTACTTAAGGATGTAATAATGGCATCATTTAGTCAGTCAAGGCCAGCGAGAAGACAATGACGAAATTCTTTGTCCGTAATGGTTGTATTAGCGAGATGCAATATTATCCACCAAGTCCCTAGCATGATTGATATATTCACGTATGGTCTTTGAAACTTTTTAAGAGCACGTAGCTCACAAAGGGGAAGATGGTGCATTTGAGCATCAAATTTAGAGATATTGAGCTTCAAGAGAGTCCCAGATTTCTGGAAGTTGTAAGATTTATGAACATGACGAAAAACAAGCAGTGTAAGAGATGAGAACAACCAACTTACCAGGATTTTATCTTGTTTTGTCCATGAAAGAAACGCTAGGGGTAGGAGCTGCATTGGCAACGGAGATCCGGGGCATGCAGGGTTTCGTACCAGTAACATGACCATCGATATCGTAACCCTGGAGATACGGCAAAAACTGATCGCCACAAAGAATAGTTGGTTTCATCCATATTAACAGTGATGATGTGATGTGGTTGAGAGAATTGAACAGAGACCATGTTTTGAATTTGAGAAGGAGAAGTTGATTGAATAACTACAGAGATTGTAGATGATTCAGTAGACATGGTTTTGGAGGATCTAAAACCTAGCTGATGCCAAGTTATAACTACTTAGGGTTTAGTTTTAGATTAACTTTAGAAAACAAGAAGATAAATGAAACTGTGTATTATTAATATTTTTGTGTACAAGAGAAACCGTAAACCTAACAGTATATATATACAGACTTGGCTTAAACTATAAGCTAAAGTATTTCCTAAAGTATGGTTTCCTAACATACAAGGAATTCCAAAATAAACCAAATCTTAAAAGAGTAACTTGGGTCACGTTATACATTGACGTGATGCTGTGTTAACAGAAAGAAACGCAACTGCTCTCGGATAATAAAGAGACGTCATTTACGGATCAATATGGTTGGATAAGTGGGTAATGGGATTAAGAGCATCTCCAACTAAAGGTGTAAAAAACTTACGTGGATTTTTTATTTAGTCCTTTTATTTATGAGGTCTACACATAGCGTAAATGTAGGACCATATCTAAAAAACCATCTCCAAATGCTGAGAATTTTAACCCTTAGAATTAAAAAAAAAAATGGTTAAAAACATGACGTGGAGGTGCAACCTAGGGGTGAATAACACTTTTCAACACCTTCATAATTAGTAATTGGCCCCTCCTAACTTGTAGGACTAACAGTTGAGATGGATTTATGCCAAAACGGGGATCTAAAATCCTATGTCTCACTAAAATAAATATATCCACACTCTCTTGGAGATGCTCTAATAGCCCTAATCCTACCGTTTCCACCTGGCATCAACAACAAATAAATTTAGAAGAATGCATTCATATCTTTGATTCAAACAATGCCTATATATTTTATCACTACAGACCGATTATGTCAAGCACTACTAGCATATATTTTGACTACTTAAGTACTTATCTGATTGCCTTCTCCAGGACTCTGCCAATGACGTCCATGTTCTTATGATTTCTGTGGTATTCATGAGAACAGGCACATAAGACCATTGACAAGGTCAAATTTCTGTGTTGATTCATTCTGGTTAGTGGTGACAATTATCTGTCAGGATGAAATAGTCTTTTACCATGGAAATGGTGATGTATAAGTTAATAAGTTTTGACTTCTGACCCAGCATATAGAAGCCGTGTTGATCAGAATTAAGAAAAGCCAACTATATATATATATATATATATATATAGCTGACATTTGTAAGATACAATACATACTTTATGTTGTTTGTTGAGCTATATATATATGTTGATCGACTCTAAATATATAACATTATAGCATTCTCTTGCTAGTAAGAAAATTCTCATATCTCCCCATTACTCTTTTTCCTTCACAAAGCTTGATTTTTCTTGTTTAAGCTCTCTCAGTAACACTATGTCGTGGTATACAAATCCTCGGTTGTTTATAGGCTGTTACGACCGGAATTCGTATTGTTGTCACAAGAATTCAAAGACTGACTGTATATACTGGATAAGAAATAATTATAACGTCCCTCTTGGAGGCGGAGATGTGTGTTTTGTTGAAAAATTAGATTTCTCTAAACATCTTTCTTTGGGGGATAACAAAGAGAGCGATTATGAGGCTCTCAAATCTTGGTTAGATGAAGATAATGGCACTAGAATTACTAAGCTTGTTAATTGCCAAGGTTTGGTGGTTTACTGGAATTATCTTGACTGGGTAGGTAGCTGGTCTCGAGTGGAGGAAAACGACTCGGTTTTCTATAGTCTACCTGGTATTACTAATCCTTCCTGTACAAAATTGGCTGACAAGCAATCTGATGAGAAAACAAAGTCCGAGTTAGAATCAGAGATTTCCAGTTTTAAGGATAAGTTGAACAAATTACAAGAACAACTAATCCAGGAGAAGAATGATAGGCAGGCTCTCCAAGCACAGGTTTACGATTTGACAGCAAAACTCCAAGAGTCGTCTGGTGGTGCTGGAGGTGGTCGGGACAGAGCGTAAGTGAGGGTGTAAATGTAATAATAGTTAATGGAGTGTATTGAGGTAGTTTTCTTCTACCTGATGTAAGTGTTGTACACTAAGTGTGTGTTGTTTGTTATGTGTGTCTCTTATGTAACTATGGGTGTATAAATAAGGATGCCAATGCCTGTTGTGTGTTACTGCTGATGGAAGCTCTTTGCAACAAGTCTGGCCTTAAATTTGTTTAAACCTATAGGCACATTTACACCCAGCAACTTTCTGAGAAAGGTCACCTGGAACTAAAGACCTAGTGCATGATCTCAGCATTAAATTTTTCTCTCATAGCATTTCTCCAGATTGTATTCTTGTTGTTTTGGCCTTAGGCTTAGAGAAACAAGAAGGGACTGTACAACTAAGATGAGAACATGGCAATATACAGGTTCTTAGGGGAGAAACAGAAATTTGGGATTAAAAATGATGTGAATTTGTTGCTATTTTTCTCTTTTATTTTCCTGTATTGAACGTTTCAGCTTTATGTCCCTCTTTAGTAGCTCCTTATGAATTAATGTTTTTACATAATTCAACTACTAGTTAGCACTGAAGGATCCTCTGAAGAGATCATGTTTTCCCAAGTGACATTTTCATTGTTTTGCATTTTGAATAGATCAAGTCGGTATTATACATCAAGTTTTCTATGTGATCAGCACTCTTTGTGGGTTTTTAAGCGTACAGTTGACATTTGTTTGTTGACCTATATATGAAGTCGGTATTATGTGCCAGAGTCGTTGAGAGCAAAGTAAGTAATAAACGCGGTCTGTAACAGAAATTGGTTTCAAATTGGTGATTAATTAAGAGCATCTTCATAAGAGTTTCAAAAAAATCTTCATACAGTGGTTTCAAAAATCCTACGTGGAAATCTTATTAAGGCCTTTATTTAACATAACAGTTTATCGCTACGTATTTGACCAAATAGGATCGTCCGGTTCCTATAGAACCTATCACTATGGGGATAGGACTGGAATGAGTTGATAAGAACAAAATACCAGCATTACCCAAAAAGAGAATGCAAATAGGACAAAGAAATGCATTAGATGGGCACAAGACCATTGACAATTCAATATGTTTCGACACCAGAATGAGCTTAGGGGAGAAACTCAATTTTCTGGATTGTGATAACAATCTTTAAAAGGCAATGGTGAAACTTAAAGCATTCATCATTTCCAGTAACCTCAAATTTACTATCAAGAACGAAACAGATTAATGAATACATCGATGTAAACACATAAGGAGTAGCGACACATCACCGTGGACTGTAATTAAAGCTAACTAGTCTTGTTGCACACACTGTCCGTAGCTTGCAGCACGCAGGTTCTTAGAACTCTCCATGGGTATCTTCAGACTATATATATTGACCCCCAAGTCCAACTGTCCACTGCCAAACCCAAACAAGCACAGTCATAGCTCAAAACCAAATATGACAAATGAAGACCTTCGGTCAACTTCCACGTTCAGAGCTTATTAACCCATTCAAGATAATTCAAATACGAAAACAAATCCAGATCATCCTTCACTATCATCCGTATGCATTGCCCCCAAATCTAAGGTGATTTACTATCTTGTCAATCCAAAATAGTAACACCCCAACTTGGCCGCACCTCTGCACAATAAATCATCAGCATCACTGCACGATAAATATGACGAATACAGTCGTTCTGCACAATAAAATTGTTAAACAATACAAGCTACTTTCATGGTTTTTTTTTTTATCAGCAAAGTAGATAATTATACTAATAAGGCACACTTTTATAAAATAAAAAAATCAGGAGTCCAATTAGGAGTAGTATTAAAAAGTCCATCTGAGAGCTTTTTATACAAGTAAAGGGTATAAAAGCCTAACCTAGATCTCCTCTATTTATTTTTGTATTGAGAAGATGCCTAATTCTTCGTATGTTGTCAAGCGACTCAAGACACAACCACAAGATGAACAAGAGCATGAGCGTCATCAAGTAGATTTTGCAGAAGATATTCTGTTCGAGATTTTTGTTCGTCTTCCTTTAAAATCAATATGCAAGTTCAGATGTGTATCGAAATCATGTTTATCACTTTTCTCAAACCCTTCTTTCATTACTAAGTTTTTCAACAAGTTTCTTGTGAAAAGCTGTGGTGGTAGTATCCCGTGGACACTCGTTAACCAATATGGTTTTGATTGGATGGACTACTCATTCGATGAAACCATTCATAATCCCTCATTGTTTTTAACTTTATCAACTCAACTTCACCATCAACTCATAAAATCTAGGCATCCTGGGTTTTCTTTCGAGTTTGTTTTAGATTCGTACGTGCCCAGACAAGGAAAATTCGTAGGTGACATATTCCCCTCTAGCTTCAAGTAACGGTTTAGTTCTTTGTTCATCAAATGAATCTGGTCCTAGAGATTATTTGATCTGCAACCCATTTACTAGACAGTTTGTCCCACTCCTCTTCCTACGCCGAGTATTAAAACAAAGGGTCTTAATGGTTTTTACTATGAATGTTCTACAGGAATTTATAAGGTAATCCACATCCCAGATTCTTGTGTATCCCAGTTTTAGTCTCCAGAGTTTCTCTTTCTGATACGAGTGAATGGACTACTTATGAAGTTTCATGCTCTCAAGAGATGCATATAAATAACTACCTCCCAAGGACAGCATGTTATAAACTGCTTCCGTGCTACATCACACCTCTATATCGTTAACCATAGTAATGGAATATGGTATTGATAGATGGTAGAGGAGATAGAATGATAGCTTATAACCACAATCACAACAGTGGCGGTGGTAGTGGTGGTGAATGTAGGCTATTTGACTTGCCTGAGGGGAGTATTCGGGTTAATTTTGAGCAACAATGTCTTGGAGAGTCAAAAGGACTTCTCTACTATAGCCAAATCGAGAAAGTAGGAGATGTGAGCACTATCAGTGTCTGGGTGTTCCAAGATAGCTACTACAGTAATGGATCTACTTGGCGGTTGGTGTGTAAAGATATGAAAATAGAAGATCACACATATGTAACACCACTACGTAGAAAAGAAATAGAGTATTCCTTCATAGCTTTCAATCCAGTGGATCCGAATGTTTTGATCATGGAACGTCATAACGGTTATCCCGTGAATGCATACGAAGTAGCCTACAACATTAAAACTAGAAAACCGAAAAGCTTGGTTCATCTCATCTTCGACCAGAATGTTATTACTTCAAAGCAAATTCCAGAATTCCGGTAACACTGCAGCCAACAATCATTCCAACTATTACTAGTTAGACTATTCTTATGTCGAATTACATAGTTTTTGTGTCTTAATATCTATTTATTTCATTGGTTTGTTTCTTTTGTTTTCTTTTAAAATGTTGAGGACTTTCAAACTCTTCATTGGTAATTAATTATCATCCTAATATATAGCTTACCAATGTAGTACGCCATTGCCGGCATCTGCTGGTGAGACTACTTAGAATGGGATACTGTATCATCAATTATTAGGATGCACTGACATGAATGGAAAGAGATGTATCCGAACTTGAGTCATAAAATGATAACAGTTTACGAATTACTCAATGTATCCAACATTTACGAATGTTTTTATTTAGCCCGGATAGGGACTGAATAGGGAGATTGCTTGCGCCTAGCCACCAGTAGGGACATCGTCTGTGATTCTGCATGCAGGTAACAATCTTTACTACAAAATATACGTGCTTCTAGACTGGTTCATTGTCGATGTCATATGATATGATCAGATAAATCTTAAAGTTCGTACCGAGAAACACATCATAACCATAAGAAGTTTAGACAAGAGTCAGCGGCAAAGTTTAAGAGTAGAAACGTTAAGTTGCAGAATAAGTATGTTTATAGTAGTCTCTTTAATTTTCTCCCTCATTGTAGGTGATGTTCTAACACTGTCTTGTAGTTTGAGCAAAACTAGATTGTTGACAATAGGTGACTCTGCAAGAAAATCGACAATGTAAAATATATGGTGATATACAATATTATAAACCCAAAATTAAAATAGATACCGAAACCGGAAATGAAAATGTAACTTGGGAATGTTTCCGAAGAGCTAAGCGTAAGCATTTTTCAAGCCTATACCTAAAGATGATGAATCACAAAGTTTTGCTCAAAAAATTGAAGTCGATGAAGTAGTTGTTGAGAGGTAAGTAAAGACATTTCTGTCCATGTTTACTGTGGGTTTGCAAGCTCAGTACCTTGACTTAATATGTGGGTCTAGTTCGGGTATCCCTTTTTCCATCATAAATCATGTGGGAACCCCAAGTGGATTTGCAAGCTACCTTGCTCTCAGGATTGGTTAAAGAACTTCAAGGCTTTGGCCTCACAGAGGTTCTTTTCCTGTTCTACTAGCCATACCAGTGTTTGTATTTTAAACCCTCATCTCCAAATATTTTGCTTGTTTGTTGTATATGATATTTCAGTATACCAGGGAGGAAAAGGTGATTGAGAGGTCTTACAAGTCAAGAAGGACGACTAGCGAAGTAAAAAAGTAAGAGATGTCCATTATTGTTATTTGGTAGTTTTAATTAACATGCTCTGGTAAATTTTTCATTGGCGATGGCAATGTAACCAACTATTTTATTTTAGGTTTATCACTGATTTATTATGCATCTTGGTGTTGTAAGCTGCTGTCTAGATCGGGTGGATGATACAAGAGTTCATGGTTCAAAATTTAAGCAGTATTTTTTTTTACACTCCGCACAATCTTTTTTTACATTATCCTAGTTCTGCAACTGCAAACCATAAAGTGGTGTTTTTTCATCGTTTCTCGCACATCCATGGCATAGTATTCTTTATAAATAGAATACTCACTTCATATTTTCCATCTAAAAAATAATCGATTATCTTTCCTTCTTTCATGGATATGAATATTATTTAAACACCATATATTGGAGCATCATAGAGGTAAATATCAAAATTATTCATATCCACTGGATGAATAATATTATTCACACCACTAACATTTGCAAAAATAAATAAATAATAATAATAATTTTGATATTTACCTCTATGATGCTCCGTAAACCAAGAAGTTTTTATCGCCCATGGACGCTTTATCCAACGCACAAGCATAATTCTTCTAAAATTGCAGATCCCAAATCATAAATATGGTGCTTTGTCGATTTATTCTAACGCTTCAAGCCAACCAACATGAGCAATGATTGAGTTTGGAAAGAATGCCTGACCCAAGACTCATAAGATAAACATCCTTTCGAAGTTCAGATAGTCATCTACATGTTCTCGGGTCTCTCGGATTTGGTTAGGAAAATCTTCAAGGCCGCACATCTAATCCCACCTCCTTTTAAATCTTTATAATCTTGACGCATGTTTGTTTCCAAAAACGAGGGACAAAGCGTCTCCCATTTACTATTTGACATCCATTCGTCTTGGTTGAATGGTGTTGGGTCTCCCTTTCCACTTGGAATCCCAATAATGAAATACAAATCAAGGGGGGAGTAATTCCTATTACAAGTATAATATCAATTTTGATTAATTTTTTTTATTACTTAATTTAACTTAAGTTAAAAAAAACTTACCAATTTCGAAATACATAAAATGGAATGTGTGCGTCGTCATCCAACACCTTTATACCACTGTTTTGAATTTTTTTGTTATGTTTTCTAGGCTTAATTCGATAAAGCGACGCCAAGGATATCTGTCAAACCTTTCTGATCAAGAGTGACGAATATAAACAAAATTTAATTCGAAATCCACCTCTCGTGATATAATATTCCTCGATCGCTCACGATGCCCCGACACATGACCCGGGACTAATAATGGAGCAAGAACTATATTTGGCGAAGCAAACTCGCTTCTCGATTTTGAGTAAAATCTACACCCGTGTGAGGCAACAATGCCGATTCATTATTCTGATCTCTTTTCTTCTTTATATTATTCACCGCTCTTCTCACTATGTTCGTATTGTATAGAAAATTTTGATTTAGAAGAGTTTTAGAAGAAGGAAATGGTAGTGGTGTGACTGAAAATGAAATCAATACATCGAATTTATAGGGTTGAAATTTGACCGTTGGAAATAGAGGCGTTGGAGAGTCGACCAGATTTAGAGACTTTGTTTCTAACGCCCGCGTCAGCACACCGAGCACCCGAGTCGGGCCTTCCAACTCCCACGTTTTGTCTGCAAACATCAGAGTTTGTCTTTCGGTCGCGCGCCTGTTTCTCCAACGCCCGATGCTTTACTATAGTGGAAAACCTAGTTTGGCCATCCACTTGGCTCAACAAATATTTGAGTTTGGCCATTGCCATAGGAATTGCCCTTAGAAGGTAAACTTGATTTTAACAAAATAACTGTTCGATTATAAATGAGTAATTTGGCTGCTAGTTCTAGACTAAATTTATTAACATCTGGTTGATTTCCTATTGTTCTATTCTTCAATTTTCTGTCTAATGTTAGTTTATGTCATGTATGTTGCTTGCCAAACCTTATCACCAATAATACCTCATTCGTCTCAAAATAATAGGCTGTTTTCATGTGTAAAGACTGAGGAAGTATATAATTTTGGAGTCCCATGTAACAAGTCAGAACGAATAAAAATAAAAAGACATTTCCTTCTTTCCATTGTTATATAGATAACTACTCTTTTTCCTATGCTAAGGGTGCAAAATGGGCTTCAGAGAAGGCCGAAAAAATTTCCAATTGGGCTTGGGAGAAGCTGGGCTGGGTGTGCAATTTTTCGTACCCAAGCGGCCATGCTCCCAGCTGGCTCCGCACCCGAGACCAACGACAAAGATACAGTAAATGACTGCACATACAGAAATGAATTTGATCTAATAAGCTCCCAAAACTGTCGATACAATGGTTTTCCAGAGTGTATAAAGGAACCACTATTTAGCAACAACCGAATACACATCTACTGCAGATGATATATGTGTGGGCACAGATAAGATAGAAATGAGAGGTTTCTACTTTTTCTTCGTTCGGGGTGATGCAAGGCATAATCAGATCAGGAAATGAGTAAAGCATTCATGGAATCGGCAGATTCAGGACTGTCGTTGTTCACGCTTGGGATGATGTGCTGTGGAGAAATGAACTTAACAAATTCTCTTAACTCTGTAAAGCTGGAATGCTCACTATATGGAACTTCATACCTAGACGAAGAGAGATGAAAATGGACAATGCCCAAGTTTATTTGAGTTGGCAGTTTTGGGTCCAAATACATGCACAAAATTTGGACACGAAGAAACATTACCTGATAGTGGTACCCTGCTTAAACCTTCTCCTGTAGATTTCTTCTTTCCTTTGCCGAAAGTCCACCCAGTTGGTGAAAAAGCAACTATCAGATTGTAACTGTTCTGTAAACGAGTTCAGAGAGCAAATATGTCAGGTCAAATACAAGCATTCAAGGTGAGTTAGACATAGCTCAGTCGAAGTATTTGGTAGGCTGAAAAGCCACTTGAGTTTTAAGAACATTGAAAGATGTCACTGGTATCAGCACTTTGTTACGCTAAATTGGTAAAACTGTAGTGTTCCAGTAAAGATTGAAAGTCTCACCGAGTATTGATTTGATATGTATTTCATTCGCTTGAAGCTCGCAATCGTCCACATTGGAACCACGTGAATCTGACTCTCGTGTTCATTCACTGTAAACCACTGCATGTCTTCTTTGGAAATCCCCAAGCATTCAAGAATACGCAGTTTTGCTGCACCTACATATACCTTCCTTCGTAAAACATCGAGCAACCTCTAAGAAAAGCCTTTCCTTCCCTGTGTTGAAATCACTAATGAATTAGAAAAACGGCATTTTATATAGATAAAGAAAGCAAGGTGAATATTACCAATCGTATAGCTTCCAATTAGAAAAAGTGTTTTGGGGTTAAAAGTTTCAGCTTGGATGGCATCAATGACGAACTGAATTACAGCCTCCTGCTTTGGAAAATCATACTGCACAGTATACGGAATAACAGGTTCAAGATTTTTATAGTAACAAAGTTCACAGAAACAAAAGAAGTCAAATTATGGGTTGCAAGAAGTTCCAAAATTACATATCAATCTCCAAGTATACGTCAGGACAATCTGTATCACAAAATCAATTCTGTTTAGATGTACCTCTGGTTTGCAATAAGTGGTATCAAGGATGAGCGTGCTGATTGGACAGGATTGCAAAACAGAAATGTTTGTCATCTCCTCACTAAACCGAAAATCGCCAGTATGTAGAACCACCTGATGGAACATGTGGGATTAATAAAAGATAATAGACATCAATGAAAATCAGAGTTTGTAGAAGAACATACCTTGCCATTGGATGGTTCAAAGAGAATGATAACGGAACCTGGGCAGTGATTTGCGTCCAGGACATGTCACGTCAACACCACCTATGTTAATCTTCTGGTTGAGCGGTAACACTTCTAATCTATCCCATGGAACCCCAATCTTCATATTTACAAGCCGCATGGTTATTGAGGAGCAATAAATCTTCCCATGGCAGAAGCTCTTTGTAAGACCCTGTAATCTGCAGTTTGCCAATACTGTAAATTGAATTTATTTGACCAATGGAAGGTTTATCAATGTAAACTTGATAAAAACAATCCAACAGAATGAGCATAACCCTATAACTCAATTGCAAAACCATGGTGGTAGGGCTAAGTATCAACTAATTTATCCGTAGCGAGCACTTAATTTAAATTCTAGCGTTTCAGAATGTGATTATCCTAGTGGACTGTTAAATGTGAACATAATTTCAGTTATCAACTAAACTGATTTGTGTCTGCACACCGGGTGATATCATTTTTTGTGATAAGTGAAGTTGTGTTCCCATTCTACAGTCCACTAGGAGAATCACTTGCTTCACGACTAGATAACTTACTAGACTACAAGAATACATAAAAAACATAATGATATTAAGATAACTTTTGTGCAATTCTATCACCATTGGACATATCTCTCAAACATCCTAGGCAAGAATATAAATCTTAAACATAGAAGGTACAGACTTACGGTCCATATGAAAGTGAGTGAGAAACCAATGTGTACAATCTCCTCTTAGGTACCGAAAAGCATCCTGCAAATGACATAAACAAGAATTAGAAGAGTAACATCAACCAACGATAACTGACCAAATATTAAACCTACTACGCAACCACAGATATCTACAGAACATCTGAAAGAAAAGCTATACCACTCGAAATGGTGTTCCTGGTACAGAACACCATGAAGGTATGTTTCTGACTTTTGTATTCCTACCATGGTCCCTCGACACAACCCTTTTACGACCAGAATCTTTGCTACTCCTTGCTGCCACAGACCGTCCATTATTATTATTTCTTTCAACCATGGACTGTCCACTGGAGGCTGGGCAATTTCTTCTCCTATCAGCAGCAACAGTACCCGGAAAAAAACTCTGTAATTAGCTTATTACCAGGTAAGTTCTTGATCTCCTCAACACTAACTCTAGAAGACTCCGCATGCCTGCCACCAGCGCGTTGGTTCTCTTTCCTCAACTCATTCAGTGCATGCACAATCTTCTTCCTTGGACCAAGTGCAGTAACTCCAATATTGAGTAGATCCTACATATATATCACAGATCAAATACCAAAAATACTAGCATTGCAAGATTAACTACAAGCTGCAGCACCAAACATATATGTACAGGAAGAAACATGAAATTGCAATGACTCAAGAAATTACAAGTGCATACATTTTAGTCAGAAAGCAAGTGAACTGTACAAATCATGGAGTGAGATAACAGCAAACCTCTTCTGTGAGCCAATGCAGTGTTTCCCAATCAACCTCTTCCTTAACAAATGCGTCTTCATATTTAGATAAGCCAAGTCCACGGAGCCACTCAATAACACGAGACGTGTCACCAACTTGCCGAGTCAATCGAGGTGTTGTTTCGGCGCTAGGAGGATCAACTACGCCTTGCATTTCATCTCTATCAAGACACTCATTGGAATGGACTAATCGCATTTCCTCATTCAGATCAGAAATGTCAGTACCACACAAAGGACACTTAACCAAACCACTATCAGACCCATTTTGTTCTCCCCCATTCGCATTTAACTCCTCGCCTATATCCGAACACAACTCCATTAACACATTCAGCTGTGTACCTAGTTCAAAATCAGTTACACTTATATCATCCAAGTGATCTTCGTTCCGAACACTATAACTAGTCTCCAAGGTTCTTGTAGAAGCTAATAACCTACTCTCCACTGAATTTGATAGATAACCCTTCTTCTCATCCAATTCAAACCCTTTTTCTTAATATCCTCCTCAGATTGTTCTCCACTGAATTCGATTGAACCCCCATTATCATCAACATCCAAGCTGCAATTCTCTAGCAATGTGGACTCAATCACTTCCAAGGAGCACTCTTCCTGGGTCTCTTCAAATTCATCACTCATTTCTGAAACACCAGTTCCAAGAAAACCACTATTGCCCCGTTCAACCAAATTATACATAGTCGATTCAATTGCCTCCAAGGAGCAGTCTCCTTCAAATTCAGCACCACCACCACCACCACCATTGCCCCTTCCAACCAATCTCTCTCCACCACCATTGCCCCTTCCAACCAATCTATCTCCTTCAAATTCAGCAGCAGCACCACCACCACCATTGCCCCTTCCAACCAACCCATCTCCTTCAAATTCATCACCCCCGCCATTTCCCCTTCCGACGAATCTATCTCCTTCAAATTCACCACCACCACCACCGCTGCCCCTTTCAATCAAACTATCCCTAGTTGATTCAATAACCTCCAAGGAGCAATCTATCTGGGTACAATTTCCTTCAAATTCATTGCCCCTTTCAATCAACCTATCCCTAGTATATTCAATCACCCCAAAGGAACAATCAATCTGAGTATTATCTACTTTTAATTCATCCCTAGTTAACTCAATCCGATTTAACTGAGCAAAATTAGAACCCCTTACCTCAGAAATGAAACCCTTTTCTGCAACTGAACTGACTTTAATGTTCTCTTTCCCAAGTTTGAGACTTTTGGATTTCCTCTTCTTCTTTGATTGAGAAACAACAATCTTGGGTTTCTGAGATTTAAGGTTCTGGGTAAGAGAAATTAGTTGGCTAGGGTTTTCAAAATCATCATCATCATCCGAAATCGGTAGAGTTAAAGAATGTAATTGAGATGATTTTAGGTTTAATTTCTGGTTTGGAGGCATGATTTCGGGTGGGGGTTTCTGCCTAGAAATCTCTAGACCATTTTATTTGGAGCCCCTCCATCTTCACTGCTCTTTTCGTTGGGGAATGTGAGATGAAAAGAAATAAGAGGATTTTAGAATTTTTGGAGGGAGAGACATTGAGCTGGGGTATTTCCGGCATTTTACGTCAGATAAGAAATGCTCTGTGCTACTACCGTGCCTTGGCCTGGACAGACCCACACTAATAGCTTGTTTGGATTGAACAAGTTGCTTTTCGACATTTAAAAGTCTAAAAGCCGGAAGTGAATCGATTTTCAAAATGATTTCTAGAAGTCGAAAAGTTAATGTTTTGTGAAACAAAATAGTTTTGCTTCGACTTCGCTTTCTCATTTTTGTTTCCTGATCCTAATCGCTATAAAACTCGTGCTCATGGTTTTAGACCCGCACGAGTGAGTCATGTATTTAAGAATGCGCAATTGCGGGATACTGAAAGTAATAGGATATAAATTACTATTTCCATCTTTAGTTTTCTGTTAAGGGGTTTTTTCCTAGGCTAAGTTACTAAACTACCCTTTAAAAAACATAAATTATAACCTAAAATCCATATTTATATCCACTTTTTTGTGCAGGTTAAGTCTAGAGAAATCAAACCCCAGCAAGTTCTTAAATATAGGTTATATTGAATTGTTGTTGAGCAAGAAGAAGAAGAGAAAATGGCTTCATTGAGAATGTATGTGATACCTAATCTTCTTTAAAGTGTTGTTGTTGTTTTAAAACTTCATTTGGGTTAGAACTGAATCCACTCTCGACATTGTGTTCATGATGAATACCCCGCCGATTTCTTGTGCCGCGGTGTTTTAGTTTGAATACCTCCGTCCGATTTCTTTGTCCAACATTGTTTTTAGTTTGAATACCATTTTAGGATGAATACCATGCCGATATCTTGTGCCGCATTGTTTTTAGTTGGAATACCATGCCGGACCAATATAGATCGTAAAGTATGTCACAAAACTTGTTTGTGTGTCGGCATGGTCGATTCCCAAGTGTACCTGCCGATTTGAAGATAAAAACATACTAAAATTTGTTTGAAATAGTGTAACTTTCAGACATGGTACCCCTAAGTATTCGGGTACTTGTATGTTAACCTTGTTTACTTTCTTGGGTTGGTTCTTCACAAAAATCTTCATGCTCATAAATGATTTAAGGGTGTTTGATCCACAAAAAGTTGTAATTGTGAGTTGTTATCTAACCTATATTAACTTTATTAAACATGATTAAATGTTAAGCATGATTACTAAAGGGTAAATTAGAAATTACATAAATTGGGTAGATAAAGGGTCGGGCACCTCAGAAAAACTATTTAAATCCTTATTTTGTGCCATTAGCATATCCCCCAATTATTATGGCATCCCCCTATTGCACGTTCTTTTTTTAAATCACTCAATGGTGAAGTGGAATCAAATCTAACAAGACTCAGGAAGATTTCATGGATTAATTATGCGATTTCGCACCTTTCAATTCAGGGAGAGTACCTTAAACCATTGTGCCATGACGCTATTTTTGTTAATAAACAGACTTATTTTAACAGGGGTTTACTCAATAAATACTTTTATTGATTTCCAAAGAGTTTAATGGATTTACAAAGTATTGTGTTATTGGTCGTATACTTTTTAAATCTCTTTCTAAGTTTATGTTACTCGTTGTAAATTGTCAAAAGGTCTTCTAAAGTTTGTGTTACTCGTTGTAAACTTGAAAATTCAAAGACTTTGCATACTTACCTATTTTCAAGACTTTGAGTGACTTTTGTGTATATATTTACCTTGATAAAAGTCTTGCAAAATATGTAAGATTTTGGAAGACTTTCAAAAAATTTATAAAGATGTTTTTTACTCTCTTTTATTTTATTTCATGAATACAAAGTCTATAAAACTCATATTATAGATGAGTATAAATGATATGATATGATTAATTATTTTAATTATAAATTAAAAAAAAATTAATTATTATGTACAATTGTAAATATATTAATTATTTTAATTTATTGTTACACTCTACTATATCTTATTGAACAAAAAAAAATAAGTTACATACAATAGAAACTCCTTTAATTAATACTCGATTATTTAAGAAACTCTCTTAAGTCCCGTTTTCATCCTTCACAACCCAAGATGCATGTATAATCGGATTGTCATCCTTTTTCTTTCTCTCTCCATTTACTCTGCATAACCGAATATCCCAAAAATCTCAAATTACCTCTTCTTCTTCTTCTTCATCATCAATTCCCTTTAAAAATCTTCAATGACATATCAATTTTTTAGTAGATTTTTGTGTGTTTCCTAGATTTACTGTAATGTTGATTAGGGCAAATTTGGGTAACATTTAAATTAGGTTTTTATGCTTTCAATAAAACTTGTCCTTGTTTTAAAGAGATCTTAGAGTAAGGTTCTGTATATATTTCTCCTGATCGTCTTCTAATGGCTGAATATTGTCATTATGAAGAATATATTTGCCTTAATGGCACTTTGTTAACATGTGATGGTATGTTCATGTATATTGTTTACGACGATTTCCTCCGGCATGACGTAGATCTCTGCAACTCGATACAAGATCCATGACTACCGGTTTTAATTGTGACTCTGATGTTATGTGCTTATTACTCCTTGTTATGGGAGCATCAAGATTTGAAGAAGTTATCCAAATGGTTGGAAAGAGTTCCAAAAACCATCCATCAGAAAACATTTGTTTTCTATTTGAATATGTACTCAATACTTTTAATGTGTATTAGATCTTCTATATTTGGGGCTCTCATTAAATGTATTTTTTACTATTCTTTGTTGATGATTTATGAATTGTTGTCACTTATTGACATTTTATTAATATAATTACTCTAGGGTCTCTGTTTAGCCCCTTGTTCCTTCAAAAAAGAAAAAATTTGGCCGGTCCCGAGTCAGGGACAACGTGCCAAATTAATAATTCGCTAAAAGTATAAGATAATACATTTTTGATTACCTATGTAGACCCCATATGAAATATATATATATATATATTCAATACATTAGTGATTTACGAAGACTTTTTGAAAAATGATTCAATTGTCTTCTGCTTTTTTTTTTGCTAAAATCAATATCGCATTGAATTTGATCTCTAATTTTTCTTATCATTGTAAGAATTTTTGGTGTTGTTTTCTCATAGCTTAGCAAGAAGTTATTCAATGTGATTTCCGCTTTAATAGTCTCGTTTCATGAAGGGGCTCTATTGTAGAACTTTCATTATCTTCTTCCACATCTTTATCAGTTCCCATAACGCTCTCGATTATTTGTTCATCAATCAACAACTGTGTAACTTCATTTTCTTTCGGATATTTTAGGACATCTTCGACATTCATTGAATTGTGATAGCCAATTTCTCGATCAAATTTTGCAACTGTTGAGTGATTTTACTGTCTGTATGTTCATCCAAATTGTCTAAACTTGTGTTATCTGTTGATCGAAGTTTACAATGACGAAAGCATCAATTTTGTCTAAACTTGTGTTATGAAATTTATCTATAAGTTAATAAAATATTAATTAATATACAATGGTCGAGACGTTTGTTTTGACGTCACCATTGTCTCCCCGTTTACTAATAGCAGATATCGTAACTTTACACCTGGCCAAGCTATCTCGGAGGCCATCACACGCAAACGTAACAAGTATTTGACCCCCTGCACTGACCATGGTTACGGTTTTGGGATTCTTGCTTGTACAACCTTTGGTGGGATCAGTGATTTACACCGAAGCACTTTTAAAGAGGTTGAAGAACTGTATGGCTAATCACAACGCTAATTATAAAATAGGAAGTTCTCTATTTCATACATTAGGAATTGTTATTCAGAAAGGTATAGGAGCCCAGCTTGTAGCACGGCTACCTACACCTTCCATTGATGTTGTAAGTTAAACATATTTCTATATATAATAATATATACAAATTAATAATTATTAATTTAATGGTTAGTTAATATCTCATTTAATTAATTAATTTTGATGGTCCCGACAACATTAATTTATAGAGTTTCTATTGTATATAAAATAATAATAATTTATTTTAATTTAGTTGAAGTTACTATAATAAATAAGCTACAATAAATTTTGGTGGAAATTTCTGAGGAACCCAAATTTGGTTCCTCTCTCTTCCCTAAACCCGTCATTAAGATATAATATATATGTAGCCCAAAGTACAAAATCTACGGTTAAAATTTGTAAGATCTAGATTGATTTATATTTTTACATTTTTGGCATGACTAAATTAACCTTTATCCATTAATTATTACTAATAAAAAAAAATTCCATCGATAATATTTTGGACGGCAATTAAGGGTCGTATCTTAGTCTTAGATCCAATTTTTTAGGATGTTAGTTGAATAAATAAGGATCGTATTGAGCCGGTCAGCTCTAGTTATTTTCTTTTTCCTCTTTCCTCTTTAACATGGTGAATCCTCATTTTTATTTTTATTTTAAAGCAAAATCATCATGTTAATGAAAAGCCAAGTTCAATCGAGCCAAGGAAAAGTAGGAAAAAAATAAGTTCTCTTGTATCTTGTCTTGTATTAATTCACTCAATAGCGTGACAAGATCACCCATGTTGTATACATACTAGTGTACTACTCCTCCGTCCCACTATTAAGTGACTGACCAAGTTTGCACAATTTTTAAGGCAAGCAAGGAAAAAGTACTTTTAAGCACTTTTTACAATTATACCTTATGGATAATAAATAGTGAAATTTTGAAATGATTTATCTCTCAAACTACACCACGGATGTTCGCAAACTTTGTACCATTGAAAAGCATTTTTTTAAAACACATACGTAACGAATATAAACATGACTATCAAATTATGTATATTTCTTATATTTCTTATAATCAATTAAAAGGATAATTTTAGGAATATCTCCTTGTTTAGTGATATAGGTCACTTAATGGTGGACAAAATCTAAAAGTAACTAGGTCACTTATTAGTGGGACGGAGGGAGTACATGGTATAAACGACCTGTCTGTTCTTTTATAAGTTTTATATTTCTTTCTTGTTGTCCATATATGTATATAACTATGGCATATGCAACCCATACAGATGCCTGTTTCTTCTAATTTATTGTTACAAGAGGCATGTACTCAGACGGTCATAGCTCTATCAAAAAAAAAAGAGAAAAGACGGTGATATTGTCAAGACATGATGACATATGAAAATTGAAATTGCATTTCATGAATTGAGACCGAATATTACATTTGAAAATCGGAATTTTCGTTAGACGCATCTCATTATTTTAAGTGAAAATTGCAATTATTTTAAGTGAAAATTGGATTTTTCCTAAATCTCTCAACCAGTGAAATTGGATTTTTCCTATATCTCTCAACTTGTGAAAATTGGATTTTCATAGTGATAAATGAGTTTTTTCCTATATCTCTCAACTTGTGAAAATTGGATTTTCATAGTGATAAATGAGTTTTCCCTAAAAATTAGTGAAAACTCGGATTTTTCTTATATCTCTCACCTTGTGAAAATTGGATTTTCCTAAATCTCATCGTGATAATTGAGTTTTTCCTAAATCTCTCGCAGTGATATTTGGATTTTTCCTAAATCCTAGGGTGATAATTGGGTTTTACTAAATCCCAACAAGATAATTGAATTTATTTTAATAGGGTTAATTTTGGTCCGCAAAATAAATTAGGTTTTTGAAGTAATAAAAGAAATTACGAATTAATAGGACATATTTTAGGAAAGTCAAATGTTTATCATAACGGATTTTTTGTTTAAAAGAAAATGGATTTAATTTGTTTTGTTAGTTAAAAGGTTATTCTTGTAATCTTGTCATATCATAAAATAATTATGGGTTATATATATAGGAAAACTTAATGGTGGGTTTTTATTATACAAAAAAGTAAAAATGGGCTAGAAAAAAATTCCCCATAAATTTTGTATTTATGTCTATCATGCATAAAATTTGTTTTTACAACTCTTCCGGACTCTACAAATGTCTGCAAGACATTAGACAACTCTGCATAACTCCGCAGAATTTTGCTCAATTCTGTATAATTCTCGCAAAGATTTTAATTTTCATGACTCTTTTTAAATCTCTACAAATCTACAAATGTATTTATTGAGTGAACCCATGTAAATTTATATAAATATATTATTATAATAATAAGCAAAATATTAGAATTGTACAATTATTTTTACACATAACTTTTTGGTTGGCGACTAAAGCGACAAGTCGAGCTCCAACTCCTCTTTGAATAGCGATACCTAAACGATAGAAAATAAAACTACCTAATCCACTACTAGCGTCGTTGCTAACCAAACAATTCCTTAGACGTTTGAAAAAAACTAGAGTGTCTTCTCCAAGCTCTACTAGCGTTATTATTATTATTATTTATTTATTTTGTTAATGAACTGACTTATCTTCTTAGTTGAATCATATTAAAGATATTTAAATTTTATTAATAATTTACTAATGTTATTTATAAGCAAATATATGATCACATTAACCATGAATCTACGATTCACGATTCAACATACGATTCTTAAAAATGAAAAGCGAGTCACGAATCCCTTCACGCTTTAAAAACCTTTCTTGTATGCCTTTGCCTAACAGACCCTGTCTCAAACCCTTAATTCTGACTCCGCATATTCTCGCACGCTGTATCGTATCCTAGCTAAAACAAATTCTTAATTGTGAGTCCATTTTTGTGTACACCCGTCTAAAAAAGTGTATATTTGACATTTTAGTTTAATTGGTTAATTAGTTAACAGATAGCCCCAGTATCCTTCGTACTTAGAATCTCAACACTCACTACATAACTCTCGAAATTAAATGAATGGTGGAGATTAAAATGTCACATCACCGTTGTTAAAGACCGTGCACAAAATCGAACTCCCTAATTGCTTGATGCATAGTTTCATAGCTTAAACATATATATTGCAAACTCAAAATAAGGAAATGCATAGTTCGATAGTACGGTATTACAAACTCAAAATAAGGAAACACCGGCTTATTAATTTTTGGGTATTTCTTAAGAGCAAGTCTTATGGTGGAATCCAACCTATTCCAAGTGTGGAAAATTCATGGAATGTCAAGTCTAATGGCTTCCAAGTTGGTGTTTTCCACACAAAATCCAAGCAAGGTTTCACGGTTTGGTGGAATGGCGCGTGGAATCCATCAAAACGCCAATAACAATAGCGCCCGAACGCCAATAAGAATGGCACGGTAGAGGACAAAAAACGCTAATAAGAATAGCGTAAAATGCTATTAAGATTGGAGCTTAGCTCCATTAAGATTGGCGTTTTTTTTATCCGTAGATTTAAACCGAGTTGTTGTGAATCTAACGGCTAAGAAAAAAAATGCTAATAAGATTGGAGCTTAGCTCCATTAAGATTGGCGTTTTTTTTAATCCGTAGATTTAAACTGAGTTGTTGTGAATCTAACGGCTAAGGAAAAAAAAACGCTATTAAGATTGGCGTTTAGCTCCATTAAGAATAGCGTTTTTTAGCGTTATTAAGAATGGAGCTTAGCTCCATTAAGATTAGCGTTTCTACTATTCCACCATTACACTTGCGCTTCTATCCACAGCTTCCAAGTGCTTGAGGTGGCGTGGAAGATCGAAGATGGATGGATTCCACCATAAGACTTGCTCTAATTGGAGTTATCCTACGACGTGGGAGAAGAGTGTATCTACACGTGCATGATCCAAGCCACATAACCAGAAAATAACACACGCACGTTTCACCCAAAAGCCAAAAGATGCATTTAGAAAAGAACACACATGGTTCACCCAAAGCATATACTCCGCCGTGCAATTGTCAAAGACAACAGCAAAAGCATCCAGTACTATTAAACTCGACGACTTTTGTTATAACACGTGGACATGGAGCACATGATGTTGGATGTTCAGCATCTGTAATATGGCATCCTTCTGGGCAATGCTCATACAGTTTAACAAACTGAAGAACTCCATTAAGGCATTTCACGCTACATTGTGTTTCACATTCATGGCGACTTATAGCAGTGTTAGATTTTTCTATACTTCTTCTGCTAGACATCCGGCACGTTTGATCAAATATTCCAGCATAAGGATTCTCTACATTTACATACATGATTAACACATAATTTTTTTTATGGTTAAATCAACATAAACGTAATAAATATTAACAGAAATAATTAGCCAGAAAACAAAAACTAAATGTTCTCTCCTTATCTTCAACAGAAGATCATAAAAAAATTTAACCATAATGAGTCGACGAAACCAAGTCAAACAGGATATATTACTTAAATTTATGAGAAAAGTAATCTTTATCTAAAAATAGTCGGTTAATTACTTACCTGGCTTGATTGGGGTATACCCAATTTCAAGGGGACATGGTGTGTCATTATTAAAAAGTGTGATTTTACTTTAATACCCTTGAATTAATTAAATCTTAAAAATAAACTCATTTCTTAATTTCATTAACCAAAAAATAAAAAAACTAACCAACTCTTAATCTTCTCTTCTTCTTCATCTTCATCTTCCATCAACCAAACCCATATAAAAATCTTCAACTTTGATTTTCCAAAAAATTGTTGACTCTACCAAATGAAAAGAAGACTATAAATGATGTTTAAACTTAAACCCATCGTTGTGTTGTGTGATTTGATTGTTATATTAGGTTAGAAATCGAAAATTATGATTTCTGTGTTTTTGGTCGGCAAGGTCGTAACATGCATATCTTGCCGACTTTTCATAATGTACCATGGCGTATCGTAAATTTTTCAACAGCCGGAAGGGTATTTTTTGAATACCTTGCCGGCCAACAATAGCCTAAGGGTATTTTTGAATACCTTGCCGGCCAATAAATTTTTTATGTCATCTCCTGTATGTCAAAAAACAAAAGCTCGGCAGAGTCGACGATGAAGATCATGCTTAGGCCACTTTTTTGGCGGCGAGAGTCGACGATGAAGATCTTGCCAGAAGGCCACTTTTGGCGGATGATCTTCATTAGTCGACCTTGCTTGACTTTTCATACTTTCAGAACTGAAAGTGTTGATTTATTCTTTGATTTTGAGTATGATTTCATATAAAAGATTTGCAATCCCCTTTTTAGAAGTATTTCGGTTGTGTGCTTCATTTTCGTTGCAAGAGATATTCTCAAAAAAAAAAAAATATCATCAAAAATCATCCCACAAAAGTTCAATCAAAAACAAAATTTCATAACTTAAAATTCATAAGTTTTAATCTATTCAATCAATTAAACTTAATTAATTAATCTAATCAAAATTTTAGTGTTAATTAAACGAGGGCAATTTTGCCATTTTGAAAATATTTGGTTAAGGGGTGACCTCTTTTACTTCAAAATGACCCTATTTTTTCTCATTGGGTATACCCCAATTAGTTTGGGTATACCCCAATCCAAGCCAGGATTATTTAGTATTACGTTAACGATAAAAAAATCTGGTTAAAGTTCAAAAATATAAAATAACACAACATATTTTATTCATGATCTATCGAATAAGTAGTTGCCACTTCCAAAATGGCCATTTTGGTATTAAAGTTGTGAGAAAAAATGAGCAGTCAGACGATATTGTACATTTTAAGAAGAATTTTTTTTTCACAAGAACAGGATTAACGCAAGATGCTGTTTTAGACGGGTGTGAATTTGAAAAAACAAATCTTAAAGAATATTTAGTTTGGCTAATGAATCAGTGGGACCCAAGTATTTATAACATTGACTGACCAAAGAAAAGGTATTTAAACTTCCTAGTAACCTTTAAGGATATTCATATAATTTTCTCCGTATATATTATATTGAGTTTATTATTCATAATTATTTTGGAATTTAAATAGGAAAGTTAGAAAAACAAGATGAAATTGAGCTATTAATGACTCCATAACTTGTATATGGGTATACAAGTTAAGAAGACCCATTTAAAATAAATCTAAAAACGGCAATAGTATATATTCTTTTCTTAAATTTACCAACCAAGAGCTTTGTTTAATAATTTTTTAAATTAAAATTTTAAAGAATAAAATATTAAAACAAATACGTAAGTTTTTTTTCTCTCCCAATTTTATGCCTAATGATCCGGTACCAGTGTCCACATACATGACTTGTATTTGGATTCTTGAAGAGTGCTGCTAGTGCTTGCTTAAAGATAGGTGTCTGCAACAAGCTCATTTAAACACTTGAAAATTTTGCCGATGATTATTGGAGTGCTTATTGCTAAGGGATCAAATAGCTTCTATACTGAACCCCAATATAATCCCTTTTTTCGTTGAGAATCCATTTTATTTGTTCCTATCAGCTATCAACATGTAAATCAATGTATCTTGTAAGCTAATTTCATCATGCTCATATCATGATTATCAGAAATCCTAGATAGCTTTGATAATTCCAATGTCATCATGATTTCCATTTGTCATCCAATCAATTGATTTTTTGTACACAAAGTGTTGCAGTAAGTGTAAATTTCTACATTGGCAAGACACTCCTGAGTCTAAGAAGATCACTGTTTGATCTCACTCGTTCATCAAAAGTTATCTAGGTTAATTTGGAAGAAAGAAAATTATCAGAAAATAAGGAACTCGATAAACATGCATTCGAAATAGAAAATGCATTTGTCAAGTTAATTTCTAAAACAAATAAGATACCCATTTATTATAGTTACATATTTCATGCATTGTAATCACTATATTTTTGGATATGATATATATCATATCCGTTTTTAAATTTTAAAAGAAATTTATAATTATTTAACGGTTGGACTAAATCAACCACTAGGAACAATTTGTTTTATGCACCCTCTTTTGCACGAGTGTGCACAAAATTGGACTCGTTTAAAACCGTCTGCCATCCAAAATTTTAAATACGTGTCCAGAGCCTCCTTTTTTTTTTTTTCTCCTATTTTCCCAGATTTGTAATATACGGGTTGGTTTTAGAAACTACCCAAACTGCCTATTCCTTGAACAAGTAGATATATATCTTGGTAAATGGTGTTTTTCACTTGCTAATCTCCGAAAGGATCATCAGTACACTTACTTTATGTTTTAACTCTCTTACACTATACCTTCTTCTTGGCATATATCTCTTACACTATACCTTTTACGGCTTTTACCCCATAAAGGTATAGTGTAAGAGAGTTAAAACATAAAGGTAGATGTACTTGTGCAGATGTAGGTGTTTTTAGTATTGTTGCTTCATTATTTTTATTTTTTCATATATATCTTTTTGGTCTCATCATATGTTCAAATGAGCTTAAATTTTTGTCAACAATTTAAGTATATCTCCCGCTACCCCAAATCCATCATTAAAGTATTATAAAACCTGCCATATACTACGACTGTAATAATATCAAATGTAGTAGAAGATGCATAATGTACTCTTGACGATCACTTAAAGTCAATCTTTAATGCTATGTGCCAGTAGAATGTCTTTGTTCTGGTAACGGAGAACTGGTGTTGGGTCGAACGGAAGGATTTCAAAAGGGTGAATTTGTAAAGAGAAAATGGGTCATTTGTCCAAAAAAATTTAAAACACGGTTCAAATGGACGAGTAAAAAAGTGCGGGTGAAATAGCCAAAAAAATAGCAAGGATGAAACTGATTCATCCTCGGCTTATACTTAAAAAATAGCAAGGATGAAATCGGATGCATTCCGTGTAAATAAAAATAAGAAAAAATATTTGAAAATGGACAGGATGAAACCTTACATCCTCGCCTATTTTTAAATTTTTGTCCATTTAAATGATCTTTTTAATTTTTGGCTATTTAAACAAGATTTCAAACCTAACCTGTCTTTTTTCACCTTAAATTGTTGATTTTGGTCTTTTTAACCAATTTTGTGATTTGTAAAAGCACGTACTTACTCTTTTTAGGGTGGACTATGTGATTTGATTTTAATCAAAAATTACTCATTATTTGTTTGCTTTCTGCAAACATTATAATGGAATTGGTTCGTGGAAGTTTAAAGCCGCCTATATGGATTTTGTTGCACCTAAATATATTTTACAGTTTGGGTTCGGTCGCTTGCTTCATTTTATTTTGTATGAATTGATTTTCCTTTGAAAGTAAGAAGCGTTTTCTATTTTTGTTGTCTTTAACTCTTAAATTTCTTTCTTTCAGTCAAGACATCTGCACAACTACATCTACCAACTTCAAACGGGATGGTGTTAGTTAGTGTTTCCGACACCCGATGACAACATGATGAATTTTTGGTGGTGTAAAATGCATCATGTTTGGAGTAACAACTCACTTTTTACAGTTTCTCATTACTTTTCTACAGTTTGGAGTAACATCTCACTTTTTTAAGATTTTACAGTACATGTAATTTTTAGTGTTTTTTAATTTAGAAACATACTCCATCCGTTTCTTTTTAATAGGTTGGTTTTGTTTTTTTTTGAGAAAATTAAGGAAATTAAGAGAACTAATCATTGAAAGTGATCCTCATGACACTTGTCAATAAAAGTGAAGTGAAAAATGGTCCCTATAACCCTTGTCATCAAGAGAAGTTAAGTGAAATGGTCCCCATGACACTTGTCATCAAAAGAAGTTAAAAGAAAAGTGGTCCTAAAAATTAAAGTTACATTTGACTTTCCAATTAGAAAACCAAAATTCTTATTTTTTTGAAAACCATGTTTTTGACAGCTAAAATTATTTATAAAAACCAGCCTATTAAAAAGTAACGGAGGGAGTAACATATTTTGTTATTTTAGGATTTGGTGAAAATAAGAATTCACATCATTAAAAGTATTCGCACCATCCGAAAGGATTTGGATATGCTGAAACCGCGACCAAACCATGAAGTCCATCGGCGCATGTAGGATCGAACAAGAGAGAGGAGAGCACACGCGGAAGCAATAAAACGACTACATTGATAATCAGTTTGGTGTACATTCTCTCATGGCTTAATAGCCTACTTATAGTCTCACAAACTTGACAATCACTCAAAGTACTTTCCTAATAAAATCAAACTCTAAATAAAGCACACATTCCTAACATAAAACACACTCTAAATATAACTCTTCTAGAACTCTAGAACACCTTGTTTCTCAAGTTAACTCCAACTTCCAAATATGACACGGCTGTGTCAACCGAACTGTTGATCCAACTTGACTGCGTCAATCGCAGAGTTGATCCATTCGGATCGGATCAACAACACTTGTTGATCCACGAACCAAATCCATATCTTGGTTTAACTTCCAACATCCTCCCTTAAACCAAGATATCATTCAACGAATTCCGTAACCCTCTTCTACTCCTCATCTTCTTCCATTGATTGACGCTTGCACGCCCTTGTCTTTTTCTCATTTTCCATTCCTCTTCTTCCATAGATAAACGTTAACACGTTCTTGTCTTTTCTCATTCTTCTTCAAAGAAACCACCAAACAAACCCTTACTCCTTGATACTCGATTATAGCTTGTCCCAACTTCATGATCACACCTAATTCCGTCAATCAACACTACACCATATTCAAATGATTAGTAACTAAAATTCGAACTAACATGTAGCCGGCACGAATTCGTGACTAAAAATTTCAGTTACGAAAATTTAGTGACACAACTATTTTGGTTACTGAAATTTTACTAGTTTAGTGACGCCCATCCTGGGTGTCACGATTAGTAATCTGGCTTGGAAAAAATGGATCGTACAAAGAACCGTGCAAAGAGTAACACCTGGGAACACCCTCCGAGAAAATCTTGAACCGTGCATTCTATCAATTTTACCCTATCGTGAATAAACCACAAATCTTATCCCCTTCTTCTCTCTTCTGCCTTCTACCGTCCCGCGATAAAAACTAGGGTTTAGTGAACATCACGAAATCTTCTCTTCATCGATCGATTTGGCTTTAGAAACATCACGTAAATCTTGTCAATACCTTTCAATCATCGATCTGTGTAAGTGTTAATCCATGAATCTATCTGTTTCATTTTATTTTCAATCGATCTGTTTTATTTCATTTTTATTTTTTCCATTCTTTAATCATGAATCTAAAACAATTTGTTTGATATGAGTTATGTTTTGTTAATCTTTTTCATATAAATCTAATTGAATTTTTTTCTTTTTAATTTCTTGTTAGGGTTTGAAGAATTTCAGGACTTGAAGATTGATGAACTTTGAAGGTATAAATCTTCTTCATATCAACTGATTTTAGGTTTTATGTTAATTTCAAAATTTCTATTTTTTTAGGTGATTTTAGGGTTTTATGTCTCAGTTCAGATCTTTTGATGATTGAAGTGTGTTTATCTTTTTGATGATTTCAATTTGTCTGTTAATGGTTACCGGATGTTTAGGTTGTGTAGATGATATTGGAATTTGAGATTGTGAGATTGTTGCTTGCAATTGAATTTGGGTTTGGACTTTGAATGTTTCAATTTTGATGTTTTTCAATGGTAGTTGACTAATTAGGTTTTTTTTTAGTTGGAATGAATTGCTTTGTTGGGATTTTGAAATTACTAGTATGGGGGCAATGCTTCTGTATGGGGGTTTTCACACCGTAAATGGTTATCCCCTTTGCGCTTTGCAAAGCGTGTGTGTAGGTTGCTTATACTATGTTGAAACTTGAGATTGTTACCTGTTTCATTTTATTTTCAATCGATCTGTTTTATTTCATTTTTTTATTTTTTCCATTCTTTAACATCGTGAATCTAAAACGATTTATTTGATATGAGTTATGTTTTGTTAATCTTCTTCATATAAATCTAATTGAATTTTTTTTCTTCTAATTTCTTGTTAGGGTTTGAAGAATTTTGAAGGTATAAATCTTCTTCATATGAACTGATTTTAGGGTTTTATGTTAATTTCGAAAATTTCTATTTTTTTAGGTTAGGGTTTTTTGTCTCAGTTCTGTATCTTTTTGATGATTGAAGTGTGTTTATAATAGCAACACCATGTTTGTAAATATCATACTTGCTTATAATGTCTTATGGTGAATATCATGACAGAATTGTATTTGTTGAGGGATACCATGTTTGTAAATATCATACTTGTATGTTCAAGTTTTTGATCCACTAGTCCTCTTGTGTAAAGATGCATACTGTTGTTAGACATGGTGTAGTTTTTTAGTCCTTAGAAGCATAGTAAGTTGACTAGGCAGAGTGCTACCTGATAAAGGTATACTGATGAATGTGCCCATTGAATTGTAATATTCCTTGCTAAAGTCTTATATATTCTTGGAATGTTTGATGAGAGCTAGAGCACTCTCTTTCCTATGAGTAAGTCAATTGCTTAAGAAGAAAGGAATTGATTCTCTCATAAGAAAGAGAGTGCACCAAAGACTCTCTAGATTCCAGCTTGTATGGGCTTAGATGACTTATTCTAGTTTTGGTTGAGTTGTCACATCTAGGAAACGTGTTGATTATATTCGTTAAGTTGCTATGTTTTACTATTATCTCAAGATTTTTTCATTAAGTGTCATAATGAACTTCAATTGGTTGGCTAATGTTGTTATGTATCTTTGGTATTTGCAGAGCCGGGATAGGATCCTTTTTGCAAGAGCCAAACAGAAAAGAAGCAATGATTACGAACGGTAAGGTAGTAAACTAAATTCCATTTGTATGTTCCATAAATATGCTCATCATGATTTGAACTATTACTTCATGTTAAGGTAGTTTTTAAAGTTTAAATGAACTAAAAAGTTAGGAAGTTTTGTTTTGATATTGACTGATTCTCTCGTGAGCATGATGATAATGATCCTAGTGGATGTTTTGCCGCTAACTTGTAGGGCATCAAAGCAACCGAAAGACCACTAGGACTAAGTTATTTTATTTGGTTGATTGTAACCGAGATTTGGATTTTAATTTTTTACACGAATATAGATTTTTGTTGAATCATATGCTAAGGAAAACTTGCAAATACATATGTGCAAGTCCCCCAATGTAACCACGTCTTGATCATGGGAGCATAGATATCATTTAGTTATTACAATTGTAGTTATTACTTTGCCCGAATGTTAGCATAGATATGATTTAGGTATCAATGGTTGATAAAGGCTGGATGAAATGTGCTTGCGTACTTACATTCAATACTTAGAAGGTGTAAGATCATTTATAGAGTTTGTGCGTGAAAATGCTCGGTGGAAGAACGAAGTTCTCTCCGTCCTCTAACAGATTGTAAGAATGGTAAAGTACCTCTGTCTCTAGGTGAAATTGATTATCATTTGGTCAAGTATGGTAAAATCCTCGGAGTTGAGATCACTCCATCCGATGTGTGGATTAAAGCTCATACACAAGAGGGTGGGAAAATTCTACCTAGTGCGTAACCCTACTATGTGAGTTAGGCTATGCTTTATTTCTCACATACATATTATTCTAATTTATGCAATCCATCTATGTTCACAAAATGTGCTCTACATTACAGATGACCTTAAGAAGGCGCAAGAAGAGATCAATGAAAAAATAGAAATCTTGTGAACCCGTAGATGAAATGGATGCATTGATTAAAGAATTTGGAAAGGATTGTAGGGACGAGTTCGTGTTTATGGTCCTATTTCTCGTACACAATATGATTATTCTGCTCCCCGCACGTGCCAAAGTTGTCAATTGAAGTGCAAAGATGGAGAACTTAAACATGAGGTGAAGGAGATAAATGGCAAGATGGAGGTTCTTCTTACTAGCTTTGCATCCTTATGTAACGTTGTGCGTAACATCCAATCTGACAAGCATCATATATTGCCTCGAACCACTTTGATAATGCACATGGTCCCGCGTATTCACCTACTCGATCGCTTTCCAAATCGGGTCGGAATAGTTCACTAGCAGCGCTTCCACATGAAGCCGAGATATCACCATTTCGATCAAGAAGAATCGCTGGTAATAGTTCACCTTCGTATGGAGCCAAATGTTCATTGTTGAACTTGGATGATGAGGTCATTGTTGTTGGTCGAGTTTGTACTGGTGAATTTGGACTTTTTGTCACGGCTCACCTCGTAGCTGAAAATCTTTTTAAAGTGTTGTTGGACCTCATACTTTTGCCACTTGCACCGACCATAAGAGCTAACCAGTTTGTGAATACCTTTCAAGAAGTTGGAAGTGGAGGCTATGTGGTTCATCCAAAAGTCTCAATCCGATATGATTAGAAGGGTCTATCTGTCTTTTTGGAAATGATGTGGATAACTCAAATGAAGCACCTATGCTTTTTTGCTATTTTATCACCATCTTTTTTGTTATTATTCGCACTTTTATATGTAAGCCGAACAACTCCGATATGTTCTCATAGGTAAACTCGAGTAAACTCGATGCGGTTGTGCTTAAGGGAGATTCTTATGCAAATGTGCATAAGAAAGTACTAATTTTAACTGACTTTGAATGTTAATATATCTTTTTTGTGAATTTTACTTTGTGTATGAGTGTAGTTTTGTTTCTATATGTGTTTTTGGTTGTGCAGATGATCATAGCTTAAGGTTTGTCACAATAGGAGCCACTGGGAATATCAATCCCACTGGTAATTACTTGACCTGTTTCTCGCTTGTACATTGAAGTTGCAATTTATGGATATAGTTTTAACCTTCGCTTTTACACTTTCTTGCGAGGTATACTGCTTAATGATCAAACTGGCCGTTGGATTATCTTTGTTGGTGACCTTCATCTCCGGTAAGTCTATTTTGTGATCTTCTTGACATGATGCACAACCATGTCTTTTTTCTTTTATGTTATCTACGCTTCGAGATCTAAGAAATTCTTGTATTTACTTTTCTAGTAAGCAGACAATGGCGAAAGGAGATGATGTAGTTCGTAAGAAGAAGAACAAAGTCTTAAGAAAACGACTTAGTGCTGACCCTTCTACTCTGTCTACACATATTGCTAGTATTATTGCTTTTAAACAGACGAAAACAAGGAAAACGTCGCCGCTGTGAGGTACTTGTTACAAATTTTTCATTAATTTATATCCAAAATTAGGGATTAGTACAACATGGTTTTAGTGTTTAATCGCTAGGAAATTTCTTTGATTTTGGGTTACCGTAAGTGTGGTTGCTTAAGATGTTGGACTTTGGATTACCGTAAGTTGGCCTTTAAGTGAGATAGAAATTAGTTATTCACCTTTCTCGTGTGGTATAGATATTTTCCGATTGTCAGGCCGCTTTACAAGTCCGAGAGCTTTATTTCTTAGTAGTATTCTTTGTATGTTTTATCTTGCGAGATATGGTATGCGAGAGTTTGTGTATCTCTATTTCTAAAAGCATTATTTTCTTGTTTGCATAGTGAAGCAGTTATAAAGAATGTCGAGGACAAGCGGATATTGAATAAATAAATAAGTGGATCCAGGTAAACTTATTGGTATCTGGAACTCTTATATTTTTGGAGTGATAAAAGAGTTATCTCGCCTATACTTAGCATTTATGGATCATCCGATTGAACTCAACATGAACGCAAGTATCATATAGCAAATATTTTTGCTTCTTATATTTTTGGATGATAAGTCATCTCGCCTATACTTAGCAGCTTATGACACTTCTATACTTAGCAGCTTATGGCTCATGAACACAATGAAATTGGATTGAATGACTTCTTTTGAATGTTGGAATGTTAAATTGGATGGATGACTTCTTTTGAATGTTGTATTGTTAAATTGGATTGAATGACTTCTTTTGAATGTTGAAATGTTTGAATTGGATTGTAGTATAACAATTCCTGGGGATAGGGTACCCGCAGTGGTAAAATGAAAGGGGAGGGAACATTAATATTGACCAGGTCAATAAAGATTGACTTTTTTTTTGGTAACAAAAAGATTCGTAACGGCAAAGAAGTGTCACTAATTTTTACCAGGATAGTAGGAATCAACAACGTTGACCTGGCCAAACAATTAGTAACTCCTGGTAAAAATTTAGTGACCGAAAATTCTTGGTTACTAAATTTTTACCAGAACACCGAGTTGGTCAACGTGAGATTTAGTCAATGTATTTGTAACCAAAAAAAAAAAATAGAAACGGTATTTACATCTAGTTACATAATTTTTCATTTCGTGACGGTGGAATGTTCGTTACGGCACGTCACAACCCCAAATTCGTAATCGGTGACATGTTGGTTACGAATATTTGTTACACATCTCGTTGTAACGGTCTTTGTAAAATCACAACTCCATTTCGCGATCAAATAGTGTGTTACAAAACGCAAAATATGGTGTAGTGCAAATTCAAACTCAAATAAAAAACAAAGCACAAATAGCAAACTAACTAAAAACGAAACACATATAGCAAACCAACTAAAACGAAGCAATCTTCAAATTTTGCTTAACAAGAATCTTCATACCATCGCAAACTTAACAAGTTTCTTTCACTTTCTTCTTCATCGCAGTGGAACATCATTCTTAACAAGCTAGAAACACTATCTGCTTGTTAGCCAAACACAAAACCAAATTCTTCAACTCATCACCGAGCATTGTAGCTCACCTTAAACTTTCTTCACTGAGCATTGTAGCTCAAACTCAACACTTGTTTACCCACTTCACTTGTAGGATTTCCACTCAACTCTTCAAATTCCACCCTGGAATTTCTTCACTTCTTTAGCCAAATCCCCACTGGGATTGCTTCACACAACTCTAGCCAAATCCCCACTGGGATTGCTTCACTCAACTTGTAGACTTTACTCGCCTACAATCTTGTTTCATGCTCACAACCTTGTGACATCTCAAACTCAACAACTCATAGGTATTAACCTCATTTTGTTGTCTTCTCACACATCACCCCGGTGATTACTTCTCTTACTTCACAACCTTATTGTTGTTTCTTCTTCTCTTTTCTTCTTTGTTCCAAACACGCTATTGTTACGAAACCTTCACACTTCTTTCTTTTCAAGATTCTCTCACAATCTTTCCCTTTGTTACGCACACAATCAATAACTAACACAAAGTCCGCCACAAACTCTTTTCAATCACCATGTTTGAGCTTAACCTCAACATCCTCCCTTAAGCTCAAACATATCCACCCAACATAACTTGTCATTCTAAGTTTCAATTTGATCACCTCAATCAAACCGTACTAGACCTGTCGCAATACCAACTTTGATCCTCTATCAAACTGTACCATCCTCTCGACTACAATACCAACTTTGATCCTTTCGTCTTTTTCGAATCCATGACTTAAACCTTCGAATCAACCACTCACCCAAAGCTTTCTCACCTTTCAAAAAATCAACCAATGCTCTGCCACAGCAACCCTTGCTTTCTACCTCAACAATCATCAAACGCTTTCGCAACGCCTTTGCCAAAGAAATTGTCACACTTCTTTACTGTTATAACCCTTTGTCACGCTCACCGTCACAATTGTGACCTTCTTCACATGCTTCGTAATAATTCTTCTTAACCGTTTTGTAACAACCTCTGCCACACTTCGTAATAACTACTCACCGTGATTGTTCTCTGTAACACATCACATATCAGAATAAACCTTCAATAACACTTTTTCTTTCCTTGTAACCAACTAGGGGAGTAAGTGCGCCCCTAGTCTTGACCACAGATTACTTCTCTATTGTAAACAAGAGCAGCTACAAACTTCCATTCTTGATGATCTTCGCAGCGTCGAGCTCCTAACAAATGCAAGCAGCAATACAACCATATCTCAGTTTATCTTTATTAACTGACAGCAGCATCTCGACATCCTTCTTCTCAAGCACCATCAGGATCATCAAACTCAGCCATCATCTTTTTACAGCAACTACTGGAACCCATCTTTGCACCAGCATCTCACGGAACCAACAGCTTCATCACCGATCAGCAGCAACTTCTTGCTATCTTTACTTCATATTCGATCCACCAGAGAAGCCACCAACACCATAAACCCACGAAACCTAGAGCAGCAAAATCAAAGATCCACCTTTCAACCAAACCACGACTTAACCTCAACCATCGATTTGATATCAACAATTGTAACCACCTCATCATACTCTGTTCAACCTTGACTTGATGAATACAGCAACATTACTATCACGATCATCATCAACCTGTTCATGTTCATCACTAATGTTGAGAAAAGAAAAGAATAGTGAACGCCCTATTTCCTTCAAATTTCGCAATCTCTTATTGATCATGAAGAATTCACCTTTCACGTTCTTCTCGCCCCTAATTGAACATCGATTCAAACTTGCCACAGAAAAACAACACGTGAAACCATAACCTTCTTCACAATCTTCCGGAATTTGAACATGGCCACCGATGACCGAACTCAGCTTTTATTCCTTCTTCTCTTTCAAGCTTCAAAACACCAAAGAAAATCATCGCAACAAACACCAAAGATACGTACGTCCTCACTTCTTACGCCTTCTTCACCGAGCAAAGAACATTCTTTTTAAAACCTTTTTGAACTCTCAAATCTGGGTGATGACACACACACCAACACAAAAACACGTTTTGACAAGCCTTCACAAAGAAGACAAAGAACACGACTTGACAAGTCTTCAACTTCTTTCTTCTTCATGTAAATAAGATCCAAACAACGATTTTCTCTTAAACCCTAAAACGAAAAATAATAGAACTTCTCTTCTTTCTCCTTCTCCTTCCCTCGCTCTCACCTTGCTCCGATACCACATGTAGGATCGAGCAAGAGAGAGGAGAGCACACGCGAAGCAATAACACAACTACATTGATAATCAGTTTGGTGTACAATCTCTCATGGCTTAATAGCCTACTTATAGTCTCACAAACTTGACAATCACTCAAAGTACTTTCCTAATAAAATAAAACACTAAATAAAGCACACATTCCTAACATAAAACACACTCTAAATAGAACTCTTCTAGAACTCTCTAGAACACCTTGTTTCTCAAGCAACTCCAACTTCCAAATATGACACGCCGTGGTCAATCGAACTCGTTGATCCAACTTGATCGCGCGTCAATCGCAGAGTTGACCCATTCGGACTGGATCAACAGCACTTGTTGATCCACGAACCAAATCCATATCTTGGTTTAACTTCCAACAGCGCACGAGAGGTTGAGCCCAGGTCGAAGGCTTGGGTGAAAACCTAGTACTCGATAAATCGAGAAAGCTCCGAAACAAATAGTGAAGCAAATACCATTGTCCTTCCATATTTGAACTTTCGACACATCAAATTCACTGGAAACGCGACAACACCTACATCAACTAAGCAGTGTTGTAAACTACTAAAAAATTTAATTAGACATTTTATCTGATTAGTACGCTTAAGTTAAAAATTAGACACCATAAAAGTAAGTAAAAATCAAATTGCAACGGATTGAGCGATATTGATTGCTTTGAATTAAGTAGGAAATACTTAAGTGGGTTTAGATGTCGAATTTTAGAGGTGGAAATCATGGGTCCAGGGGATTTGGTAGAATTACGTTTCCTCTCGTATGTTTGGTTGCCCGAATCCTTGGAATCACGTTTCCTACGGGATTCAGCTTTTCCAAAGAAATTCCCCATATGGAGTCCGACCCTCACCCTAAGATTTGGCTTAGGGGGAAACTTATCAAGGGATTTATGGACCCATTTTTTTAACTCTAAATCCCATATATATGCAATTTTGTGATTTGAGTGTAATGCCAAACGGGTACAAAGACTTTAATACAAGAAAACTCTATAAATCCTATAGGAATTTATATTGAGTTACTAAACACACAAGGAATTTACATAATTCCCAGAATTTATAATCCCATGGGATTATAAATTGCCGAAACTGTGATTTCGCAAACAAACCCTTAAGTGCTAACTCAAGCAATTCTTTATGAATGAATATTATCTTTTCCAACAGAAGGAAAAAAAAAATGGACATAGGAGTTGTGGGTTCGAGAATATAATTAGATAATCAAAATAAATTCGGTTAGATTATACCTAGCCTAGAAGAAATCTTAAGAGACGTCAGGTGAAAATTAAAGAACATGTAACATACCAATTGAGATGATTTTAGAAAACGGGCGATAGAGATGGATTGAGAAAGAAATCTTTTGTTCTCGAGGTATAGGTTGAGGGTTCTAGCAGCAACCTTGACGGCTACTCCTTCATCTGCAAATAAAGCCAAAAATACCTTAATTACACTTCAAAAATTACTATGTAAGAAAACATAATGGCCAAGATGATTTATGTAAGAAGAAAACACAACAAAAAACACATGTGAATTTCATCTTCTTTGAGGAAAGAAACTACGGCCAGATCTATCCCATGGACAACGGACGGCGGATGGGCCAAAACACCACTCTGCTATAGAATTTGATAAATTGACCCACTTATGAATTAGGGTAAATAAAGTGCCCCGTTTTTTTCAAATAACGCTTTCCATCCGGGTGCAAGCATTTCACCTATTAAAAAGTCATATTTACCCTCGACTATGACTCAACCTTGAACCCCGAACCCTAAACCCCTAACCCCGAACCTTGAATTATGAACTATAAACCCCTTACCCCGCACCATGAACCCCGAACTATGAACCCTGAAATATGAACCTTGAAGCCTAAACCCCTTACCCTGAACCTTGAACTATGAACCCTAAACCCCTAACCTGAACCATGAATCCATGAACCGAACTCGACTAACATGAAAAATTGAAATAGAAGATAAACATGACAAGTAAAGGGTAAATAAGTAAAAATTTAGATGGAAAACTAAATTAGGCTAAAACTTAACGAGCAAGGGCGCTTTGAAAAGTTAAAAATAATCTTTACAACTTATTAAATCGGAAATTAAGAGTGGGGCAAATTTATCAATATTCCCTTAGTGATATAACTTGAAACTCCGAACTGTCCATATACTATTCTAACCAGTTTTGTATCCACTCAAGAGCCTAGTTAGTGATTCGCGGTTTCATTATTCGCGAACTTTTTGCATATCATTCGTTCCAGAATAATACGGGCGAACTACTGAACTCCCGAACCTAGTACGCGTGTTATGTGAGCTGAACGAATAAATCGCGATTTTTACGAACTCGCGAATTAATCGGAAGTCGGATACGAAGCCCAACGTAATTCGCAGCCCACAGACGTATACTTCCCAAAACTCGTCATTTAACTCTTTTTTCGCAAAAAGAAGGTGGGACAGACTATTGGGTTCTAGAGCGTGAATTTTAACCACTGACCAGCCATGATTTAGGTCACAAATCATGCTCCCCCACCCATAAAACATATTATTTTATTATTTAACGTCTGCCGTATTTTCCATACCAAACTCAAATTAGTAAAGCGAATTATACTTCGTATGCGGTTCCGTGATATCGCTTAATCACGAACCGTTGACCGGATTTTCGAAACTTTTTTTACGAACTCCGTATAATACTGTGACATTTACCGCTCCGCACGAGGTCAGACCAATTGCTAACTAGGCTGTCACGAGTAGAAATGTCAGAATCTGAATTTTGTAAAACTTGATGACCATTCCGCACAAGACCACATAGATTTTTGAAAAAGCACAGCGCCAAGGAGATGCTTCAGTTAGGTCATTTGGTGGATTAAAGAATCCTAATAAGAAGCGTGTGCATTTGGTGCTCGATTGATTGTAAATCGAGATATTTTTTTGGTTGCTGAAATTTTTACTTCGTTATTTTTGATCTATCGTCATCACAAGTAATCATAGAAAAATATAAACATATACGTACATTATCTCTTTGGAAACTTGTACAGCTTATTTCCCTGTTTGTTCCTTGATCTTGGAACAGTTGACAAATTTGATTTTACATTCCTAACTTGAAATTATGAAGATATATTCTGGTGGCACATCAATATAGTTCGCCCAAGGTAACTGTTTCAAGAGGCTTTCCAAAAGATAGCATTGGAATCCATCAAAAGTTCACCCAAGGTTATAGTTTCAAAAGGCTTTCCAGAAGATGGCATCTTACTCTGAGCTGACTGTGATAGATTTGTGGATACTTGTTGCATTGTTGGCCGAGTACGTGGATCACCACGTAAGCATGAAAATCCAACCTTCACAAAATATATTATTTGTTTCTTTGCTAAATCGGTTGGTGATTGGATGTACTGGTCCAAGATGTCGGTCAACCTTATGTCCTTCCCCGCACTGGTAGATTTCGAAGACGACGACGACGGCAATGGAAGGAGAGGTTTAGTCGAAGACGCTGACCCTGCAGATGACGAGGACGATGATCGATCGAGAGTAGGAGAGAGTAATGCGATGATTTCGGAGGGATGCCTCCCCATTAGTACTTCTAATATAATCACCCCAAAGCTATAAACATCACACTTATCCGTTTTTAAATTTGTTAATTCAATTTCGTTTGTTGTATGGGCAGGCTCTGCAATAATATAATTAAACAAAGAAAATGGATGTAAAACTATATTAACGAACTTCAGAAAAATGCTACCAATATATAACAGTTGGATTAGCTACCTGGAGTAACAAATCCATAGGTTCTTGCAAGTGAAATCCAATCTGACAAATTTGGCTTCCAAATCCTCGCCGTACCAAAAGCAGAAACTCGAGCTTCGTATTCAGAGTTCAAGAAAACATTGTTGCTAGATATGTCCCCATGAACTATTGCTGGAAGGCAGTCATGGTGCATGTAAGCAAGTGCTTTCGCTGTTCCCTTGATGAATCTTACCCTCTTTATCCAATCGAACTCCATTGCTTGTTCCCCATTGCGTAAAACATCTTTCAAACTTCCCTATCCACGAACTCATAAACCAAAAATAAGATTCGCCTTTCAAGATTATAACAAAAACCAAAAAGTTTCACAATGTTTCGGTGTCGGATTTTCGTGAGTGCATGAACTTCCCTTTTAAATGACTGGAGATCAGATATCTCAGCATCTTCATATGCTGAGTGAAGTTTCTTTACAGCAACAACCTGACCTGTTGACAGCTCTGCTCTGTAGACATTCCCATGTCCTCCTCTCCAATGCAATATTTAGCATCAAAATCTTCTGTTGCTTCAATTATGTCTTCAAACACTATTTTCCCGTCGTCATTCCAAACCGCAAATAAATTTCTACCAGTCATGGTATCTTTAGCTCCATCTGAAGGTGCAGCGATTCTTACAAATCTTATCTTTACAAGCCTTATTTGTTTGCGAGTAAAGCTGATTATTCGAATCACAAGGGCGTCAATAACTCTCCAATACCCAAACCACCATTTTTCTTTTCTTAGAAGCAGAACAAAGAACAATCCCCAAAATCCAACTCCAAACCCCAAAGCGTTAATGCCGAAAAACAATAATCTTTCATTTGCATCCTCTCGATCACCTTCTTCAACTTCATATGTAGAAGTATCACCAGCACTCATATTATGGTCACCCTCACAATCTTTATCAGTTGGCAATCCACACAATAAATCGCTGCCAAGGAAAGATGAACCATCCCAGCTCAAAGTCTCAAAATGATCTGATGTTGAATCTTACCACTCAACTTATTATAAGATAAGTTCAGAAATCCAAGAGAGTCTATTGATGTCAAGGATTGTGGAACACGTCCAGACAATCTATTGCAACTTAAATCCAAAGACTCCAAAGCAGACATGTCTCCGAGATTTGTAGGGATAATATCTGAGAAATGATTGTGCGACAAATTAAGCAGATAAAGTCCTTTTAATAAACTTATCTCTTTTGGAATGTTTCCATCAAAATTGTTGCACGACAGATCGATTGCTGAGGTATAGCTGGATAATATCACAATCTCAATGTTGCTCCCTTTGATCACCATCTTCACTCGTACAGACCTCACAGCATAATTGTCAATCGAGAATGTGTCATTAAGTCTACTTGTTAGCTTCTTTAGGTTCCCTATGCTTCTAGGAATCAGACTGGTTAGACTGTTTTGTGAAACATCCAAAATACGGAGTTGCAGCAGAAGATTAATCTCCTCAGGTATTGACCCAGTGAACTTGTTGGACTTTAGAGAAAGGATCTGAAGGTCGCGAAATGAACAAAACTCGATAGGTATATTGCCTTCAAACTTGTTATTTGATAAGTCGAGAACCTTCAAGTATTGAAGCTTACCAATGGGTTTAGGAGGAGTGCCACTGAGATTGTTATCATTTAACAAAAGATATCTCAATTCTCCGGCTGTTTCAATCTCATTTGGAATATTTCCTGTGAGATTGTTGGCGCCAAGATTCAGATATGTAAGATTGGTGCAACCCCATATACTAGTAGGTATAATCCCAGAAAGAGAGTTATTATCTATAGCTAATAGTTCCAATTTGGTTAGACTGCTAAATTCTATAAGCAATGGCCCAGTTAAGTGATTCTTAAAAAGGCTTAATTTTCTTAAATTGATCAAATTACCTACTGATGCAGGGATTGGACCAGTGAGTCTATTTTGGGACATATATAAGGTATCTAATGACCTTAATTCTCCTATATCTTGAGGGATGGTACCAGTAAGTTGATTTCCAAGAACCGATAAATAAGTGAGGCTGGTCAACTGGCATATAGAAGTAGGGATAGATCCACTAATTTGATTAAAAGAAAGGTCTAAATAAAGGAGACTTGTGAGAGAGCCTATTTCCGACGGAATATATCCAGAAAGCTCATTGACAGAAAGATCAAGGTGGGTGAGTTTTGGAAGATCACTAATGTCGGAAGGAATAGTTCCGGAGAGTTTGTTCGAGCTAAAGTTAAGACTAACAAAGTTGGGGAAAGATGAAAAGCTAAAACTACGGAGTGTACCTTGTAAACTCAAACCTGCCATATGTAATTCCGCAACGCTTCCTTGGTTGTTACAAGTGATCCCATACCACTTGCATGGACTTTTTTGTACTTGCAGTAGAATCCATCTTCCAAGAAGAAAGGAGAGAATGATTTTGGATAACAAGATTCGATTTCCATTTCAGAAGAGCATCTACTTCTTGCTCTACTACAACCTGAGTTGAAGAAAAAAAGAACCAGAAACAAAAAGAACTACACTGCAAGATGAAAAAACCAACAGGAATGCCAGCACTAGTACATTATCAGTGAGAACTTTTACTTGTGGCGACATTTTGAAAGAAGAAGAGTTTTAGTGTTTGGCTGATGATCAACTAATTGATGATTATGTTTAAAAAAAAATCTAACTAATGATTTATTCGGAAGACTTACCTTTTAGTCAACCGAATATTTTTTTAGAAAAAATCTGCAACCACAACCAGAAAGAGGTCTCGCGAGGGTGACGCGTCTGCAGACGCACATGATAAGGCTTTGTGGGGTTGAGACTATTTATCACGGTCTTATGACTCTTATATCAATTCTTTCCTTTCAACAATGTTCCTCAATTTCCTGGTTGGTTCCTTTCATTGTTGTATGATGGAAGTTGTCGCCTAAATTGCAAATTGACTTAACACAGACTTGATACAGTATGTAAAAAAGAGTCTAATAATTTTCCATGGCTCAATAATTTCATCACAAAATTGGTTAAAAAGACCAAAATCAACAATTTTTGGGTGAAAAAGACATCTAGATTTTGATACTGTTCAAATAGACGAGAATGTAAAATAGCTAGGATGTAAATCCTACTACCCATTTTCAAATACTTTTTCTAATTTTTAATTTACATCAGGATGTATCCAGTTTCATCCTCGCTATTTTTTAAGTTTAAGTAAGGATGAATCCAATTTCATCCTTGCTATTTTTTTTGTGTCCATTTCACCCATAAAAATTTTTACTCATCCATTAGAACTATGTTTTAAAACTATTTGGACAAATGACCCATTTTCCGTAATTTCATTGAAATTGACTAACAAGAACCACATGATTTTTCCTAATAGACTGTCGGCAACTTCGCGCAACTTTTTCTTTATGGAAACAATTAATTTTAGTGCCGATGTAAAACTAATTAAACTAGGATTACTGGCTATTTGATTCCCAGTTTTTGTTCAACTCAGGTTGTAGTAGAGCAAGATGATGATAACCTAATAATCAACATCACGGTCAAGAATCAAAAACAAAATCAAAACCTAAAAAAAAAAACAAGATTCATACCTGTTCCAGAGATGAATCAATAATCTCGAGATCAATCCGCTCGAAATAAACGCAGATATTAATTTGAATCAAAGCATAAACAAAAACAATAATGAAATAAGAGAATGTCTGAAACAAAGATGCTCAAATTGAAAAACACAAACAAATCAAGCATGCAAATCTTCAAAATCGAAAATTACCAGACCCTAGAAATCGAATGTCTCGATCTCTCTGAATCTGTTCCGAAACTGAAAATCGAAATCAAAATGAAGAAGAAGATGAACAGTGACCTGCTGCTGATGATTATCAAGTTTCATTACGAAGCTATTGATGGAATTCCGACGACGATCTCTCTCAGAAACTCAGTCGAAGATCTCGGCTTCACTCTCAAATGGTAACTGGTGGTTATTACCGGAATCTAAGGGAGAAGTTAAAAATAGCGAAAGTTCTGAACAGACCGTGGTTTTGGAACAAGGTTTGAAAAACCGGTCACAGGTTAGGTCACGGGCATATAGGGCGTGACCGTCATAACGTGTTTTGACAGGTGTGAGCATGTTTCGAGCAAAAAATCACGTTGTTTAGGGAAAAACGGGCTTATTTGATGTTTTTATGAAATAACGCGTGTGATAATGGTTAAATAGAAAAAATAAATAAATTATAATTTGAATTTCCTATCTAACGATTTTAACATGCGTGAAAACTATTATATCACGTCTAAATAACGTTGTTACTATGTTTTTTATTTTATTTGTTTATTCATTTATTTTAATTTTTATTTGTTCAACTCATGGATACGCGTTGAACATTTTAACTACTGCCGTTTCTGGAAACGCTACATAGGCGTGAGCATTTTAACTACTGCTTTTCTAAAAACGATCGTTTTGCAAACCTTGTTTTGGACCATCTAAAAACCGCATTGCACACGGTGTGTGGGCACAACAAAACTATCACACCCAAGGATTCGGTGATTCCTCACTTTGTCGGACATACCTAAAAAATACCTAGAGAGATCGAATTACACAGTGGAGCGTTCTATCACTTTTATGCACGGGATAAGGGTAGGCGGGATTAGGCCCCACCCCTCCTCTCACACCTGCCCACCTCGGTCCTTTTTGTTCTAAGTGCATCCATACAATTCGATAATTCCTCGGAGGAAGGGCCCACCACACCTATTCCCTGTGTGTGTGTGTGTTGTTTTTCGATAATACCGAATCCTCGTTCCTATTTCCATGGATCTAAAATAACACTCCATCCATCCCTAACGCTAAGTCTTATGGTGTGCTAATCTAGCTCCACGTCGCCTGACAACCTCATACGTCCTATGGCAAAGTGCTTAATCTAGCATGATAGTCGCAGAATCAAATAATGTCTAGCGATGTTTGGTTCAAGACAACCAATCTCTGCATCGATCAAAAATAAATCTAGATGCGCTTAACCATTCAGCGAAAAGGTGATTTTTGTGGCGCTGAACCATTCAGCGCAACTATCTTGCTGCTAGTTTAATGGCGAGCAAATGCTAGGAGAGAGAACTAGCATTAACAAATAAACAACACTTATTTTTTTAACTGCAAAACTTTTTGGCTAATCTAGGAACTCAATCTAGCCCATAGGATAGATGAGTTTTTTAGGGCAGTCACTATGGTAGGGGTTATCCCTTCCCTATCCCTTAAATACTGGGAATGGATATGGGTCACAAGGCGGACCTCACTATGGTCTACTTTTATCCCTTCTTTACATTGAATGTTTCCGTGTGAACACTGCCACACGGAAACTCAGTTCCTGTTTCTTTCTTCTCATTGTTTCCAAATTTTATTTCCACGGGCTTAGATAAGCCTGGCTTGATTGGGGTATACCCAATAAAACAAAATAGGGTGATTTTACTTCAATATCCTTGAACTAATTAACTAAAAATTAAACCCTAAAATTAAAAACTAAAAAACTCTTAATCTTCCCTAATCTCTCTTTCCTAATCTCTCTTCTTTAGTTCCTTTTTAATATACATGCTTCAAAAAAAAAAAAAAAAAAAAACTCTCACCAGCGACGGATCCAAGATTTTATGTCTGGGTGGGCTAATTTTTTTTTTTTTTTAGCCAATACTCTATTTAACTTTTTCGATTGCAATATTGATGACTCGGCAATTATAATTCCCCGGTGCGACATGCTATTTTTCTTTTCTACATATCGAGTATCAATTCGAGAGTTGTTTCCAAAGCAAAATGCTCTAAGTGGTTGCGTTTTTTGCTATCACGCGATTCTTTTTGTCTTTCCGGAATGTTGCTTTTCCGCTACGCTATGTAATATTTGTCGATATACTTACATTTGCCGAGAAAGAAAAGGAAAAATGAACCGATGCAACAATGATACATCTAGGAAGTTATGTTATTCTTCACACCCTTTAATGTTTAATTTTTCGTAGCATGGTGAAACATGAGGAGTAATTAAAAAAAAGAAAAATGACCCATGTTTTAACTGACACATAGCAAACAACATAAATACGTGTTTAGTTGGTTAGCTTAATAATTTTAAGAAAGTATGAATACGTGTTCTTTACTTTAGTTTTTAAATGTTTTTTTTTATAAAAAAAAACTAAAACTACTTTAGTCTTTGAACGACTGAGATGTAATAGTAAAGGTTATATTTTCTAGTGGGATCGTGTTTCAATTTCGTTGAATTGATTTCATGGAGAATTATATTTTCCTAGTGGGCTAACTGAAATTTGTACCTGGGCTAAGTTCCATAAATGTTAAAAATTACATTCACTAAACAGCTTTTTATGAATTTTGGGGTGGGCTTAAGCCTAGGTAAGCCACCCCCTAATACCGTCCCTGACTCTCACGAGAAAATTCCAATTTTCACGTTGTATTCAATGAAAGAAAGAAATTATTTTCTAGGATGAAATATGCATGCTTTTCTTCGCAATGGATATTTTTTTTGCAATGGAAAATTTAATTTGGAGGGGAATTCAAATTATGCTCATGTTATTATGAGCAATACTTTACCACGTTCTCTTGTGAAATAACCTACAAACGACATATATCTACCTTCCACCGATGCCCCAAATAATACTCAATTCGAATTGATCATTAGGAGATTTTACTGATAAAAGGAGAAAACATTATACGAGGACGCTTAGATCTTACCCCAAAAGAAGAAAGAAGCAGAAAAAAATAAATAAAAAAATATTGAACTTTCTGACCCTATAAAGGAAATTTCTATGGGATGGACAAATCATTTGATCCCACTATGGACTCAAATAAAGAGAAAAATTGCTCGATCAATTGCGTTCCTACATCAACCGAACGTCTCTCCTTAATCCGCTCAGTACTCTTTAACTGGCAGCGGATCAACTTCAACCGCCGACTACCTTTTCCGTTTCCCAATAACATTTTTACTATATTTAATTCATTTCATCCTATTTTATCTTACTTAATCAATAGTACAAGTTAATTATTATTATCATTATATTGGAATTAAAATAAATAAATAGTGGGACCCTAATTATTAAATTTGCTCATTTTGAACAGATTCTCCCGCAATGGAAAATCCATATACCCATCCATGTGGCTGGACAAATATTTTCTTTTACCAATTACCATAGGAACGCCCTAATGGACAAATATTTTTCTTGTTAGTGTGCTTCTCTCCACAATTGAAAACCTAAATAAATTTGAGAAATCCTAAAGAAGCTTTCCATTTGGCTAACAAATCTGCTATGTCATGACCTTATCTATCTACGCCAACAATCAAGTGGTTTGATGGTTGACATACTCCTTCCCACTGTGGAGGTAGGGATCAAACCCCAAAATTCCTAAATAACTCCTTAGGGAATTAAGGATGTTATCCAGGATCTCCAAACCATCAAATTAATTAATAATATGATTTCAGGTAAATTTCTTCTGTTGTGGTTAAAAGCTGAATCAAGCTCGATTTCTAGAGTTTTTGGCCCCACCAGAGAATAATTAGTCCAATAGGAACTTATTATACAAAATTTTAAAAAATAGTAATAAATTCTAGAGCTTCCGGTCCCACATAAAATATTTAGACCAATAGAAAATTGTTTCACAAAATTTAAAATAGAATACATAATAAAAATTGCACGGGTTTAAATAATCCCAAATCTAAAAAACTGATGCAAGGCTATGTACGTTTAAGACTTGGGAACAAATCTAAGCCCGTGCAACGCACGGGCGCACCTTATCCATAAGTACGAGAAAATCATATTTCAGTAGTGCCCCAGACAAAACATTAAGGGGTGTCCCTGAAAACAAATATTCAATTTACATATACATAACTTTAACACAAAAACGATCAAAATTAGACTTTGTAGCATCATCTTCCCACTCATGCTTTTTCCACCACTCTGTTTCTCCTGCAATCCTTTTCAAAGTCTCAGGAATCAGGCTATTGGCATCAAATGGTAGCTTCTTCAACTGTGGACACTTCTCTATTGTAATAGTCTCCAAACAGTGGAATTTTACACTAGTGTTACATATTTTTTCTAAATTCTTATGATTCCGCAAAGCCAAAACTCGCAGTCTAGAAAATGTATGTATAACGTCCAGTGCTGCAAACTCGTAAGATATTACGTCTACTAATCCAACTAGTTTAGCCAGAGTAAGTTCTTCAAGATTTACAGCATAGATCAGCCATGTAACATCCTTCAATTCAGGACATTCAGAGATATCCACATGCTTAAGGTTCGCGAAGGAGAATGACGGATGCTGCGCATCCCACACAATCTTTAGCTTTTCATTAGACTGAATGTCTAATCTCTCCAGGGTTGCGATTAGAGTAGCTTCATCCTCCATAGTAACCCAACTCATGATTCTAAGTTCTTCTAAATCATTGCAATTTCTGAGAGAGAGTGATTTCAAACTTGCCATCTCTGTGAGACTAATAACGAATGACATTGGTGATGATTCTAATGAAGATAAATATGGAGATAATGAGATGCATGTGATGTCTGCTGCAAGTTTATCAATCCTTAAACGTCTAGTGCACGATATAAATTTCTGACTGGTTACCAACTTTCGCAATGCACCACTAGTATCTAGAGTGATTCCGAGATAATCCAGTTGTTGTAAGCTTTCTAGTTCATCGAGACTTGGACCATTTTCTGCTTCCCAATTACACGAAGAGTTTGAACCAAACAAGTCAAGCATCTGCAATTTTGTAAGACAAGCCAATATCCCTGGTCTAAGATAACCAAGGTTATGTGAATGATCCAGAATCAAGTACTTCAATTCTAATAAACCTTTCAACCAATAGAGTGTATGCACTCGAGGATAAAACGTATGCGACATATTGAGATACCGTAACTTAGTCAGTGATTTAATACTTACAGGGGCTCTTTCCATATGCCGGTATGACATATCTAACACCTTAAGCATCGGCATTGATTGAAAAATGTCATCAAGCACAGTAGAGGCGACCTTACTTTGTTGAAACAACATGGTGGAGAGATTCTCGCAATTTGGTGCTCCAATTAGTTCATTCGCTCGACTGTCTATTAAGTATATCCTCTCAGCTTTCTTCCATTCATTGAGCTTCAGCTTGTTTTGTGCTTGAACTGTTAAGTATTTGCCTCTCTGTTCTCCACAACCACATGCTACCCAAATTGCTAGATCACGAACTACATCGTGCATTTTCACTGCCTTTTCCATTTTGCCACCACTTTCTAGCAAACATGCATCTAAAAGACATCCAACTACATCATGACCTTCGTCACGAGCTTTTCTATATCATCAACTTCATCTAAGAACCCTTCACCTATCCATTGATCAATTAGTCTTTCTTTATCAATTTGATAGTCCTCCGGGTATAAAGCACAATACAAGAAACATGACTTCAATTTTTCGCTCTGTAAGTTGTCGTAACTGAACTTCAAAATTACTAATACTTCTTCTACCATACCTGAAAACAAAAATATGTGAAAGTCAGGTCCTTTCAAGAAACCCGGAAACAAATTTAAGTACTTATAACGGATATGATAATTGAGCAGACATATACCTGAAAATTCTGCTGCATATTTCTGTAGAATAGAAAGCGCACGTTGCCATTCTCTGACAGTCTTTTTGCTAGCCATGGTACGACCAATAGCGATTAGAGCTAGAGGTAGACCAAGACATTCTTTCGCCATTTTTTGTGCAAGCTCAGGTATATCTGGATGGCAACTTAGCGCTTCTGGCTTGACCTTTTGTTGAAATAGAGCCCATGCTTCTCCCCAATCTAAACATTCAACTTTAATTTTCTTATCAGCTTCCATTAAGCCGCACACTGATTCAGATCTAGTTGTGAATACAACCTTCGACTTTGCCATAGCTTGAGTTGCACTACTACTTCCAATTCTTGGAATTCCAATTCTTCCTAAATCAATTCTTTCCCCATATATCATCTAACAACAACAAAAACTTCTTGTTCCTTAACATTTTGAATATATCATTAGCTCGTTCACGTATATCAATTTCTTCGGGCCATGTCAATGCAAGATACTTTCCGATCTGGTTTTGGATATTTTTGATATCTTGATCTTTGGAGACCACAACCCAAATTACTAAATCAAAATCATGGGATCTTCTAAGAAACTCATTGTTAACTTTAATCAGAAGAGTAGTCTTCCCAACTCCACCCATCCCATGAACACCTATGATATTGATACGATTCCCCTCCGTGGTTAAGAACCTTGATACCTTATCTATCAGTGTATCCATGCCTTGCACTTCAACCATGGGCATTTCTTGAACAGGATTTGGTTTGCATTCATTAGTGACTTTCTGAAACAGGCCTCTACTCAACAATTCCTCTGCAGTATTCAACAATCTAAGCACGGACTTGCCAAGTTTGGAACCAGTGTAGCAACTCCTTGGACCCCAACAACAAAAGTAGTTTCTTCGGTTCCTGATCCCTTCTTCTTCTTCAAACAACCTCTCTACTTTCCGTTCCAGGGCATCTACACTTTGGAGCCAACCGCTAACTTCATGAGTACGAATTGCCGGTACTGTGGGGTTCGACTCTTCGTTAATAATCCTTTCCATGATATCATCTCTACGGTCTTTCAGTTCCATTAGTGAAGTATCCAAAGCTCTTACATTTTGTTTTAGTTCACAGAGATAAGATGTACTATCAGCACAACAATCGCATGCATGAGTGATTATGTTGCCGATGATGGTACCTAAAACCTCCATGATAAATTAATCAAATCGAAATATGACTAAATTAAAGAAACACAAGGGTGAGGGTCAAAAACCAGTGATATATCAAATGGATTCCATTAATGTGATAACAAGAGGATGGCAGTGAAAGTAATGCATGTGATGTAGGACAGAGTAATGTCGGTTGGTGAAAATTAAAAGTGAAGGCGTACAGCAGGTGCGTATTAATTTCTAGGTAGAGTAATGTCACTTGGATGAATATTTTCTCCTCTCTAATTTTCTTTATGAGCAATGCATTATTGGAGGGGACTAGACAAGTATGTTTATATGAATTATTGTACCTTTGATATTGATATCTCATGCCACGGACATGTTCACACTCTAAAGTCTAACAAAAGTAGCAGAATACAGGAATGCAACACAAACTTACGAACAAGTTAGCAACAAAAAGGTCTTCCTCACGATCCCACCACAAAAATCCACATTCAAAATTTGAAAATTTGATTTTTGTGGTGGATTCGAAAAGCCTCTTTCCGGATGGGGTTGCTTCACTAAAATCTGGAAAGTCAAAAGTGGCAGACTATAGACAAAGCTTATGTAGCTAAGCGAAAAGGAAAAAAAATGGAAATATCCTTTACCTGGAAGCAAGTGGCATGCCCAATTACCATAGAAGAGTGTAGGCGATTAAATTCAATTGCATCCCAAGAATAACCATTCTGGGCACTATCTTTATCAAATTCATTGACCCTTATCCATAGTTGGTTCAATTGGCATCCAAGAGTAATCTTTCTAGGTACTATTTCCTCCAAATTCATTGCCCCTTTCAACCAATCCATCCCTAGTAGATTCAATCACCCCAGAGGAGCAATTTTTCTGGTATTATTTCCGATTCTCCCTATCTAACTCAGCAAAATTGAAACCCTTTTATGAAACTGTACCGACGTATCGACTGTAATATTCTCTTTATCAAGTTTGAAACTTTTTGTATTCTTCTTTTTCTTTGATGGAGAAACAATCTTGGGTTTATGAGATTTTGGCTAAAACGGTAAATGTAATTAGTTAACTAGGGTTTTCAAAATCATCAGCATCATCAGACATTGGTAGAGTTAGAGTGTCTAGCTAATTGAGATGATTTGAGGTTTAATTTCTGGTTTGGAAGCAAGATTTTGGGTGGGGAGGTTTTGCACTGATTTTTTATCGTCTTCAAGCCAAAAGTGGGTGATATTAACTAGGGAAAAGTAACCTCATGAGATTTAGATACTTCAAACTAATTTTGTGGTATACCCAATGAGACAAAATAGGCCATTTTCAAGAAAAGAGGTCACCCCTTAACCAAATATTTTCAAAATGGCAAAATTGCCCTCGCTTAATTAACACTAAAAGTTTGATTAGATTAATTAATTAAGTTTAAATTGATTGAATAGATTAAAACTTATGAATTTTAAGTTATGAAATTTTGTTTTTGATTGACTTTTGTGTGGGATGATTTTTGATGATTTTTTTTTTTTTTGAGAATATCTCTTGCAAACGAAAATGAAGCACACAACCAAAATACTTCTAAAAAGGATTTGCAAACTGTTATATGAAATCATACTCAAAAATCAAAGAATAAATCAACACTTTTAGTTCTGAAAGTATGAAAAGTCACAAGAAGGTGGACTAATGAAGATCATGCCGCCAAAGTGGCCAAGAAGATCTTCATCGTCGACCTCGTAAAAAAAGAAAGTGGCCTAAGAAGGTCTTCATCGCGACCTCGCCTCGGCCTAAAGTGGCCGCATGATCTTCATCGTCGACCTTTGCCGACTTTTGTTTTTTGACATACGGAGATGACATAAAAAATTTATCGCTAAAGGTATTCAAGAAATACCCTTCCTGTCGTTGTTTTTGGGTTCGTGAAGGTATTCAAAAAATACCCTTCCTATCAGTATTGGCTTCAAGGTCTTCAAAAAATACCCCGCTACTGCTGAAATTTTTTACAATCGTCGCCATGGTCGTTATGAAAAGTCGAAGATATGCATGTCACGACTTGCTTACCAAGACACCAAATCATAAATTTCGATTTCTAACTCCGATATAACAATCAAATCACACAACACAATGATGGGTTTAAGTTTAAACATCATTTATAGTCTTCTTTCACGGTAGAGTCAACATTTTTTTTGGAAAATCAAAGTTGAGATTTTTATATGGGTTTGGTTGATGGAAGATGAAGAAGTAGAAGAAGAGAAGATTAAGAGTTGGTTAGTTTTTTAATTTTATGGTTAATGAAATTAAGAAATGAATTTATTTTTAAGATTTAATTATTTCAAGGGTAAAGTAAAATCACACTTTTAATAATGACACACCATGTCCCCTTCTCATTGGGTATACCCCAATTAGTTTGCATACCCCAATCTCGCCTGGAAAAGTAATAGCTAGGCGAGGGATATTTTTTTATTTTTTTTTTTTGCATAATCCTTCTCGAGTCTGTCCCTCCTTTTATAGAGTTTATATATTTTCAATCTTTTAAAAGTTTTTTATTAATATTTGCAAACCAAAAAAAGTTTCATGCTTTCCAAAAGATCTCAGGTTTGAATCCCCAATGGCGTAATATTGCAGGAATTAACATGGAAGGTAGTGTTAGTTTGCCCTCTTATGACACACTCTCAGCCCCCTATCTGCTTCGGCTCCCTTGACTAAGTTATCCATGAGGCTGTTGCAGTAGGTTAGCACAAAGAACATGTTCAATTAATGTAGTAGTATGTTGTTGGAGCCTAACTTGTTAGGCTTCCGACTAGTTAATGTAATACTCGTTATCTAATAATAATAAAAAAGTTTTAAAAAAAGAAAAGAAAATTATTATTGGATAAAAAGTATTACATAACCGGTTGGAAACCTAACAAGCTAAGTTGTTCTAGCCTACCATATTTGTAATAAATAGTTTTTATTAATTTTGAATATAAAATCGAATACATCAAGAATGAAACAATAAATAATACTCCTCGGTTTCTAAAATCCAACTATTTCGGAGCGAAGATAATCATCTTTGAACTGACATGTTTTGAATATAACTAAAAGGAAGATTCAAAAAAATCAACTTTTTTTTTTGATACGCGAAAGCCGGACCCAGGCCTCTACCCGAACCCAGCCAGTTGGACTGGCCCCACTACAGACCCAACACCGCCAACCCACTATACAAACTAATCTATTACAAACCTTTACTAAGTATGTGGATCGAAACCCTAAGTTCCTCCTTACTGGAGTTGATGAAATACCACTGAGCTATGCTCTTGGACCCCAAAAAACCAACTTTGAACTAACATGTTTTGCATTTTTTTTTTTCCGAATTATTCTGGAACCAGAAGAAAACCCTTCATTTGTTTTGAGGAAAAAAACTTGAAAATTAAAATGCACGCCGAAGAAACGAAAGAACAACCAAACATAAGAAAGTCAACTCCACATCAATGTCACCTCGGTGGGTTTGATGGTGAGTTCAAATTGTGGGATTTAATAGAATTATTGAAAACAAATACTTTCACTTTTCCTTTTAGCCTAAAAATAGGCCAAATTGAAAAAATAAATAAAAATATCTCTTTTTTAGAAACGAAGGTACCTAAGATTTAAAAATTAACTAATAACCAAATAAACACTAAGTATTCTATTCTTCTATATAAGAAAACATCATGTAAAACGGATACTTCTCGCCTTCTTCACTTTTACCATCATCATAATATCCACCATCTTGACGAATGCTCCAGACACAATATTTTTCCCAATCTCTACTCGCTTTGTAAGCGCTAAACTGTTGATTGCGATATGTGTTTCCAAATTTAAATTCATCAGCAACATACCAACTTGAATCGCATATAAGTTTAGTTGTTTTCTTCCCGTTAACCTTAAATTTTCATAGAAAATTTTGTCCGTAAAACAGTATATGCTCACCCAAATCATTTTCACTTGACCATCAATGAATTCTTAAGGCTATATTAAATTTGGGATCTATATCATTTTGTACCGTGACAATCTTTATGTGTTGAAAAATACCCCAAACAAAGCCGTCACCATCAAAAGCAGAACCATCAACAAAATGTGCACAAAAACAAGTAAGTGTGAAGAAGACGACCAGAAATCCTAAACCTAAAACTGACAGTTTTAACATTATGATTATTGGAATGAAGAAGCAGCCTCGAAAACTCGATAAAATAATTTAATTAATGCTTTCTTGATGGTGTTTTATAGTGCCAGGAATTTAATTCAAAACATTTCATGTATATTAGAAATTAGGCGAAAATGTTTTAAGAGGCATGCGTGGTTTTATTATGAAAAAGTTATTTATCTTGTAAACTAGAAAAGTATAGAAAAGGAGACACAAAATAGAGAGAAGAAGAAGGGAGAAATTCTATTCATATCTATAATAAGCAAACATTAAAGCCTCTATTTATAGGGAAAGACATAAGGGCATCCCAGTAATAAACGAGATTTATCCTAGATATTCTTAACATAATTACACGTTTATAACACTCCCCCTGATGACATTGTGTCTAAGCTAATTGCCTCGTTAAAACCTTGTCAAAGAATTCCAAAAGGACAAAACCTCGATCGAAGGGAAAAGAGTACAATTGGGAAAACTTACAAAAGATTTGGACACGCAAATGTTGCCTCATTAAATTTCGATACAAGGAAAACCAGAAAAAAACCTTGATGAAGGAAAAAGAGTACAACGTGATAGTCCAAAAAATACCTTCTAATTTGATAATGGTACTCCCCCGATAAATACTTGATCAAATCTTTTGCAAATATTTGAGTCGAGACTTCCAAATTTTGATAAACGATTTCTTGAATACAGATGATTGTTGTGCTTTCATGGAGATATCCGATAGTTGATGAAGTCTCATTTTTTTTGTGTTAGTATTCTAATGGTAGTGTTCTCGAGTCTTCACGCTTTTTAAGTACATTGAGGACTTGCTTCTTGGATTCCTAGCTTCTCGGAGATGATTTGCAAAAGTAGTTAATGTAGTTTCTTCAACAAAGTGCCAATATGCAGTTATAGTACCATAGGTGAGTAAAGTTTGTGATCATACCATATATGGATCAAAATGATATCCAAATTCCTAAGGGTTCTTATGTTGATGTGGTCTAACAAAACAGAATGACCTAGTTAATGGTAGGAATCCACCAAATAACCAAAATTATACAACCCCCCATTAGATGACCACCATGTTGAATAAATTGCCTCACTAAAACCTTTCCAATAAAACCCAGCGGGAAAAAATTTGGATGAAGGAAAAAGAGCACAAATATCAACATTTTTGAAAGAAAATCAAACGTCAACGAGACGTTGTCTAGTTAAAACCTTGTCGAAAAACCACATGGGATAAAACCTGAAATAAAGGAAAAGAGTACAACTTTTGACGTAAATATGGATGCTAACCCAACTATATGAGTTTTACAAAAGAAAAGCATCAAAATAATAACTCTAGTCTATTTCAAAATGAGTTTAAGCTAGCATAATTCCAACCTAAGGTTTGAAAAGAAAAAAAATAGAATTCATCTTTTGCTAAAAAGCGTGGATTTTTGTGTTTTTGGGACTCTAAAGAGACCTATAACGTTGAAATCATCAACTAATTAATCCAGATTTTTGGTTGTGTACCAAATTTCAAAAAACACATAAAGGATTGTTAAACCTTATGTAAGCAAATAAGGTGGCCATCGAATAAAATTTGAATCTCAAGGTTACAAATTCAATATGTTCTTAGACCACATTTCAGTGTGTCTATGTAATATGAGTCCTTCAAAGACTACCACGCCAAGTGCATTGTATAAAGAGAACAAATAATGAATCAATCCTAGGTCTGAGAAAAAATGAAACCCTTAAAAATCGTATTTACAACTTAAAATTTCTCGTGATAACGCGTTATGACTACACTAGCCTGTAATTAATAGGCTTTGCATTTTTAAAGTGTTAAGTTTTGGATCCAAAAATTGCGTTAATTGAGAAACTAATCCAACCTAATTTGGATTATATGCCAACCAATCACATATGTCGATATTCCTTTGCAAAGGGTTCAAACCATTATCATTTATTTGAGTAGCTATAAAACGAATATTCCACAATATTTAGCTTATCATCATCCCACCCGAAATTCTCAAGTGTATGCATATCTTGAAAATTATTCCACGCAATTATCGCACCAATACTACTTCGCATTATAATCTCCTTATATTCAAATGAGAGATAATAACTTTGAGAATGTGAATCGTGTTTTTGGTACACTCAATTGAGCACTACCAATAGCTTCTTAGAACGCTACTTATTTTCTAGATGTGACGATGTAGTCAAATCTCTCTCCAAGGCCTATTACTCGCCGGTAATCGCTACAACTATATGACCAGAGGCGTTTCCGATTCCAAGCCCTTTCCGATTTTTAGCGATTAAAGGACGATTTTGCCGATTTGGACCGATTTTTGAGCAAAACGAGTTAACAGTTTTTCCGAGTTGGCCTTGCATGCACTCAACTTAATAATTTTTTTTTTCATAACCCCTTAGATGGGAGTTATCAAATAGAAAAACCTCTAAATACATTATAAATAAGTTCAATATAACAATATTACACACTTAATTACATGATAGTGTTAAAATTTTAAGTTTAATTAGGTAAAAATAATGACTTATGAGCAGCAATATAATAAATGATTCCGAGTATTAGACCGAGGTTTGGCGATTTCCAAGTCCGAACTGATTGCTCCCCGATCCAATCTCCCCAACCGAGTAGGACCGAGGAACGATTTCAACTACTTTGGATGTGACTGGGTTTTCCTCTTATAGAGACAAAAGCTTACATAAAAACAAATGAGACATTTTACTCTAATCAATAGCAGCCTTTTTCAATTTGATCATGATGGGAGAGAAACTGATATAACATTGAAGTTAATTAACACCAACTTTTGGCCGGTAGTGTATAGTCTCCCCCGATTATGCATGATATATTTTCATCTCATAAAATCGAAAAAGAAGTTTATTTTATTATCCGATTAATTCAAGACATATACTCATAATGAAACATGTCTTTTGACATAAAGAAAATGTAGTCTTAGTAGACCTACATATTTACCATCAACCATGGATTATTTTTGGAATAATAAAAAAAAATATTTAACAAAAAAAGGCATTGAAAATATGCAAACAAATATCCATAATAAAACTAAAATCGTGACCTATAGGGCCGGCAGAGATAACCATTCACTTTAGAATGAAATTATAGACACATTCTTTATCAAAAGAAAAACAAATTAAGATCAATATAGCCAATTACAAGGACTAATAATATCAAAGCTAACAAAGTGGTGCACCCTTTAATCTTTTATGTCCTTAGTTGTTCCAACTTCAAGAGGAACAATCCTAATTTTGGAGATTATTATCACGAGGAAACAACAATTGCTGAATATCCACAAAGGAATGCAGCAATTCCTCGTTTTATCGTATTTGTAATAATAAAGATATTTTATCCATTTAAGATCGATAGAAAATCGAGGCTAATTGGCTTATTAATTTCTTTGAAAATATAGAAATCATTATCGCTATGATTTTTAGAAAAATCCACTTTGTGATGGATGGATGGATTCTTGTTAAAAAAAAGAAAAGAAACATAGCGATAAATCACATGATTCTTGTCTAACCGACAAAATTACCAAAGTTAATTGGCCGTAGGTTTTTAACCATGCATGTGATTGTAACGAGTTATGGTAATACCAATTTTTGGTGATTATGATTCCATTAAAAAGGAATAGAAATCAAACCATCTTTCGATGGATATTTTTTTCTTTCTTATTGAAAAAATAATTAGAGTATCATACTTAAAGTACCAAAAAGGCAATTAAATATGAAAATCACTCAAACTATTGGTAATTTCGTTTTATTAAAGAAATAAAAAACCGTGAACCATCTTTCGATAGATTTTACCTTTTTTTCTTTTGTCTTTTCTATCTGAAAAGATCGAGAGGCCGAAGACTAACGACTCAAAAATCGATCACCCATTGTACGTACATGAACATATACGTATGTAAGTAAATAAAAATCAAAAAAAAAGAAGAAAAATAAAATAGGATATGTTAGGCCTCTTCCTATGCACATGCCAAAAACATGATATTTGGCATATATGCACCCACTATGGGTATGCCAAACTGCCAAACTCATATGCCAATATGTTATTTCTGGCATATAGGCATACCACAGCAGAATCTCCAAACAACGATAGAGTCTTGGTCGCTCGATGGTCGAACAAACCAGCTCGATGGTCTTCCAATCGCCGCCGCAGTCAAGATATCGCCAGCTAGTATGATAATCGCCCACCAAATCATCATACTAACACAATTTCCCCCCTATAAATAATTGATTTCAAACTCATCAACTCACACCAAAATTCTAAATCTCTAGAATTTCTTAATTTCTCCATCTTTTTCAAATCTAAAACTATCACAACTCCTCTACAATTATATATTCTTCTAAAATGGATTCACAAGTCAAGGCAAGGCAAAGGTAAGAAGAACCGAGTCCGTGGTGCAAAATACAACATGCTAGAAGATGAATGTATTTGTCGTAATTATGTTTTTTTACCCAAGATTGTATCGGTGGTGCACAACAACATGGTAACACCATGTGGGATAATATATTTCAAAAATATGAAGAACAAACCATGAACATCAATAGTCGTGATGCAAAAGGATTTTAACACTTCATTGTAATCAATAGGAAGTAGCCTCTTATGTTGCATTGATAATGCAAGCCAAGAAAAAAGGAAAGGATGACGTGTCTGATCGATGTTGATTTTGAAAGAGAGGTTCAGATGATTGGCAACTAAACATGGTAAACAGCTTTTCTTCAAAGTTGTTATCATATTTTTAGGGTTTGAACAAATATAATCCCTAGCTACTTAGCAAATAATCAAATAGTACCGAAAAGTCACCATATAATTCTTCTCCCTCAACACCAAATTCTTCACCATTTTCACAAGGTCCATCAAATTCTTCTGAATAACTACAAGCTCAAATTCCAACGTAGTTTTCAATAATTATGTTGATGGTAATAATAAGAAAACTTCCGGGAGAAATCGGGCAAACTTTCTAGAAAATTATCTCAAGAAGGAGGGAGTTCCGTAGGATTTAACATGGCTGAGTTTATGGATCATCAAAAGAACGTCGCGAAGGAAAGATCCATTCAAAGGAAAATTCAAAACTTAGGGAGAGTAAGAAAAGTCGTCTCTTCAAGAAAATTCGAGTTTGCACTATGACAAGCATAACATTCTTCAAGCTAACACCTCAATTATGAACGCCCAACAAAAACATCCGTGGGTAAAATCGGGTTATGACGATCTAAACAGTATTGAAAAGCAAGCTGATTTACCAACAACCGTGATGAAGATGATGATGACGATGGAACCGATGATGAGTTTGATGAAATAATTCCTCATGATTAATGTACTAGTTTAATGTAGCGATGGCAGGTTTATTATAATGAAATGTTGAAGTTTATCATGACTTTGATATAAAATGTCGAAGTTTATTATAACATTCCAATTAATTAGAAAAAATAATATAACATAACTTAGACTTAAGCTAAAACATTAAAAATAAATAACATAACTTAAACGAAAGAAAAATACATAAAATCATCTTCCATGCTTTGTGATGTAGATTTTATATGACCAAATTAACGATTAAATAAAACCTAGTTATATCCCGCAAGTGCACGGGTCAATTGTAGTATCGATAGCAAATGTGGGTCGTTCCCACGAGGAGTGTGAAATACTCAACCAACTAATACCAAAAACTAAATAATCAATTTCAGATTCGAACAAATTAAAATGATAATAATTAGTAATAATTAACAAAGTAGGAATGGGTTATTAGGTGTATTCGATTTCCACCAATTCAATTATATAAAACTCTACTAATCTCTATTTATTCAAGACAAATTTAAATCAATCTCATGTCCCGAAAGATGTTATATTAAATTCTAAAATATAGTTTCTCCGTTTGTAACTTCCTTCGCTTCCGTATGTAGCGATCCTAAAGCATTACCCATCTATCCTTGCATACCACATCTTGGGATTTAACACGAAGCACAAAATATCAATTCAAAAGCATAAATAATCAAAGAAAATCACATGAACGATAAAACACCAAGCTATATGAAGAGAAATCACTAATCAATGAATCATTATTAAAATATCATCGTAGAGTCTATATAAATAAATCGGTTTCAATCTAAAACCCTAACAAACGATTTATCCAACCATTGAGAAAATAAAATCAAAACCGCAAAACCTTCTTTTCTCCCCCTCTCAGCTCTGTGAGCCGCCTCTCCTTTATGGTTCCACTTCACACATATTAAAGTGTACATGAGAATAGCATATTCTTTCCTTATCAATTTTTCGCCTGTGAATAATTAAAGTAAGAAGTATAATTCTTTCTCCAATCACAATTAATCTCCCTTGCATGTATCTTTAACCACCAACCAAAATGCATGTTCACAATCTCATGCCCGTTTAATATAATTCACTCCCACTAATAATGGTAACTAAAATAATTTACTTCATTACTTTATTTCTTTCCTTTCCGAGTGAGAGTTGCATGCATGTGGATCCCATAATACTTCATGAATATATTGTCATGCCATACACCATCTTGCAAAAATCTTTTCCGCATTGAATACGATTCCTCTTGACAATCACAATATTCTCTCATTAATAAATTAACACCAATTAATTATCCCCATATATTTTTCTTCTCGTATAGCATTACCCGATGAGGTGTGTGCCAAAGGAAACAATCTTGGATATTGAATTTGCAAGTGTAGCAGGTGCTTCAAGAATTAATGCGACTACCTTTGGAAACTCAATTTTGTTCATGCTATACGTAAATTTATGCCAACACCGTTTTATCATCATGTGGTTGCTGATACATGGAGATACCGGGCCAACCCTATCAACATATAGAAATACCAGGCCCGACCCATTTCATTCTGGCGATATATGGAGATACTAGGCCAGATAATAGGTGCTTCGATATATAAAAATACCAGGCCAGCATAATAAGTGTTACGCTGATATATAGAAATACCAATTGTAGATATTTGATCATTGTGGTTGCCGATACATGGAGATACCATGCCAACCACATTTTGTCATTTTTAAATCGCAAACACCAATAAGTCTCACATTTTGTTCGTTTATTCGTTGATGATCAAATTCACTTGTACTTTCTACAAAAGCACTAAAATAATATTAGTAACTAAAATATTGTATCCTAGATAATATAAATATGGGTATAAAATGTAGCATTTACATGCTTATCACTCTGCCCAAAGATTCAATCTCAGATCATCTCTTAACTGGTCATACAAATTACGGTTCTGAATGTAGTTAGTCATTTGACCATAATTCCTTGCAGGGAGGCCTTTTTCGGTCGAATCTCCGGCCTCAAATCTTCATCATCATAGTTAATCCAATCTGAATCACGCGGGGTTTCCTGAATTACCATGTTATGAAGAATTATGCAAGTGAGCATAGTCTTATGCATTTCACGAGGACACAACCCACGATATGGGCCACAAATGATAGTGAACTTCCTCTTCAAAATACCAAAAACGCGTTTTACATCCTTCCTCAGTGCCATTTGGGCATCGTTAAAATATCGGTATTTAACGTTCCGATACTTGAGGAGGTCGATGGTAGCATTGAACCAGGTGGACCATTTTGGGTAGATACCATCCGCAAGATAATAGCCATGAGTGTATTGATGGTGGGTGATCATGAAACGGACAGATGGAGAAATTCCATACTTCAAATCTTAAACGAGAGGCGACTTGTGCAAAACATTAATATCATTTGTGAACCCTAAGACCAAAAAAAAAGCGTGTCATATCCAACAATCGTAAACGGCTACTTCTAGATTAAATGTTGGTTTTGGATAATGACCTTTATATTGACTCAGAACCAATAAACAGGGCATCCATGCCATACCCAATGCATACAATGTCGAGACTACCTAGCATTCACTGGAATCCCTTTCTTTTATTCTCCTTAATATTTGTCTAACATCTTCGTCGGTTGGTTTAGTAAATATGTTCGACCAAAAATGATTAATCATTACTTCACGGGAATAATGAAAGGTAAGTGTAATAAGTTGTTTACCCATACGAAGGTACTCATCATTCGCATCCCATTTTGAGTGCCATAACCTGAATCCTTAAAGTCGAGTAACTTTTTGTTCGGGACTATGCCTCTAATATTCAGTGCATCAACCGATAATTGAATTGAGGTTCCACTCGACAAAGCTCTTCAATAATCTTTTCACTCGTATGATGTGTGGGCATGCGGAATCGACCTTGAAAATCTCGATCGGAGTACACATAATTGGGAAAAAATAATCGTGCATGAGCTTCTCGATGGTAAAATTCCCTCCCCTACATTATATCTTCTTGATAATACTTCTTTGGGCTACGGAACTCTTGGTATTTGACCGTATGTACAAACATCAAAATTTCGATTAGTTTCTCATCTTCGGCTTCCTCTTCGTCAATTTCTTGCAACCTCATACGATAACTTTCTTGTCAGAATTTGAACCTATTCATAATAATATCCTTTCTTCATTGGATCTCGATATTGTAAGAAGCTAAAATTGAGAATAAAGGAGTAATATCTTTAGAAGCGGGTGTGAGTTTTCTTGCCCAGGTAAATGGCGTATATATAGGAACCATAGGGGGAACTGGCCGTTGCGGAATAACTACTTGGCGATAACTTTCATTGTATCGCCGTTATTATTTTTAAGCGAGGCGATATTCACAATATCGACGGCGATAAAGTTTTTATCGCGTCGATATTGTGAATATCGCTTGATAGAATATCGAACGCTCGGCCGGTTTTCCCATAGTGGCACAAATGGTTTGAATGCCCATGGCATGCCAAACACCATTTTTTTGGCATGTGCATAGGAATAGGCCTTATGGATACTAGACAGAGAATCCTGATGGTTGGTTATCGCCGGTGCCTAGTCTTTATCTCCATCACGTGTATATGAGATGTTGGTGCATCAACTCAAGCTTCATGTTTATTTGGTTATGAATAATAATAACCGACCAATCACCCAGTACACAAAGAGACAAAATTGTTGTCGGCATGTATTACTCATGAACTTTATGTTTTGTTCACTAATTTCAAATGAGAGATAATAACTCATGTATTAATGACGATTTTTCCAATGCATAATCTCAAAACCTAGATAAAGGGGATCATTAAATGCCTCTTACCCTGTATACGGGTATACAAGATAAAATACCCAAGAAATAAATAGCAATCCCATACATATCGATTAAACTATATATTCCCCTCAATAATAAACAATGTAAAGTTCGTTTAAGAAAATAATACTAATTAAAAGAAAACTAAAAGAAAAATAGGGTGTAGAAAAAAAAAAAAATCCTTTGTCGCTCAAGGATTAGAGCCCCTACGTGCGTGATAACGTCTTGTAAACCGAGAAAAAGTATAGAAAAGGAGACACAAAATAGAGACAAGAAGAAGGAGAAATTCTATTCATATCTGATAAGCAAACATTAGAGTCTCTATTTATAGGGAAAGACACAAGGGCATCCCAGTAATAAAACGAGATTTACCCTAGATATTCTTAACATAATTACACGTCTATAACAATTTAAAGAATTATAAAAGATACCTACAAAAATTAATACTATTTAGTAATATCTTATAACTAAATATATATATATATATATATATAACTAGTACAACCGTTGTCACGGTGTGAGGGCCAACCGAAGAACTTGATGAAAACAACACCACAACGTGATTGGAATGATTAAATTCAAATTTTATCATAATTCTAAAGTGTGAAACAAAATTATATTAAGTTGAAAATGGAAAAAAAAATATCTTTTATTCAAATATGTAGAGATTCTTGAGTCGTCGGAACCTATGGAAAACGCTTGCTATGAAAAGCGAGGGGTACCCAAATACCACCTCAAGCTATTACTTTTCCTTCCTATAAGTCCTTTTCCCGAAAGTGATTGTCTATGGACTGAGTCGAGACAATACAACAAATCGGTTCACACTTTGTGTGATCGTCTATGGATACAAGATCGAGACAATACAACAACAAAGTGTGTTTACTTGATACAAAAAGGTTCGGACTTAACTAAACACAATAAGATTCACGTATCAAGTAAATAGGAATTAACATTTGTGCAATTTACTTTAATTATAATAAAAAATTATAATGCGGAAATATAATGTAAATGACACAACAAGATTTTGTTAACGAGGAAACCGCAAATGCAGAAAAACCCGGGACCTAGTCAGAGTGAATACTCTCGAGATTAAGGACGCTATAAAAAATAATACCAACTTCGTATAGTTGAGACCAAGCAACTAAACCTATAGTTCACCTAGTTCCGTCCGTCGTATTCCCACGCCTCAACCTATAAACAAGTCACGTACTTGGACCAATTCTTTTGGTTCGTATTCCAAACAGTAAAAAGGAACAACAAATGCATTTGGTATCAACTCTTCAACCAAGTGATATGAGTTGAAGTTGTTCCCTTGTTTATATTAACATAAACTCCTTTGCCAGGTTCCAAGATCTATCTTATATTCAATCACCCAAAGGCAATTTTAAGATGAAGCAGGTCAATACCTTTAATCCCAAGGAAATGTATTGATGCCGACCTTCCTCAACTATTCTATCAAAATACCCAAAGAATAAATCAATTATAATTGGATCCTCTTTTTCCAAACAAGTATCGTGCACACCAAAGATTATAAACACCAAGTTAGAAATCTTCTATCTCTTCTTCGTCAAATCTTCTTAGATCGTTAATAAACACCTGCACAAAACTACTTGAATCTCTTGTGATCAATCACACATGAACAAAGTCTTAACAATTGATTATCACAAGATCGTCTTTAGATCTAACAACAGATCTAAAGATCCTATCGAGACCTTGAACTAGTTTGAGTGAATCTTTATATCAGAGAAGATTAAGCATAAAAACAAACTAGGTGCGATCAGAGAAATTTCAACCACCGTTAGATCAAATCAAATCAATACGAAAACTAAAGATAAACCAATATCTAGTTTCCCACCAACGGGAAGCTAGAGCTTTTCAATCCCAAGAAGACTTTAAATTGAGCGGCCGTAATGCACTTTGTCCAAAACCGGCCGGAATTTCCAAAACCGAAAATATTCTCAAGATATTTTCATTACTACACCAAATTCAAGTTTTCATAATTCCCCGTGAATGCATCGTCCAAAAATACGATCGAAATCTCATTGGAAAATCTTTAACTAGTAAATGCACATTACTAATTCTTATTTTCCATATATAATTAAAAACCCTTAATTAAGATTCTTAACTTATTTAAATTCGATCTTGGGATTTTCTTCCTTCTTAGACTTTAATGAATATCTTTGAACAATATAGAATAAGCATTAATGCACCGTGTTCAAAGTGTGTCACATCTTACTCTTGCAAGTCCTTTTTCATACTTGCTCACTTGAAACCGATTTACCACACTTCCAAATAAGTTTAGAATTGGTTCATCGACTCCACGAACTACGTGATTGATCAAGTAACACTCAATCACAAACCATGGGGTTTAACGGTTCTACCAAAACAAGTTTCGGTTCTACCTCCATGTGAGTATTGTGCATAGTCACACTATCTTACCATAATTGAGTGACTAGGTACTAGGATCTCGCTTCCCCACATATATTTGGTATCTAACTTGTATGCCTTTGCACATGTCCATAGGATCGGTTCCCCTTTCAAAAACGTTTTGCACATGTTCATAGGATCGGTTCCCCTTTCTTCTATAAACCTTGTTGCACCTGTTACAAGGATCGGTTCCCCTTGTGATGCACTGCACCTCTTACTAGGATCGGTTCCCATTCTCCTAATAATTAGTTAGACACTCACAAACCCGATCATACCCCAGGTGATTACTTAAGATCGGTTTCACTAATAAAAGTCATACTAATACATAAGCCAGGCCTCATGTGAATAGTTTTACCAAGAACACAAACAAGTCATGAGCGGTTATACTAATGATACATATTGGTCGTTCATAAGATATGCAATGAAGAACAGTCCCAATAACGCCTGGCGATTTCCTTTTCGGTTCACAACACATATCATGAACTTACTTCCTTAGAAACCATGTAAACATTGTTCCCTAGGATGAAATCCTCACCTCATACCCATATATAATCACAATAGCATTCATACGATTATGTCGATGTCTTATATACAAAGTTTAATGGTTAAGCAAATCGCATATTGTATTCCTTAATACTATATCTATTTAGAGTGTTCATGCTTCGAAGTTTTATGTTTTCAATATGCACGACTTAAAAGATACGTTAGGGAATGAAACATCTCAAGTCAAATATCACTAACCTCAAGTGGAAGGATGATGTTGTGGTGTGGCTCCGTTCTTATTCACTTCTTCAAGTCTTCGCAATACTTGTAATGTCTCACTAATACTTTCAAGCTAACCTAGGCGTGTTGACTCTAGTACATTTAAATCAAACGACTCCTAAATGAGTTTTGGTCACTAAAATATGACAACCAAACTTGACATACCAATGCTTGGTGGATTGACGGACCAATGCTCTAACAATCTCCCCTTTGTCAATTTTAGTGACAAAACTCTTTACAATCATATGGATAAACAAATTGATAAGAATTCATTACACATACGCTTGATTCCTGAATCCAACAACACAAAAACCCGCATTCACTCAATCCTTAAAACGCAGCACTGATTTATAATAACAAAGCTCATACTCCGACTAAAGGTGAGATAGGTAGATTTTCAATCCGGAACACGTCTTTGTTATCCCAATCATATGGTATGTTACTCCTCTTAGTCTCGTGGATTTTCCTCATTCGTTAGATAAACGTTCAACACCATTGCCCTCTTCCTAAAGTGACGCCAATTTAGCACCATCGTTGTTGAAAATCCGTAGCTATAACAAATGAGAAAAGCAATGGTTCTCAATCGGTGTTATACGGTGTCATAGTATCATTACACGAGTGTCAAAGTCCAATTGTATCACAACTTCAACAACAATACTATGGTGATACTTCACTCCCCTTAGTCAATACTCCATCTCACATGGAAACCACTCCCCTACATAATGATCCGAAAACCATATGTATTTGTAGTATGAACTACATCTTAATTCTCCCCCTTTTTGTCAATAAAATTGGCAAAGGTACAAAAGAAACGGATCCTAATGAAATTTCCGTAAGAGACATTTCATGACCAAAGGTAAATGTATATCATCTTGTTTAGATGCAATCATAATCCGAAGCTAAATACATTCATCAAGGAGTTCATAAAGATACAAGGTAACCACTTTAATATTCCACAGCCGCACTCCCCACAAAGATTTGGCAATTAAGCACAAGTTCAAAAGAACTCTCCCTCGTAAAATTTCATTCCCAAAGGAACAACAAGAGCGACCTTAATTTCAAAAGAAAAGAAGGATTTCTTTAGACTCAACAAATTACATACAAGTATGAATTTGAATCCAAAAAAGAATATTCAATCATATTAACCAAGGAGAACCCAGATTAATTTGACTAAATATGCTCAACACAAGTAAACTTATGGAAACTTAAGAGAACAACTAGATTTATCATAAGAAAACTCGCAAATAATATAATCGTCATACTCAACCAAACTAATTGCAAAAGTAATCAATTTAATTGTCCACACTCGACATAAGAAATTCTATGGAGCAATGACTAAGTTAATCACGAATAACCAACCCAGTCAAAGAGATGCTCAAACATAAGAAAGATTATGGAGTGATAACTAAATAACCATACAAGATGATTAATTTAGTTCAACATGTTCAACATAAAGTACCTTACGGAACAACAACTAAGCTAATCACAAAATGAATCAACTTTTGTTGTTTTAGTGATCAACATAAGACACTTCATGGAACAACACGGTATTTACACAAAAATTGTGGATGAGAGAATCGACCTTATCGTGGAATAAGCAAGGATTCATTCTATGTTTCCATCACTATTTGCACAATGACACACAATAGACATCATCCTTGAATCATAAAATATTTTAACCTATCTTACATCAATAATTGACAATATAGGCTTAACTTTTGTGTTTTGCCAAAAGTCTATTCATTCTTTATCAATATTTGCATATCAATTCAATGACGACTTTACTTTTGACAAAATATGGGACATTTAAGTTCACGGACGTAAACACACATATCCATCAAAATATTGCAATATATAAAATCATAAAGATTAATACTTTGCAAAAATCATCTTCCAAAACAAGTTTAGAATTTAAACCAATAAATCTAAAAACAAGAAGATGAAAACTTTGGATATAGCTATGTGTAAACACAATAATGGATATTCCAAAAACACTAGTTATTCTTCTAATTAAAACAAGAAAAATAGAAGATTTACTAGGCGATAAGACCCTTGAAGAATTCTTTATCGTCCCCGAACTCCTTGTAGTCATGACCATTGGAACATAAGGTTCATTAAGGTAGGAGTTTATATCAATAAACCTTCTAGGTTGCTATTGTTGAACCAGGGCCTTCTGAATCTCACGAGTCTCATACACAAAAGCCTTTATTTGTTGAATCTCCTTCCGCATCTCCTTCACACTTCAAGAACATTAGAAAACTTAAGAATTTGAAGGAACGGCTCTTGACTTCCTCACATTCCTTCTTTTTCTTTTCAAAGTTGGAGGCAATGGAGATTTTTTTTTATCTTCATGATTGATGGCTTAACAATCATATTACCATCTTTTCCATCTAAAGACATTGTACTTGGAGTTTCCATGACCGTATGGTTTGTGAGAGGAAATCACAATTAACTCAACAAGTAGTCTTGAGATAAAAAGAGGTTTTATAGAAGGAAAAAAGAATGTAGGGTTCGAAACCTTTAAACAGGTTCGTACACGACCAACTCTTAACCCTATGAAGAGTAGAATTGTCGATAATACCTCTTTTTTGTTTGATAGACAAAAAAGACAAATCTAAGAAAAGAAAGAAAGGGACTTTCTAAAGCTTGAAGGTACAAAATCATTGTCTCTTTTGATCAGGCACATGAGACAAGATTTTAAAAACAACACAATCAAGTTGCGTTGTGGTGAAAAATAATTTGTCCACCCATTTCCTCTTGGGAGGAATCCACAGACCTCTGTCTATCAAAACAATTTGACCATAATTTCTTCTCAAATGGTCTTGATTTATCCTTGGAAAATAACTTCTTAGAAGAAGATAAAATCTAACATACCTCAGCAGTCTTCTGAGCAAGTTTAAGCTTTCTTGCTAAATGATTTTCTCTTCGTTGAAGTTTGTTGACATGCCTTTGTTGGTGTTTGAACTTGTAGCACTTTGAGAGTTCATGACCCTTTAATGAACAATATGAGCACGTCAAACTTGGATAAGAATCGGGCTTCTAGAGATGTGCAAGTAGCTAGGCACATAGTGGGACTGAGACATTATAAAATGGTGTTTCCAAAGAAAGGTCAACTTTGTCTTCAGAATAGTTGGATTATCTTCTGAAAGAATATCAAGATTGATATATGTATTGCTACAATTATCAAAATCAATATTTCACCAAGAAGTGCAACACTTGATTTTTCATCTTCATTAGAATCATTATTGTCAGACATTTCATCAAGAGTTGCAGCAAGACCTTTGTTCCCAGTTTATTTTCTCCGATTTGGACACTCGTTTGCAAAATAACCAAATCCCTTACACTTAAAACACTGAGGCATATCCTCATCATCAGTTTCATCAATATCCTTGTTTTTAGGAGGAACACGATTATGATGTTTGACTGATGCCTTAGGCTTATCTCTCGAGAACCGTTTACTTCTCTTCAATAAAAGATCCCTAAACTGTCTTGTGATCATGGAGATCCGATTTGTCAAGATCTTCATCTGATGAATGTGTCTCAAGTGATCATCTTGAGAGATATACACTTTTTTACTTTTATCAAGTAATTTAGTGTCCTTTTTAGTGCTTTGAGCAACATCCTTAGATTTGGATGAATGTTCATGATCAAAGATCTTAAGCTTTCCAACCAACGTATTTCCTGGAGAGATTATCCAGTTATTTCCCTCAACGATGGCATGCTTCTTAGAATCTTATCTAGATGGCGTGATCCGAGAATTTTCATCACAATGTCCTTTTCGGGAATAATCTTGCAATGCAAAAGATGCATTAACAATTTCGACACTTTGTGATTAAACTCATCAAATATTTCTTCATCTGCCATACAAAGGTTTTTCCAATCGGAATTAAGGTTTTGAAGCCTAGATTCCTTTTCACTGGAATTACCTTCAAATACGATTGCTAAGATATCCCAAGATTCTTGCGACATAGTGCAATTAGACACATGGTGCTGAAGATTTGGGGTAATGCATGTATAATCACATTCAAACCGTCGGAATTTTTCTTTTGAACAAGAATCTCGATGAGGGTGTATTCACCAATGTCTTTGGGAACGTATACATCTCCAACTGCCACAACAGGAGGATCATAGCCATTAACAACATATACCCATGATTGAAAATCACGTGCTTGAAGAAAAGTTCGCATAGAAATTTTCCACCATAAGTAATTAGAGCCATCGAAGATCGAAGTGAGTACGTTTATTGAGATAACACCTCATCCATAGAGTCGGATCGCTACAAACACGGACTTGTAAGGTCTTGAACGTGTTTGCCTTCTCGATACCAATTGAAAAGGGGGGTCTAACAACCACACTCAATATTTCCGATTAGAAATCAGTATGGACAACTCGAGTTACTTTCTAGAGAATCAACTAGATAGTCGAGACTCAATCAATAAAAATATTTCAAGGAGTTATTATCTCAATCTCTCAATTTGATTTTACTCAAGCAAATAGAACGTGCGAGTCTTAATCAAAGAGATAACTTGGATGGTACCAAAGGACCAATATCCAAGTGTCAATCAATTTAAATCAACAACCAAAAGTTCGGATATTCTAATTGATTGAATAACGCACAACCTGTATTATTTCAATTATATAACAAAATATAATGCGGAAAAGAAATAACACGGACACCAGAATTTGTTAACGAGGAAACCGCAAATACAGAAAAACCGCGGGACCTAGTCCAAATTAAACATACACTGTATTAAGCCGCTATAGACACTAGCCTACTCAAATTAAAATTATCTGGACTGTAGTTGAACCCAAATAATCTCTGCTGATCCAAGGTACATTATGCTCCCTACGCCTCGATCCCAGAGGATCTTGCGCACTTGATTCCCTTAGCTGATCTCACCCAACCAAGAGTTCCCTACGACCCAAGTCGAAGACTTTAATAAACAAATTTGTCTCACACAAGAGAAAAGTCTATATGATAGATAAATTCGTCTCCCACGAATAAACCTATGAGTTTTGTTCATCTTTTGATAAATCAAGGTGAACGGGAACCAATCAATAAAACCATACTTATATTCCCAAAGAACAACTCGACTTTATCAATCACCTCACAATAGTCTTAATCGACGGCGAAAAAAGATATTGTGGAATCACAAACGATGAGGATCAAGATGTTTGTGATTACTTTTATATCTTGCTTATCGGAGAAATAAATCTCAAGCCAATTATTACAATTATACAAATGCGATAGAAAACATTCAAGATCAGATCACACAACTACAATTAAAAGTAGTATCGATGCAGCTTCACAATCCCAATGAAGTCTTTAAGTCATTAACCTGGTTTTAGAAGAATAAAACCAAAGGTTAAAGGATAATCGACTCTAGCTTAGCAAACTAGTATCACACAAAATGTGTGGGGACTAGGCTTCCCATTTGCTAGAGTTCTCCCTTATATAGTCTTTCAAATCAGGGTTTGCAATCAATGTTAGCTTACTAACAAAGCATTCAATATTCACCATTAGATGAAAACCTGATTAGATGAAAACCTAATATTTATGAACCGTTAGATCGAAAACATAGCTTGTTATACACACATGTACTTGAAGATTTTGTAGGTTTTTGCAAGCATTGCCCAAACTTGTACATTAGTTGGTTCAATACAATAGTTAACCAAATGGTTAGCCAAATGATAACTTTCATATCAACCATATTCTTCTTCACCATAACTAGTCCAAATGACTCAAATGAACTAGTTAGAGAGTTGTTTAATTGCTATAGATCTTTATGTACTACACAAGACACAATCGAAGCAAAAATGATGTGATTCACTTGAATCGATTCATGAACTATAAAGCCACGGTTTGCAATAGCATTCCCTTAATTTATTAATGATAAGTTCACAAACATCGTTTTTAGACATAACCTACTCAAGTTCGCGGACTCAAGTTAACCGGACTTGGAGTTCACAAACTTACAAACTCAAAATTGAGAACTTCTCGCCCGCGAAATGAGAACTTACCGAAATCGAGCTACAACTCCGGCGAAATTCTCGGGTTCGAGAACTCACGCCGGTCGCGGACCGAGTTGATGGCTCACGTTCCGTTTCTTTTGATCAACAAAGTTCGCAAACTTTGGTTCAAGGAATAGGACTTATACATATATGTGTTTCCAAAACAATGCTTATATCCTCCAATGGTTATATTGTCTAAACTCTCATTTCAATCATTGAAACATTCTTAGAGGGCGTTATATAGTTGTTATTCACAAACTATTTTTCGTCAGAGTGATTTCCAAAATGATTGAAACATAACATGACTTTCGTCACTAGGTAAAGATGAACTTGGCTAAAGCGAAAGCTTTACCAACACATATTTCGAGAAATAGATAAACGAGATATACTCAAATTTCTCGAAATATCATATGGTATAATCTTAGTCTATATAGTAATACGACTTTTGTCTCAAGATAGGAGAATAGAGATAGACTTTTGAGTGATAGATAAGTTCAAGTCTCCACATACCTTTTAGTCGATGAAGATCCATTGGTTCTTTGAGTAGTCCTTCATCTTGTATGATGATCTCCATGGAGTTCTTGAGCTCAACTACACTTTCTATCCTAGTCCGAGACCTTAGTTATAGTAGACTATAAATCAAGACTTTATAGTTTTGATCACTAATATTGACAAACATGCTTGAGATAGCAACGCATGCAAGTTCGACCTAGAAATGGTCTAATACTAACTAAGATCGACCAACTTAGCTTAGATTATCCTAATCGAATTGGACTAAACAACTCATCCCATCAACATATTAATTGCTAAGCCATAAATAATTCATACAAACCAATAAATCAACTTGCATAATTATTCACCTCAACCGGAAAGCAATTGAATCAATAAATATATCAAAGTTTCACTATTGCACCGAAATTTTGTAAGCCTAAACAATTGTTTTACTTAACTGAAAGCAATTGAATTAACATAGACATTTAAAGCACCGCAATTGCACCGGAAATTTTGTAATCCTAAACTATTGATATCTGCACAACAAGCAAGATAACAAAAGTTTTTAACTTAGAAACAATTGAATCACAAACATCCACACATACATAATGGGATAAACACATCAATTGTACCGACAATTTGTTTTAAGCAAATATATATATATATATATATATATATATATATATATATATATATATATCAAATAAAAATAGGCTTTTCTTAAAATGTGAAGACAATTAACGAACAAGATTGTTACCTCAATTTCTCATCCAACTTCTCCAAATATGATCGCATCGTTTTCTTTTTCCGGGAGAATTGATATCGAAATACCATTATGTTGTCATCCTTATGCAAAAAACAAAAGAATAACAACAACCACTATTGGAAAATGGAAGTTAAACCACTGCTAGGACAAGAGGTAATATCGAAAAAAACGACTGTGTTCATCAGTTGGAATATAAAAGTGGTTTTTTCCAGAACGATTGTTTCTCACGCTAGTTGAATTCATTAAGAAAACCACTGGTTTTGTCACATAACTCACTGACAGACATAATGATTTATATCGAATATATTTTACAAAAACAAAAAAAATTGATTCAAATGCTAAATCTAAAGCTAGAATCAAACCTACTATATTATGAATTTTAGAAATTAAATTTATAACGTAATTTCGTAAAATTTAAATCTGTATTAAAATGTGTTCGCTTACAACTTCTACTATCAAAGCCTTTAAGTTCTAAATCTGAATTTCAATGAAAGTAAAAAATTGCTCAACCTCCATATTCCTTTTACAAACTTAACAAATCAAAAGCTTGAAAATCTTCCATGCTGCACTAGCGCGATAGAACAAGACTTCACTACTTATACCTTCATTTACCAACAAAACTAGCTCAATTCAGGTTCATCACTCTAGCCTTAAGCTGCAAATAAAACCTAGACATCAATTAGAAACCACAAAAAGAAAAAAGAGACGAGGCATCTACTTGACACCTTCACCACTTACACATGCAAATATGCACTAAAATTGAAATTCTGCGTAAAAACAAATGAATTGAAGCTACTTTGCATACAAAACCCGGGGAATGAAATTAACAAGAGAAGATTGTGAAATTCTCTACCACGGTTCCAACAAGTGTCCTAAATACTATTGATGTAAAACATGGCCTGAGTTAAGTGAGTTGGGACATGAACAAAATTAGAAATTTGAAACTATGGAATCTAAATATAATTAGCTCACATGCACTCGATTTGATATAAAACATCAAATTCCCTAGCCCTATATGTGCCTAAATGAGCATTAGAAGTCCAGTACAGTCTGTGATTTGAGAGAAAAAATGTTATAATTCTTTAAATGAGGAAAAAAAATATAAGTATACAACAACCCATTAGTAGGCTCAGAATATTTACCCGCGGCATAGTTAGTGAGACCAACTTCAAGACCATATCCGGGAAACTTGTGGGCATAAGCTGCACAAGTTACCAAATCACCAATATGATATCGTATATGATCGGGGCAATAATTTCCATGTTGGTGAAACGAACAACAAAACGGTACTCGGGGTGTTATACTTGTTCTTTCTTGGTTAATTAGTCGGACTGCTCACGCAATTGGTTTCCCTATGCATTCAACATGTGAAACAACACAATCGCATCACATCCACACGAAGAAATACTGAAATTAAACCAAAAATCAAATGAGCATATACCTCTCATTCGCTTGAATTTGAATTGAAACTTGTTGAAGTAAGCCTTGGGTTTATGTGCTTTGATTCAAACCCTAGACACGATGAGAAAAATGAAACACCCACGAATATTTCGGTTACAATTCCATACACAAAAACCGGACGGTAGTGGAAATATAGATCAGCAAAACATTAAAATCGAATAACCAAATACACAAATCATTGATTCTACAATCTCGAAATATAACAACACCCCTGATCTACGTATCTTCATCTCTTAAGCATACACTTACATGCATTTACAAATATATTCACAATTCATATTTCGAAACATAAACCATACCATTGAAACTATTACAGAGAACACAATCATACAAACAAAATACCACATAACCAATCCACTACCCTTTTCATGCTTAGCCCATATAACAGTCATGTTAGACTTTTATTGGAAATTTTGTAACAAATTTATCTTATTAGAAGTATGAACTTAAGAACCATGTTCACTCACCTTCTTATAGTGAGTGTCCCAATCAATGGCTTCCCTTTTTCGGAGTTTGTGCTTCTAATTACATAGTGTAATGGATAGCCTTTCTTTTTATAATCATGAAGCAAAATAATCTCATATTCCAAACTCATATTGAAAATAACAATATACTCGCCACGAAAACATGACTAATAAACATTCACTAAGGGTGATATTACTCATTAACCAAATTAAACTAGATGACTTTTCCGTTTTGCATAATATCACCACATCTCTCTGAAGAGAAATAATTTCTTACAAGCTAAAGGACTAGATGCAAACATTACAAGCTATTCTGATCTGGTGCACTAAACTTTCAGGTAGTACCAATGCAACAAATTTGCACCCTATCATGGACCCATATGAAACAAGTTGAAGAAGAATTATAATATTAAACGCCAAAATCAATCTAACAAACTGAAATACGATGGAAGAGGCTTTTCTTACCCATGGAATTAGCTGTGGTCAATCTAAATGATCCATTAATGCCAACGCATCCTCTTCCATATTTATGTCCCTGTATAATGTCCCATTACACAAATTTTTGCAAGTGTAACCAAAAATGCATCAAAATCAAACATTATAACTATTTAGATTTGACTCGAGACTCACAGAGGTCGGCAATATTCATTACGAGCTTCTTTTCTTCAACTTCGACCCATCAGAAAATAATCAGAAAGCGGTGAACTTAAGATCGCATAACTGAATGCAACACAAAATACCCATTTTTATCAAAACCATCACAACACGAAGTTCCAGCAAAAGAATCCTAATCTAGTAACATAAGAAAATCCTATAAATTAAACATGACAAAAAATCCTCACCTGGATGCTTTCATCAAATCTTCATCATCTTCTCAGATTGGAAAACTTCGCTTCTTATAAAATTAAACAGGGCAAAAATAGAATAACTCATCAAATCCTAAAAGCTAGTAATGTAAAATTTATTTCAATCTATCATCATTCAATCAAATCTCACCGCTCGTATTGTAAAACTTAGTTAAGACAATCTTAATTTTTCTGGTTCTCACACCTGTGATCAAATTCAACTAAAGTTGATCTAGATGTGAAATTCTTCTCCTGCTTTGGATCCTAAAAGCATATAATACAATAAAAATCAAACCCCTTGATGCGCATATGATCCATATAATATTAACATAGGCAAGAAGTTTCATATTAAATCACGCATACACAACAAAATTTTTATTATCAGCAATTACCTTGCTAGAAATCACAATTCTTTATAGAAGTAGATTTAGAAACTAAGAATCACTCTCAAGACTATGAACAAGTTGCTGCGTATCAAGTTCATGGTTCCAGAAACATAACTTATTAGAAATTAGCACCATGACTTCTGTAAACATAAATAACAAACCCAATATCATTAAGTTCACTTGAAATCTCATCAACCCATATTGTCAAAATTAAATATAATCAAGATAACAAGTTCTAGAAGCTAAAAATAAAAATTCAATTTGTGTGACACTAATAGTTACCATCTTCACTATTTCATGCATCATAATTGTAGTTTGCTCAGCATTATTTCTCACCGAATTTCTTGTCCACGTCCTACATATGATTACCGATATGCTTCTGCTGTAAATTAACATAATCAATAAAGTATATAAGTATAATAGTCGGAAGAACAAAATCTAAGAAAATTGGGGTTTTTATTTTTTGTTTCTTACCCTGCCATTTGTAGATATAATACTGAGAATTACCCATAACACAAATAAATCCACTGATAATTCCTAATTGAATAATTGCTTCAAACCAAAACATTTTCATCACCGAAACAACTCAACACAAATCAAAATTAACAAAAATTTCACCAAAACAACGAAATCTCAATCAAAATCTACAAAATTTACACCAAAAAGAGTAAAAAGAAAACGTCAATATCTACTGCAAGTCAAGCATTAAGAATAACGAATTGGATAAGAATATAAATAAATAATAATTACACAACTAATGACTGATCCCAGGGAAGAAAAAGAAGAACGAAACCAGTGGGGTTTAAGAAAGGGAATAAATGAATCCAAATAATAGATACTGGTTTCCCATAATTCCTTTCTCTCGCTCTTCTTTTTTCCTAAAATTATTCTCATCGAGTGAAATTGTGTAAAATGGGAATGGAATCAAATTATAACTAGATTCAGAAAGTATTGTTTACTAATCAAAAATTCAAAACCTAATCCATAATCTCAATCAAAATTGAAGAATTTTGATTTCTGTTGAACTCTTCTTCGATTTGCTACATATGATGAAATGAAAGGAGGTTCGATTTCGTCTTTGGTTATAAGATAAAATAGAAGAATAGTTGGATTGCACAACCAATCTAAGAAACTTGAAGAAGGACCTAAATGCTCTGATTGAAGAAATGAAGAAAGAAGAAACTATAACAAGATCGAAAAAAATTGATGCAAAGCTACGGATGAATCATAGAATTATGGGAGAGTTTAGTTCGAATGAAACAAGGATTCATATTTATGGTTTGGTAGTTTTACTGGGGAAAAGATGAAGAAGATGAAGAAGATGGAAAGAGAAATCGCATCTAGATAAGATTTAAAAAGAGAGAGAAAGTTTTTAAGGGAGAAGTAGGCAAGGGAAAACTGCGGGGCTATAGAAACCATTTGCTCTCACAATAGTTCTTAGAACTCTTCAATTTTACAAAATACCCTCTAATATAAAACCACTATTTAAGAGCCAAGTTTTATTTTTTTGTTTATTTCTTTAATAAAACCACTCTCGCTCACGAACTTATAGTTACGTCGCCAAATGGGTCAGTAGTATTTGTCAAGCCCGGAAGTGTAAAAAACTCATTTTCCACTAGTGAACCAACCTTACCAGAAAAGGTTGAAAATAGGTTTTAACAATTGCAAGCAAAGTTGAAAACCCGTCGAAACACATATGATTTTATGCTAAACCAAACCGATTCAACATATTGTGACTTTTTCACATACCGTTTTTCTACAGGAACCCCTCATGATCCTTTGATAAAGCCCTACCAACATGGGATAGAACTTAATTACGCTAAATAAAAGTCACCCAAACCATAAGGGTTAACAACATATTATGAGATCGAATATCAAGGTAATAAAACCGAAATCAAACATCCCATAATCATACATAGAAAATAGAATAAACCATTAAAGCACCGGCTATGTAAATCAAAACTGATGGTTATTTTCAATGATGTTGTAATAAGGGTTGTCGTTCACTCGGACTTGAAGAGATTGATTTTAAGAATTAATAAAAGAAAATATACTAAATGTGTCACGGGAAGAAGAGTTTCTTGGGACCTCGGATTTTAGTGACTTTCATATTCAAGTGGTTCGGAAAATTAATCCTAGGCAATTATCGCTCAAAAATAAAAGAAACACTAACTCTATTCTTTGCCAAAGTAGATTTCATAAAACATTATCTCTGTAGAATCGTAAGCATGACGCATCAAAAGTAATTTAAACTAAGCATGCGACATCGGACAAAATAACAAATAATTAATAAATCATAAATCATTAAAAATTGGTGCAAAAGTAATTAAGGAATTAATTTAATTTACCACATGATAAAATTCGGCTCCGTCCGTCGTCCAGCAGATGGGGTTTAACTCCATCATGTTGGAAACACGCAAATATGATTTTATTGCTCAAAGGTGCTTACAAATGATGAAAAGGAGAGATATCAAATAAAACCGAAGGTTTGTAATGAGATATATGTTACAAACCTAATCATTCTGAGAGCGATAACACCTATATTCATTTAAGTTCGCCTCAACTAATACCCACAAACGCGAGTCGTTTACATCGTTGAAGAACGACGGTTTTCGCCGTCTGTTCTTCGTGTTCTTCTGGTGTAGCGAAAGCAGGCAATGGTGTTTCCACGGAACTTGATTCTCTCGATCATGGTGCTCCAAACCTTCCCTAATCTCTCCGTCCCTTCTAGGACACCTGTGGAACCTATTTATACCCAAAGCGACAAGAAATCACGCTCGTGCTTCTCCATGATCCTCCATTACCTCGGTGTTAAAAGAAAAATATTTTACGAATATTTTCTTCCACGAAATCATTCTCCACGCGCAAATTGACTTACGTACTCCCTTATTTAGCTTACACACGCATCTTCAATGACTAAGTGTCATCTAAACACGAGCAAGACACATCAAACTTGCTTTGAAAATCCGTGAATATCATTTTCAAACCCGTGTTGCCGATTTCTTCCACGTGATTATCCCAGTAAATCGGTCAAACAATCACCCATACCGCTCTTTTTATGATATATTACATCTTTACAAAAAGTTTTAAATATTGAATGCGACAAAATCACGCTCCAAATGCAATCGAGAAAATCTGCCAAAGTGAAGACAAATATTTTCCCGCCAAAACTGATTTTGAAATGAAGAGAATGAAGTGCCCCGTCCAAAACAGGGCGCTTTATCACCGGGGTGCACAGGGTACCCTTATCCAAATCGAGATTGCCTTTATCACTTTTCTCTCGGGGTCCAAATAACACTTTCGTTGAGCAACTTTTCCACACAAGTGTATTTCTCCAAGAACACCTACACACACACATAAAAATACAAAAATTACTTTAAAAATCGAGACCAACAATAGAGACAATGAGGACAATTCAGACACAAAAATGTGACCATCATATACCCCCAAACTTATTATTTTGCTAGTCCTCGAGCAAATTTATTCTAGAAAATAAAATCATTTGAACCTCTAGGTGGCCCTAGTGGTGGAGTGTTGTCTCAGGTTTGCAGGAGGTGTACCCATGAAACCTTTCTCCCTGGTCCCTAGCTGTCTACACGAACCTGGAAGGCACTAAAGAATCTCCTTGGTTGGTATACTATTGGTTACTAGAGGAAGTACCTGATGCGAAATTCCAATTGCTGTACCACAGTTTGCACTCAAGCATACTAAAATCTATATACGAGTCCGTAGCTCTACTCAGGATAGTCGCACTATGGGACATCAATACCCGAGTCAAAACTAATCACATGGATAGATCAAGAAGATGAGCAGAGAAAACACAGATGGTTTTGATGTTTACTAAATGAACGGTGTTTCCCATATCTCGTGCAAGGCCTCCGCCAAAATGAACCTATCCTAATGGACTGAGATACTAGTCGACTAATATCAACACACCGGGCATATCCTGAGGGAACCATGGTCAATAATCAACTTAGGTCAACACAATCCAGCATATACAAGGGTTCCGGTGGTCGTGACTTTATTGAATTTATTTCAGTTGATGTCTGATGGCCTGGTCTCAATTTTTTTTTTTTTTTTTTTTTTTTTTTGTATCTCAATCACTCTATTTCACTCTAGCATTGGTAACAACTTGATTCGTGGGCCCCACCCTAATCACTTAGAGAAACATAATTAAAACAAAACAAAATAAAAAACAGAAGTGAAAAGGACTCAACCAGATATGGTGAAACTATCATGTTATTTCTAACACCCGAGCTCGTTTTATGAATAGACTCTTTTAGATGTTTCCGTCTAATCGAGATTGGTTCTCAACTCCTACAACCAAAATGTTTCCATCCACTTAGATTGGTTAGTGCCATCGTTAATAAGCATAAATTTTGTGCTCCTAGTTTTATCAATGCAACTAAAAAGTTTCTCCCATACCCCAAACTTAAATCTAACATTGTCTCAATGTTCTAAAGATGAAATTAAAAAAAAAATGAACAAGGAGAGACCGTTTACCATTTGAAGCAAAAGAGTTAAGGAAAGATATTACCGTGTTGCATGAGCATGGGTTACCTCCCAAGTGCTAAGTTTAAAGTCTTCAGCCGGAACATTGGAAGAGATTAGTCACCTCGAAGAATCATAAAGCAAAGCACGTAGGAATAATCGCTGGGTCATCTACATCAAAAGTGCTAACCACAAGAAGAGGAGACCTGCAATGGACTGCAAAGAAAATATCCAACGAGACCCTTATCTATTTTAAAGACCACTACATCTAGCTGTGGTTCGGAGTTATGTGCTCTATAAAAGGGTCTAGATAAAAAATTCATAGGTTGCGTTTCCTCATAAGTTGGATCCGAATGTTCGAGGTTCTGTAGTCCTGGAAAAACTCAAATAAAAACTTAGAAGCATAATAATAACTCGAATAATTGAGGATCCTCTAAGTCAATTAGTTTTGACTTACCTGACCTGACCACAATAAGATTGGTGGTCTTCCTTAAGCAAATGTGTAGACCTAATATCCTAAAGTAATTAGGTTTAGTCTCAAAACTTAATAACCGACACATTTGTAACTCATATGTTCCCACAATTGAAAGAAAAGTTTTTGGTGGGAAAACAAAGTCAATTTTGGTATCATAGCCCTGCAGGTTAACCACATCAGCAGAGGATGGGTTTCTAACAAGCGAACTTCTTCCACTGGACATTGTTAGGTTCGGAGAGGCTAGCATGAAGGTAATCTCGCACAATGGTTGAGGAACATATATCAAGTCCCAGTGAGGGATTTGTAGAGCTAAAGGTAAGGCACAAGGAGAATGATAATCACCCCCAAACTTAAATTTTGGGTGTCTCTAGATAGACTAGCTACAATTTCCCTAATTTCTAGATCGTCAAAATCCCTAAAATGGTCAATTGCTTCATGATTATACTTTGAGGTGATGCATCCTCACTCATATTTATAAAAAGATCTACGAGTTCATCTTTCTTCGTCAAAGACTATTGTTTCTAAATCCTTGGACTCTAAAATGGTATTCTCGGATAAACCATTCCTCTAAACCATTATCGACTTCGTAAATGGAAGTACTACATCGTCTAAAATAGTATCTCTAGTCAAGTCCTCGTCCTTTTGAATAGGTGAATAATTGTTAAAATTATTAAGATCTCAACCAAAAATAACTCTATTATTATAAAGCTCAATTGGAGTAGCAATTTCGATCACCTATGCCTATTTGTTTCCAATTCTTCATCAACACTATCCTCATCATAATCATTATTATAATAACATGAAAATGGTTGAACCTCATCCAAACAAGTAGTGTTACCAAAATCTAACTCTTGCCATCTCTTGATTATAAATATCCTCATTTTCATGGGTATTATCGAAACACCGATTGGGAACAAGATTATTTCGACAAGTTTTTCTACAATCCTATTTGTACTTTCAGTAAATTGCTTAAGAGTCTCTTCAAAGACACTCTAGTTGACTGCTCTAGGGACTCATCTCTGAATATTTAAGGTTTCCTTCACAAATAAGGAATGACTCTTGAAAGCCTCTTCTAGAGAATAGATGAATTGTTTTGCTCATAAGACCGATGCACGTGTGGATAGTAATTGGGCTCACCATGGTGTGACCCATAACCTTCAAAAAGGTTGGCATTCCCAACCACTATTCACACTATGGTCATAGTATCATGTCCATATTGTTCGATTGGATATCCGATTGTATTGGTTATACCGCCTTGACATCCTAACCGCAAGGGAATTCTACACAAACACAAACAAGTGACTCGACCACAACAAACCTACTGATTTCTAGCAAACAAAAAGCATGATGGCTCCACTTAGATTGTTTTCTAGACCAGTCAATCCTTCGAAAGGGAATTCGTTGCAATTTAAGCAAACCTCCTGATCAACTAAGTCAAAGTAAGTTGAATCAAGGCGGGGAAGCTCGGTGGAGCTTTGATACCCAGGCCTTACCGCTATTACAAGGCGGCGCAGTCACGCATTCAACTTCACAGACCATCAAACTTTAAAGTATGCTAAAAGAGTAACCAATATTTTTCGGAAGACTTTCCTACTAAGCTCGTTACCTATCGTCTCGTTTATTCAAAATTTTAGGCTTAGGTTCGTGTTTGGTTTCCGTTTTCCCTAAGGCGGCAGAGAATAGAATGGTGATGAAATCCGAACTCTTATATGGCCAAGTCCTTGCCACTAGAATTTCGCGGCCGTTTGATACCTCACATATATGCACACGAAATCATCCGGTAAACCCGGTGACAGTGGATTCGCGGGTGTTTAGAATTCTTACCTCCGTTCAGGACGGGGATGAACCGTTGAAGTCGACTCGGGCCATTTACTCCTATGTCATGTACGAACTGAGGGGCCAGGTGATATCGTAATCACCGATCCTTCCCCTGGTGCGGTTTAAATTTAAATAACCCTTCCTTAGGGTTTTAAAAAAATGTCCAACATCAAAAATAAAGTCCAAAATTAAGTCAAAAAAAAAAAAAATTACAAAGATAATACCTAATTACAGTTTTTCTAAAAAAAAAAAAATAATTAATTACACTATATACAAAAATTTTCCTCTTCGCCCCTTGGATTTCTCTCTTCTTTCTTTCTTTGGCTTCACTTTACTTTTCAACACTTTCTCTTTTATATAAGTTCCGCATCAAGTCTCGAAAATAAAATAGAAAAAACCAAAACGCGTAAAAGGAACAAATAATAATAAAAAATAAATTAAAATAATAAAACCTAAAAATAAATCTATACATGTCTGCCAAGCGCGCCCAAAAATTGATGGTTATTTTCAATGATGTTGGTAATAAGGGTTGTCGTTCACTCGGACCCAGAAGAGATTGATTTTAAGAATTAATAAAAGAAAATATATACTTAAATGTGTCACGGGAAGAAGAGTTTAATGACTCGATTTCTCGACTTTCATATTCAAGTGGTTGAGAGAAATTAATCCAGGGCAATTATCGCTCAAAATAAAAGAAACACTAACTCTATTCTTTGCCAAAGTAGATTTCATAAAACATTATACGCTAAAATCGAAGCATGACGCATCAAAAGTAATTTAAACTAAGCATGCGACATCGGACAAAAAATAACAAAATAATTAATAGAAATCATAAATCATTAAAAATTGTGCAAAAAGTAATTAAGGAATTAATTTAATTTACCACATGATAAAATCTTGCATCCGTCCGTCGTCCCGGAGATGGGGTTTAGCTCATCATGTTGGAAACACGCTCAAAATATGATTTTATTGCTCAAAGGTGCTTACAAATGATGAAAAGGAGATATCAAATAAAAAACCTAAGTTTGTAACGGATATAGGAGTGTTACAAACCTAATTGTTACGAGAGCGATAACACCTTTATTCATTTAAGTTCCATTTCAACTGTCGACCCACAAGCCTAGTCAAGAGATCTTTTTAAGAAAAAACGAGTTTCCGCTGCAAATACGTTTCTTCGTGTTCTTCAGTGTAGCGGAAATAGCAATGGTGTTTCTCGAACTTGATTCTCTCGACTCTTTGTGGTGCTCCAAACCTTCCCTAATCTCTCCCATTCCTTCTTAGGACACCCGGAAACTATTATAATTTCAAAAGCGACAAATCACGCCTTATTAACTCTCCATGATCCTCCATTACTCGGTGTTAAAAGAAAATATTTTTTACTAATATTTTCTTCCCTCAAATCATTCTCCACGCAAACGGTCGATGCTCCCTTATTTAGCTTCTACACGATCTTCAATGACTGTGTCATCTAAACCTTATGACACATCAAACTGTGAAAATGGTGGAATATCATTTTCAAACCCGTGTTGCCCTGATTTCTTCCACGTGATTATCCAATAAAATTCAATCGAAACAATCACCCATTACCGGCTCTTTTATGATATATTACATCTTTACAAAAGTTTCAACATTGAATCAGCACAAAATCACGCAAATGCAATCGAAATCCGCCGGTGAAGAGCAAATATTTTCCCGCCAAAACGATTTTGAAAATGAAGAGGATGAAGTGCCCCGATTCAAAACAGGGCCTTTATCGGTAGGGTGCCCAGGGTGCCCTTGTCAAAATTGAGGTGCCTCTTTTATCACTTTTCTCCCAGGGGTCCAAATAACACTTTTGAGCAACTCCACACAAGTGTATTTCTCCAAGAACACCTACACACACATAAAAATACCAAAATTAGCACAAAAATCGAGACCAACAATAGAGACAATGAGGACAATTAGGACACAAAAATGTGTCTATCAAAACTATCTCAAGAAAATTAGGAATCAAATAATTTTTATTCATCAAAACAAGATAGTTTTATTCTAACAGACTTATACAATCAATGAAAGAGATCAAAAATTAATGTATATTTTTCTAATACAAATCGATCCTTCATATCAGCATACATGAAGGTAGGTTTTTATTTTCATTCTTCAACTTGTGAATTTCTTCAAGTAGAAAACCTTGTTGCTTTTAACCAGGAACCTCTTGCCGGTGAGAAATTTTCGTGAAGGACTGCAGAAGAGCATGAAGTTACTCTTGATTGAACACAAAAGAGTGTCAATGCTTCAATACACTGATCTTTCTTCAGCGTATTCTCTCTTTCCTTCTTGCTAAGCCATTCTCCCTTTTTGATTTTACACCTAATCTCAAGAGAAGCCCCTGACTTATTCTTAGGTTGATCATTTTGATCTATCATCTTTTCATACAAAGATGTTTGATCCAGACTCATGGATTCGGACAAGGAAAGAACACGAGAAAGATGAGGATCTCTTTTATATTTCTCATACTTCCGAAAATATAATATATCTAAAGATACGAATATATCAAATATTTTCAATTACTTAGATTTTATTTCCATATCTACACAAAAAGTGCCTTGACTTTCTTCATTTATAACGAACTTGGCACACATGGTGAGAGGAATTCTAATACAAATCAGTTGGTATTAGTATGAGATTTTCTCCTGTTATGGAACTTTGAAAAACCCAGTGTGTTCTTGATCTAGAATCATATAAGAATTCTCCACTTTGTTACTTGAACTAGAAGTATCTTGATGTTGACTTTTGGTTGCCTACGCAACTCTTATGGTCTATTTCTTGAGACAGTTTTTGCAACTTATCTTTTCTTTCCCTTTACCATTAGATGATTTACCATTAGCTGTTTCCTCTTCTTCAGAATTGTATGAATCGGAGGTCTCATCATGAGTTATAGCCAATGCCTTACTTCCAGTTTGTTTCTTACGATTGGGACATTCGTTAGCAATATGACCAAACCCTTTACACTTGAAGCATTGCGATGATATTCATCATCTTATTCATGTTCCTTTTTGACATGAGGCTAGATCATGTGGTCGAGAAGATTGGTATGAGTATCCTTTTATGAATCTTTTATTTATTATCCTTAAGAGATCTCGAGCGTCACAATCATCAAAGACAATGTTTCTTCGATTTCATCATCGAGTTTCTGCAATTTGTTCATCAATCATCCATTGTCTATTCCTTTCCATTAGAACTTTAGGAATTTTCATCTTTAAAAGCAATTCCTTTATTTTGAATAAGCGTGATTCATGATCAGATCTTTAACTTTCCAACAGTGTGCTTCGTAGAGAGAGTTGAGAGATCATTTGTATGATTGCATGTTTCTTAGAATCGTATCTTGGAGGCAACGATGCGAAATTTTGCACACTATATCTTTCGAAATAGTCTTTCTGAAGAAAGAGGCATTATTATCTTAGAGTTTAGGTGAAACTCTTCAAAAGTCGTTGTCATCCATTCGAAGGTTCTCCCAATCATATGTAATAGTTTGAAGTCTAGCTTCTTTCTCACGATGTGTTTCCTTCGAACATGATTTGAAGATTATCCCAACTTCTTCGAAGTTTGACATGTTGATACATGATGTTGTAGATCACACGGCTTATAATTTGTTTGAGGTGAAAACATTTTTAACGGTTTGGTAATTTCGGGTGTGTGGGTGAGAAACGAGTCAAAACCCTAAACAATGCGCACGGGAGTACTTTGGGTCCAGAGATCAAACTATACAAGTCGGCCTAAACCAAGAGAATGGGCATGTTCCAGTACTGCTTAGGTGTTCCTGGAAGTGGAGGAGCAATGCGGTTGGGATTTTGGGGAGGGAAGCAGGAAAGCGGTGAGACGAGAATAGTTGATTTGGAAGAGTAGTTTGTGTTACTACGACATGTATCGGGGAAGAAGTGGGAAAGGCTAACAAATGGTAATTAAGCTAGCAGTGTTTTAGAGTGTGTATATTCACACAGACTGAACATTGTGCTCTGTGGGAAATAGGTTAAGACCTATTTATACAAGTCGAAGTGGCACGTACCCTGGTCCTCATTAAGGAATGGAAAAATGGGCGGAGGTGAAATGCATGGTATCATAATTGATGTTCCATAAAATCGTTAATGCATGGAACCGGTGTTCCATAAAACAACATTAACGTATGAATTGATGTCATATGAGCGTTTCACACTTCCAACTCCTTGTATTTATAGCACGCCTCACCCCCTATGCCGACACCTCTTATGTGACGGGCGTAGTGTCACACCTTGCCATGGCTGTAGCGCAAACCATGCCTGAGGATCCTTTGATTGGTGATATGTGTTGATGTCTCAGAATGTTTTGTGGAAAACATGCTGTATAGTTGTTTCTAGCAAGTCGAGCAGGACTTGGTAGCTTGGTGACCTTCGACGGTCGAGATTTTGCATCTTAAGAGGAAGGTAGTCGTTGATCGTTGCCATTTCGTTCATTGGTGGTCGTATAGGAAGGCCGGCGTGTAGTGCTTGCGGCTAGGTGGCATGTTATTGGCATGGTGTGACGCGGCTAAGTTGTACGCCATTGGCATAGCATGGTGTTGTGACTAGGTTGGCAAGTTATTGGCGTGGCATGTCTTGGCGCGGTTGGTGTGACCAAACTAGGGTTTTAGGTCAAAGGTTAACATGTGTGGTCTGGTAACCTTGGATAGCTAGGATTTGCTCCACAGGATTGAGTGGCCGTTGATTGTTTCACGCCTTTTGCTTGGTTAGCCGTGTAGGGAAGGCCACGACATGGTGGCGCGATTATGTTGGCATGGCATGGTTTCGCGTGGGTCAAACTCCGGATTTCGGGCCAAAGTTACCATGCGTTGTGTGCAGTGACCTTGGACAGCAGGATTTGCTCTGAGTTGAAGGAAGCGTTGATTGTTGAACGCCTTGGCTTAGGTAGTCGTGTGAGCCCGTCTGGTGGCAGCGGTATGTTGGTTAGGATACAGGTAAGGCGTGTTTGGCTTAGCATCGTTGGGGCCAAGGGACCCATGGGCGCATGGTGCGACTTAGCTTGGCTAGGTGCGGTTTGGCTTGGCATGTGGGGCTGAGGTTTGCCATGGGCGCATGGTGTGGCTAGCTTGGCTAGGTGCGATTTGGGCAGCATGTGGGACGGGTTTGCACGTAGGCGCATGAAGTGGCTTGCTTGGCTGGAGTACGGTTTTGGCTTGGCATGTGGGGCCAAGGGTTTGCCATGGGCGCATGGGTGTGGCTAGCTTATTAGGTGAGGTTTGGCTTGGCATGTGGGACGGGTTTTGCCGTGGGCGCATGGCAGCTGGCTGAATGGTCTGATTTTGGCTTGGCATTTAGAGGCCAAAGGTTTACCATGAGGCGCATACGTGTAGCTAACAGCTGGGTCCAGTTGTGGCATGTGGGACGGAGTTTTGCCATGGGCACATGGGCGTGGCTAGGCTGCTAGGTGCGGTTTGAAGCAGCATGTGGGGCGAAGGGTTTTCCATGGGCGCATGGCATGGTAACAGCTGAGTGCGGTTTGGCTTGGCATGGGGCCAAGGGTTTGTCATGGGCGCATGGCGTGGCTATATTGGCTAGGTGCGGTTTGCGCTTGTAGGACGGGTTTCCGTGGCGCATGTGGCGGCAGCTAGCTTGGATAGGTGCGGTTTGGCTTGGCATGTGGGGCCAAGGGTTTGCCATAGGCACTGGATAACAGCTAGGTGCGGTTTGGCTTGGCATGTGGGACTGGGGTTTTCATGGAGTGCGTGGTGTATGGTAGCTTATTGGATTCTTTGTTTGGCTTGGCATGCTGGGACCCGGGTTCCCATGGGAGCATGACGTGGATAGCTTGGTAGGTGCGGTTTTGGCTTGGCATGTGGGGCGAGGGCTTGCCATGGACGCATGGCGTGGCTAGCTTGGCTAGGTGCGGTTCAGCTTGGCATGAGATTAGGTTTGGCGTGAACAAGCTAGGTTCGTGACCAAGATAGGGTTTGGGCCAAGGTGGATTAGGTAACCTCGACGGCTAGGTTTGTTCACGGGATTGAAGAGGCGACCCGTTGGTGCATGCCTTCGTTTTGGTAGCCGCATAGGGAAGATCGGCTGAGGTGGCGCGGCTAGGCTGGCATGGGGCCATGGCAAGGTGCGTTTGGCATGTGATAGGTGTGGCTGTTTGGTTTGCCATTAACACCTAGGTGCGGCTAGCATGGTTGTCATGCCTTAGCGAGGTAGGTAATGGGCGGCATGGTTTGCCATTGGCATAGGAGTGCGGATAGCATGGTTGGCATGCTGCTCCAAGCGCGGTAGGTGTGGGCGGCATGGTTTTCCATTTTCTTGAGTGTAAGCTAAATCTCGCAAGTCTTTGTCAAGTGGCCAAGTGATGATGCAGGATGGTGCATCACCGGTGGCTTGGCCAAGTGTCCGAGTGCAAGTACTCCGCTTGATAATGGTGCAATGCGGCTTATAATAAGCGCAGCAGGCCATAATAGCGGTATTGATGCACAAGTGCATATACGAGTTAACGACGAGAGAATGGCAATGCCAAGCTGGGTTTGGACATGGCTAAGGATGCGAGATTAGCATCACGGATACCAAAGAGTTTGGCATGTTATGCAGCTATGCATGGGGCGTACGGGCATGCAAGCAAGGAACTTGCATGGCACACTTGCATCATTGGGAGAATGATGCACGGTAGTGATGGTTGTGACATTTGGTAGCAAGTACGCTGATCGAGCAACAAGGCAAGATGACATGTGCGGGGCACATGGCCTTGGCTTGATTTAGAGTTGATTACGAGTGGGTTTGCTATGCTTTAGCGATGGGAAGGACTGTTTGGCTGACGGTTTGGCAAAGTTATAGTTAGCTAAGCGCCACATGTAAGAAATAAAGCGTAGCGCTTGCGATTGGTGTGATAACTTTTGTAAGGCTATATAGCACGATCTTATGAAGAGGTTAGGTAATCCGGAACAAAGAAAGAATTAATAATAACCTAAGTCTTTTAATAAATAAAAGAGTAAGGCCTGATTTAAAGAAAAAAGTTATTTGTTGGTGCATATTTCCGCTTTGGTTTGGCTTAATTGTTTATGCATCAAGCGGGTGTGTGTCGATTGAAGGCTTGGAAGATTTGTGACGAACCTACATTTAGTATGGGCTGAATAGGTTTTAGTCAAGAAGTTGAAGTATTGGCTAAGTGCGAGTTGGGCGGGTGTCTTTGTGGAGCATAATTGCCATTGTCAAGTTGGTGTTGCATTTGAGAAGTGCGGAGCACATGTGATTGGTGTCGAGCCACGGTTGAGGTCTCTACATTCACGTTGAATTATAAGGCTGATTGAAGTTGTTGCTGTTCTATGTTTGTTTGTAGCTTGTATTTGAAGTGAAGGATCTGTGAAAGTACAAGGCATGCAAGGATGGGGCGAAGATCTCAGGACGAAAATTTACATTAAAGGTAGCGAATCGTTAATTCAGGTACACAGCGATGATCATGCACGAAGGATGTCCTCGAACAACGATAGGGTGAAACAAGTTGTTCTACATATGTTACACCAAGGAGTAGGAGACGGCGCAAGTGTTGATGGCTAACCGTCTTGGGAAGGCTCGTGATGTTGGCGTGTGCAATCGCAACATGATCATTTGCTAGGAAACCAAGCACAGAAGAAGATGTCTTACGGGTGATGTACATTGATGTGAAGATCAATGAAGATGGGTATTAGCGTCTGCGGTGCTACAGTCTTTCGTTACGTCCGGACGTTGCCATGGCATTGAACATGAGTTGCGCGGCTAAGCAGCCAATCAAAACGTGTAGAACCACAAGCCGGTCGAGGAGAGTTCAATGCGGATGTAAGGATTGGAGAATGGAAAGGAAAACTAGATTTGCTAGTTATGGTCATGGATGATTTATTTGATTTTGGGCATGGATTTCTTTGCGCGGCGGCGTCGCCATTACCTCATAGAAATGGGATATTGATCGGCACCCTCAGCCCCCCATGTTTTGTCTCTATGCGGTAGACAAAGTGAACCAGAGACAAGACACTTAAGCCATGTTTGTGCAACGGTTGGTGAACGATGGTATGCGCCAAGGCTTGGCCACTTTCCTATACGTGTTTGTGAGATCAAACCGGGAAAGGTAGTGGAAGTAGAGGATGGAATAGCGAGGGTCTTAGAAGAGTTGGAACACAATGCCTGCGGAAGACTACAAACGCCTGCCGCGCGTGGTCCCGATCATATGATAAGGGTGGGGTGAAGCTGAGGCCGCTATAGCATATATCGTATGCAGATAGGCACTTGAGGAGATGCGTGCGATTCTGAGTTGTTGGAGGCAGGCTACATACAACCGTCTAAGCTCCATTTGGTGTGCTCCGGTTCTGTTCCAAAGAAGCAAGATGGCACGCTTCGTGTATTATTATTTAATTATAGAGCTTTGAACAAACTATTGTGAACAAGTACCCAATTATTAATTAGCCAGGACTTGTTTTGATCGGTTGGCCAAAGCTAAATACCAATAAGTGGATTTGCGCTCGGGATATTACAAGTGTGCATAGCGAAGCGATGAACCAAGGCACAATGGTAACAAGGTATGACTCATTTGAATGCCGTGTTATGCCATTCGGCTTGTGAATGCTCCGACAACATTTGCAACTTTGATGAATGATGTCATTCTGCAAGTACATTGATCGTTTGTGGTAGTATGCACTTGGATGACATAGTCATATACGGTGAGACTTTGGAAGAGCATGCGTCGTCTTCGCAAAGTGTTTGCAAGAAAGCAGAAACAAGTTTGTATGAAGAAGGAAGGAGTGTAGGTTTGCCCAGACCACAATTACTTTCCTTGGTCATGTGATATCGCAGAGTGCGTGCGTATGGACCATAAGAAGGTAGAGGCCATTTTGGAGTTGGCCGGAGACCTAAGAAGCTTTGAGAGCTTCGTTCTTTCTTGGAGTTTGTAGCTATTACCGGCGATTCATAGTCGGCTATTCCAAGAAAGTAGCCCCTTTGACGAGATTTGTTGAGAAAGGACAAATCTTGGGCATGGGCTTGACCAGTGTCAGCGGTCGTTGATGCATTAAAGGAAATAGTCTCAATGAGACAGTTCTTCGCTTGCCTAACTTCGAGTAACCTGCATTTGAAGTGCACGCGATGCTTCGAGACGGGGCTACAGGGAGTCTGGGTGCAAGATGGCCATCCAGTGGCTACGAGTCGTAAGCAATGATCTTTGAAGGGAGATACAACGTGCATGAGAAAGATGTTGTGAGTGATACATTGCCTAAGAACATGGCGCCATTATTTGTTGGAACTTATTTCATCATAGGACGGATAATGTGGCCATTACGTTCTGTGGAAAACTTTAAGCCAAAGCAAGCAAGGTGGCTTGACTTTTTGAGCGAGTTCGAATACAAGTTCGAACATAAACGGAAAGGAAGCAATTACATTGCAGTGCGTTAAGCAGAAAATTGGTGAATATGTTGCGGCTGCGGTATGACCACGATTGGTAGAGTTGGTGCCTCCAGAATCAAGAACGAAGAAGGTGGTATATGTCGCTTGACTATGAATGTGCGTGGGATCGTTCGTCGATTTTGGCTAGATGATGAGTCATTTATGCCAAGGGAGGAAACATTATGTACCTAATTAATTTGGCTTGAAAGGGAACTCTTGAGAGGCCTTGATTCCATTTAGTGGTCATCCGGGCATGGAGCGAGCATGCTTTGATAGCTCGTTCACATTACGGCTAAGATGGAAGAAGATGTTGAATTGTATGTGAAGACATGCTTAGTGTTTTGATTGGATAAGACGGAAAAGGAGAAGCGAGCGAGTTGCTACAACCTTTGCCGATTCCCGGACAAGCCATGGCGATTGCTTGTCGATGGACTTTTATTAACGGGCTGCCAAGGTGCAAGGCTTTTAGCTCGATAATGGTCGTCGTTGATCGCTTTTCGAGTATGCTACATTCGTTTCCACCTTACGTTAACACAGTGCGAGACGTTGCGGGCTGTTCTTGAGAATGTAGTGAAATATTGAGGAATTCCTCAAGATATTGTGAGTATTAGAGACTCGCGGTTTGGGCAGGTTTTGGACCGCCTTGTTTGGAATACTTGGTTCCGAACTAAAGTTTTTCTAGCAATCACCCCCAAACCGATGGTCGGTGGAGCGGATAAATGCATTGCTAAGAAGAGTATTTGCGTCACTATGTGACGGCAAACCGAGGAAATTGGGTGGCGTTGATGGATACGGCCCAATTTTGTTACAGTACTTTAAGAAGTTCGGTACGGGTAGGTCCTTTGATTAGCTACAGGCCAGCAGCCGTTAACCCTCGCGGGTACCAAGAGCTAGAAGCAAGGTTCTGTCCGGCGGCTTATAATTCTCAGCAGGTCAAAGACAGGAGATGACCGAGCAGTGATAGTTATCAAGGCGCAAAGAAACGGAGCTATAAGAAAAGTATCGCGATTTGCATGTGAGAGATGTAGGGATTTGAAGGTGGAAGTATGATCTTTATTCAAAGCTGCTTGAATTTGAAGATTTGAGACAGGTGCATAGGCTTAATTCCAAGATATGATGGTCCTTTTAAAGTGATTAAAAGGATTTAGGTACAAAGGTGGCTTCTGAGACTTGAGTTGCCGGACGGAGGTTGAAGTGCGCCCCACTTTTCATATCGACTTTTTGAAGAAATACCATCTGATTTCATGGACACCCGGACAACAAGCGAGCGTGCCTTGATAATCGGATCACAGACCGATAAGCAAGTTGAGGCGATACTTGATGAAGTGAGGAATTCATAGAACAAAAACAAAAGAGTGAGGAGAACTTATTTTCTAATTAAGTGGCAAGGGTTGCCAGACTCCGAAGCTTCTTGGAGAAGGATCCCCATTGTGGCAGGTGAAGAACAAATTCAGGCCTACCTACGGCATAAGGGAATCGACGAGGGCGTCGAGTTCGGCCTGGTGGGGAGGTCTATAGCAGATCTTTGTCAAGTGGCCAAGTGATGCACAAGGATGGTGCATCACCGGTGGCTTGGCCAAGTGTCGAGTGCAAGTACTCCGCGATAATGGTCTGTATCGTGGCTTCATCATGACGCGACGGGCCATAATAGCGGTATTCGGTACAAGTGCATCGAGTTGCGGCAAGAGAATGGCAGCAATATGGCCAGGTTTTGGACATGGCTGGAATCTCGAATTAGCATCACGAGATGCCAAGAGTTGGCATGTTATGCGTATGCATGAAACGTGCAGTTCTGTCAGACTTGCATGCTTGCATCATTGGGAGAATGATGCGCGGCGTGATAGCGCGACATTTGGTGCCAAATGCGTCCCGAGCGCGACAAGGCAAGATGACATGTGCGGGGCACATGGCCTTGGCAGTTTAGAGTTAATTACGAGTGGGTTGCTTTATGATTTGCTTGATGGGAGCATTTGTTTGGCGTGACGGTTTGTGAGTTAGCATAGTTAGTTGCTTTGCCACATGTAAGTAAACGTAGCGCTTGCAGGTTAGTTGTAGATAGCTTTTTGTAAGGCTATATAAGCGTCTTGTGAAGGAGTTGGGTAATCAGACAAGAAGAGTGTGTAACCCTAAGTGTGCAATAAATAAAAGGGTAAAAGGCACGATTTAAAGAAAATTTACATTGGTGCATATTTCCCTTTGGTTGGCTTAATTGTTTATGCATCAAGCGGGTGTGCATCGATTGAAGGCTTGGAAGATTTGTGAAGCGGAACCTCTGTTTAGTATGGGCTGAATAGAGGTTTTAGTCAAAGTTGAAGTATTGGCTAAGTGCGAGTTGGGAGATTGTGCGTAGACATAGTACGTTGTCAAGTTGGTGTTGCATTTGAGAGTGCGGGCATTGACATTAGCATGGTTGGCATGCCTTGGCGCGGTAGGTGTGGTTGGCATGATTGTGACAAGCACATGCGATGTGAGAATTAGGGTTTTGGCTTTTGTCGAAACCACTAACCGGCATTAAAAAAGGTACCCTGATAATTTTCTCAAGGACAAATTAAAGGGTTCAATAAATATTAGCAGTTTTGAAATTATTACTCAAGTTACGTGACGTCCTTTGTCGACTAGGGTTTACGATTTGCCCTAAAGTAAAACCACCATCAACATTAAGTCCCTGTAGCTCGGGCAGTGCCTTGTTACGAGGTAAGCATATGATGGTGACAAACAGGACGGAATCAAGACATAAATCATTGCAAAGATGGTCGGGAAAATCCGATAACTTTTTGAGGGTGAAGAGAGTTTTGCTTCCCGTGTTGGCGGCCCCTACATAAGTTATCTTCAGGGATACATACGGTGGGGTGGTGAGGCAGTTGCGCTTGGTCGGCCGTACATCAAGGCAAAAAGGCGCGGTCTTGGAAGGAAAAGTATAGCGGACGGCTTGGCACGTGAGGGCTAAGAGGTGGCGCGGTCTTAGGAAGGCAGACATGGTGGATGGCTTGACACGGTTTCTATTTGTGGTGGAGGTTCCTTGATCCAGTTTAGTGACACGTATAGATATTATTTGTGTAGGCAGGTAGACGGTGAGTGAAGCGTGCAGACTGTCAGCTTCTATCATCTTGGATGGGTTAAGGAACATCATAATCTGCGGCTTGACGAGTTATTGAGTAATCGGCGTGGCAAGCCATGGCATGGACAACGGCATGATAGAGACTGCGGCAATGAGTGGATGGCTTGGCATGGTATTACGTTAAACAGCAGCGTGATTTGTGATTTGTCTTCAGCGTGTACGGTTGGTGCGGCGTGGTGGGACCAAGACGTGGCGCGGTTGCTTGGTAATTTGCCTTCAAGGGCCCATTGCCTCTTTCCTTGCCAGCTCCAAACGGGAAGTTCTTTTCTCTTCAAAGCCAGAGTGTTATTGCCCAGGCGTTACTCGCTTCTTTGCTTGGGTTACGTTACAGGTTTTTCTTCCGAATCTCAATACTTGTGGCGGAAAGCAAAACACGAGCTAGCGTGTCTCAAAACCACGTTCTTCATGTTCTCTACTACTTCAATTCTTTACCACAACGGGCATGAGGCTTTCCCTTATACGGCTAGTGGGATGAGGTTTAATTAGGATCGGATATCATGCCTTAACTTGCGGCTAGTATAAAAACTTTCACCCAGACTGCGTTGTTACGCGAACATAAAAGGTGATTTTGAACCCTTCATTAAGCCTAGTTCGTCAACGCCCATCCTATTTACAGGTATGGATCTCGTGTTTCTTAGATTCTCATTTTATCCTCTTTATTATGTATATTTGTTAGTATAGATGGGGTGAGAACTTGACCACTTTTACGTTTTGCTTGGGTGTATGATGGATCCTCCCAGATATCCATACCTTTAATTCTTCGGAGAAAAACTTTGGAACAGCGAAGACCAGTTTTCTTCTCGAGGATGAGGCACTAGGTAGAATCGAATCTGTTCCGTAGGCTTGGTGGAATTATCAAGAACCTTCATACATCATCTCGGTGAAGATGGAGTGTGTCATTTAGGTACTTTCTTGGGTTCCGGTGAACATGGAGGAAGAGTGAGAAGATGACGAAGTATCCCAATGCATTAAAGAGCCCCGGTGTAACAAAACTTCTTCTGACCCGGTGCTAAGCGGAACGGTCAGCCTCTGTTTGACGACAAGCGAGTTTGTAAGCTTTGCCTTGTAGGAAAAGGCATTCATGAACTTGCTGTCCAAGAAGGGTTCCATAGTCCTTGATTCGATGCGGATGGATCGGAGAATCCTTTCAAGAGGTTGTAGAGGAGATTTTCGGGAGATGTACGGTTGACGATGGCCAAGCTGACTTACGGATGTCGGGCAATGGCGGTGACAGTGACGTGGGGAGTCGTAGTGGCCTATGCTATGGCTTCAGTGACACCCAGAAAGCGGATCGGGAAGAAGACGGATGATATTGTCCCAGTGAATGGTTTCAGAGATGGGATGTTGAGGTGTCGGCTACTGCCCGTCTTTCGGATGGGACTTCTTTTAGAAAAGATTGTTGGAAAGTGCTTGGAGAAACTACGACAAGAGGTTGGCAACTTACGCGTCTTTTTTTTTTTTTTTTTTTTATTGTTATTATTGTTGTTGTTGTTTCTCTTTGTTGCATAGACATCTTGATGCTTTTGCGGGCTTTATTGTTATCTTCTTTGTATTCATGGCGAACTTAGGAAACCTCGATTAGCATCATGCTTGCGGTTTCACATCTTTGAATGAAGAAGCTTTTCTCATTTGAAAAGACCTCAGCAATCTTCATTCGAATAGGTTGTTCGACCTTAGTTCCCTTCATAGCTCTTGAGTAATTGAATAAGGCATTTCACAGTATGTTTCGGCTTTTTGGTCGTGATTTGATGGTTG